>JAVBJF010000094.1:0-600000 GCA_033439095.1 Pseudococcus viburni
AAATAACCAGGGAAGAAGTAGAAGCCACCCATGTCAACATGTTTATAAGTCACTGCCTCGCGAAATTAACTCAGAATACCAAATTTGGAATTCTCGCTTCACATGATTAATTATTTTTGAAATTTATTTTTTTCAGTTTTCAACATTTTTTGACTTCTCCCGCCAATCAGTTGATAAATCTAAAAAATTCCGATCAACATTTCTATTCTTTTCTCTTGTTTAGTTTGTCGAATGTTTCATCACTTTTTAAATTACTTAGTTGGTAATTTTTTATCATATTGTTTTTACTCGGGTCCTTTTCAGTTTCCTATTGGTTTTTAACTGTCTTTCTTCCTTCAATGCTTTAGAAACATGAGTACAGGCAGAAATGAAGGATTTTTTAAACAAATTTCAATAAACAAACTTCAATACGAAACACTCCAAAATTTTTTTTCACCATAAGGAAAATTACCCGAGGATATCAGAATGAAAATCGAAGTTGAGAAAAATTTCACCACCTTAACCCACTGAAATCGCTTTATTGAAGTGGGGGCAAAAAAATGAAGGGTTCATTCGAAATTTTGAATACACAATTTTAATGGTCCATAAATGATACTTCCATACCTGGAAAATAAAATTTTTGAAATTTTACTTTTTCCACTCATTTTTTAAAGTTTTGATTGGTTTTGATTCGGAGCCAGTTTAAGCTGGAGAGCAGCAAAGGGGATAGCTTGACTCCTATTAATGGTAAAATTAATTTTTATGAAAAAATTGGATTTCAGTCAGAAATTTCTTGAAAGTGGTAAGTTTTTTGAAAATTTTTTCGTTTGAATCATAGAAAAATTGAGAAAAATCATACTTCGAGTATAAACATTCCATCTCGTTTGGAAAATTTTAATTTTTTAATTTTGTCCCCACTGAGAAGGGTGAGATAAACTAAGGTCCCTCAGAGAGGTTATTAGCTGCCCTTATCTCTACACTTCACAAATCACAGGTTCTACCTATACCGTTTCTCGGGCTTAAGGGTCCCGGTCCCTGGCTAGCTCAGCGCAAGCTCTCAGTCAATCACATGGGTCGTGATAGCCCGGCAATTCACTTTTACGTTAACAACAATAAACGCGAACCCAGGCTTTCATTGTATATTTAAATACTACACAAGCACTACACTGATTTCATGATATGTACTTTACACTTCGAGGTCTAAACTACTACAAAGTTACTTGGTAGGTTCTAGCTACCAAGTAGGATCGAACTCTCAGCGGCCGGCTCAGTGTTACCACCTGAGAGGCCTGGGCATTCCCACCGTGACATATGCCCCCACACCTTATCAGGGAGTTAGGCAAAAACCTACTCACTGAAAAGTGTGAAGGAACGTACCAGCTCACAGTTGGAATGTTCAGGTCACTCAGGAGTGTACCCTATGCCCCCACACTTTTGAGTGGGTCTAGGTAATCCAAGCCAACGAGCGAGAGCTTTCAATCAGAATCTTTTGTACAAAAAACTGTCTTAAAAGTTAGCTGAAAAGAACAGAAAAATACAAAAGAAATTTACCCACCTGCACAAAAAACTTTACAAAAGATAAAAAAGTGCAGGGCAAAAAATTTGAAAATAAATAACAAAAACAAAAGATAAATCGAAAGCGATCCAAACATCCGCAGTTCCAACCGTGGCATGGAGACACCGTCTCGAAAATAACTGTGGATTGCTGCAATACCTCGAGGGGCCCAGCCTCACCTCGGCTTCCAAAGCTCAGTCGCTGATCTTCTTCGCTGTGCTCAAAAGAAAAGACTTTAGTGCATTGCATTGTCAGGTGCTTACGATTATCGTACTTATAAATTAGATAACAAATAAAAAATATACGACTTGTTCCTGATTCCATGCTCTTGATTTCAGGATTCTGGGCTGGATCAAGATTGGCTGTTTTAGAACCGAATCTCATGTTCTTCAGGTAAATATGTCATCGTCGGAAATCATTTGAATATTTAGCTTGCGGATAGGTAATTAATCAATTCGTTTCTTTTGATTTGTTTCAGATCCTTTGAACGAGATTTTCTGGTGATATGGTGGAAAATATTTCATTCAAAAGACGTGTTGAAGTCGAAAAGGTAAATCCAGGTCGTATTCGAAATTCAAAATTGAATAGGTAGCTTCCACACGGACTATGCTACGTTACAATACTCGAATGTTTGCTTTTTACAGCAAATTACCAAACCATTTGGCAGCGTACGTACCAATTTCCTTCCAGATGAATCCATATGCCGCCGGTTGTCTTCAAATTTGGTCTGGTAGGCGCAAACCGGGAACTACAGTCGCAAATTCTCGTTCCAGCATTATACGAGTTCATATCAAGTTGAAAAAGAGTATGTATAAAACTGTCTAGGTTCCAAATTCGATCGATGTTATCTTTTGACCTGTCCTAACGACGATTTTTGGATTTTTTCTTGTACCTTGAGTTTCAGACTACATCATCTTTTGATTCTTAAAAGTTATTCGCGGTTTATGTCAATCACTCGATCAAACAGGACGACAAGCGAGCCCGATATGATTCTCGGTGGCCATAATTAGCGACTTTTATCGAATCAGACGAACCGTCTTACGCTTCTTTTGGTACGTATGCGTAATTCGATTTTGAGAAAAAATTCCTGAGATGGACGAATTTAATCGTTATCGAATTTTTCCAGGCTCAACATATTCAGGATCACTGAACCGGCTCCATGGAGAAAAATTTCGATCGTTAGACTCGTCAACATCTTTTGAAACGAATCTGTCTATCTCTTACAGCAATAGAAAATTAGTACGTATAGGTACTTACTTGTTTTTATTCGATATCACCATGATTAATACTTACCTTTTTTATTTCGCAGGCTTCCTAGACGAAGAATTCATACCTACCAAATTTTGGTCATCAAAGTCGTATTTTGTTGCTTGGTATCTTTTGTATAGGGATACCTACCTAACAACTTGCATCACCTATTATCTCTCTTGTCTGGTAGGTTATCTTTTTCGGATACCTATCCATTGAGGAATATTTGGCGTTTGCAAAATCGTTTGCATATATTTTCAGCCATTTTACCCAACTCCTGATAGTTTGTACCAGAGTAGGTATCTTTTGACATACCTACTGAGTTGGGCTTAATAGCATTTTTATACGCATCTAATATTTTAGACTTGGTAGGTATCGACCTACTTTGTCTAAATTGGGAAGGATGAATAGGCAGGTGGTATCTTTTGCCAATTGATTCTTTTGAAGGAGAAAAGTTATGAATAAATTCCAACATTTTCTTCTTTTTGTTTGAATAGATTCTTGTAATTGGATACTCAAATCCAATTACTTTTTTATATTCAAGCAACTTAATTCGCTTTCCTCGCTTTAGGGAGGAATCTTTTGTGCGAATTGTAAAGTGTGGGAACCTAACTCCAATTTTTCCTCGAATGTTTAGTTCGATCTTTTGTAGTTTGGAGGGTTTCCATTTTTTAGGCTTACCACACAACCGTTTCGATGTCTTGGGGTTCGATATGTTCTCAGAGTGTGTCCTTGAACATTCTCGTCCTCGTTTTAGGGTTTTAAAGTCTTCTAAGCTCGGAATTGATTCGGGTATCAAATTTTTATCGAACCCACTGCCTGCAATGATTTGATTACTCGCTTCAATTGACAGGTTTTCCATAGCTGTACCACTGGTGGTATTTTCAGGAGACTCTGGCGTAAATGCCGACACACTCGTTTGGGTTACGTCCAATTCTCCATCTCGTTTCTGTTTGGACATTTGGTGGGGCATGATGGTGGGGTATGCCCCTGTGTCACGTGGAGTATTCATCAGCTGATCGCCGATGCTCATTGGTGCAACCTTAGTTGTAGCTTCTGAGTGTTCGGATACGAACTGCGCTCGAATGCTCTCGTCCAAATCTCCAAATTGTACAGTGTTGGATGGGACTGGATCCTTCTGAGGGTGTGTTACTAATTTTGGGCGTCTTTTTGCCCCAGTTTCAGTCTCATTTGTGACGCATGTACGTTTTGCTGCTGACGTAGTTGAAGGTTTCTTCGTTACGTTGGCATATGAAACGTCATTTTTAATATTTGAAACTGAGTTCTCTAACGTATTTAGAGGTAGGGTGATAAGGTCTAGTTTGAGAAGGGACACATAACGTTTGGTATGTGTCTTGACATTTTCGGTACAAGGTTTCTTTAAAGATGGGAAATCTCGCTTTCTGAAAAGAGAGGGTGGTTCTTCAGAATCTTTTGGTTCTGGTTTATTTGCCCCATTTGCCGAAAAATCTTTTGGAACATCTGCGTGTATTATTACGCCTTCGCTAGTTTTTGGGAGGCTCGTTGATCGCTCCAGAGCTTCTTGCTCTCTTAGAAAACTGTCCAATTTTCTCTTGACCGAAGTATCTCTAATCTGAACGTTCCCAGTGCACTTGGATGGATGAATGATTTTTTGTATATTCCATCCTATCGTTTCGTCTAAGATGCATTGAATAATGGGCTTGAAAACATTGCAGTTAATGTAATGTTTTCCGGTGTGTTTCGAATAGATAAACTTCTCCTTATCTGGTACCATTTTTCCACGTAATTGAACTGGTTTATTCATCTTGGTCCTGAACAGGTCGAGAGAATAACATTTCCGTAATAATTGCGCTGGTTTGAATGATACGTGAATTCTGTCGTCTTGGGAAAACTGGCTGAACATCCTCCGCATCACGTAGTAGCGATTCGCGTCGACTCCTTGATCTCCTATTGACGGTTGATGAACGATTGGAAATAGAAGAATCACTTGTTCCATTCCTAAGTCATTGAGTAGGTACGACAAAATACTAGCGATTTTCTTTTGAATGGTCTCAGTTGGTAGTGAGCCATAATTCAACTCATATTGGCAAGTATTTAGGATAGCCTTTTTTTTGTCAATTTTAAACATTTTGAGGAATATGAGTAAATCATCTGCGGACTGTTGCTCACGCAGGTACCTAGGGAAACGGTAATTTTTGTCACCGCGCTTCCTATATTGTTGGCAAATGTGGGCTAAAGAATCACCTATCAATTCATAATTGTCGAGAAAAGCCGTGTCAATCGTATCCGGGTTAGGGTAGCCTGCGTACAGATCAAAATTTTCGTAATCTGGATCACATTTGTCATGATTTAGTTTTCCAATGGCTTAATTACACCTTTGATTGTAACCGTGGAGTTAGGGAAGGGGGGTGGGTTGTCTACGTCTGGAATGCTTTTTAGTTCAACCACTTCCTCAGTAGAAATTTGGTTCACCAAGGGTACCTTCTTAGCCTCTAGTTTACTTGTATATTTTGTCATTGGGATACCTATGGTTCTTTTGAGGGGAGGTTTGCGCTGAAGAATCTTTTGGGTAGGCTGATCATCCACAATTGAAGGATCAACGCGATGAACTCCTGGAGGGGGTCCTGAGCAGTCTGGAGGAAACGTAATCGTCGGCAGCGTCATATTGGAAGGCATCTTCATGGCCAGCTGCGTAAGTAACAGTTTAGATCCAGGTTGGTAAATTTCCGATGTCTTCGAAATGTTGGATCTGGATGTTAATGCTATGTTCTTTTCTGTTCCAGATGGCGTAGCTAGATCTCTTGTGAGATCCACAGGTACCTTATTTATGATGATGGGTACCCTGAGTGCAGCAAAAGGCTCCTTGGTATATAATCCAGGTTCGGGTGTGGGGGGAGGGAAGAGTCGTTTCCTCAATTCCTTCCTTTTCTTCAATTCTTCATCTAAAGAAGCTTTTTGAATTCTCAATTGTTCTTCAATTTCAACACAATTTTTGTGCTGAAAGTTGTCGAATTTGGCACACGTATTCTATCCGAACACGTTTTTTGTACTTGGAAATACGTTTTTAGCGTAATTTCCTACCTAGAAAATACGTTTTTAGCGTATTTTCTGAGTACAAAAAACACAGACGTACTCGAAAATCGGTTTTAGCGATGTATTTCGAGTTAGGAGTACACAGAAATATACCCAAAAAGACGTTTTACCGACTTTTTGGGTGGAAAAAACATACAAGAAATATATATAATGCAAGAAAAAATGTCCGAAGACGGAAAACAGGTTACAAACACGAAAAAAAAGTTATGAAAAAGAAGTCTTTTGAAAGGGGCTTGGACGGAGTCCACTTACCTTTCCTGGAGTCGTCGGCCTTTCTTCCGAGTTCCACACAAATTCTCCACCTAAGTGGGCGCCAATGAGAAGGGTGAGATAAACTAAGGTCCCTCAGAGAGGTTATTAGCTGCCCTTATCTCTACACTTCACAAATCACAGGTTCTACCTATACCGTTTCTCGGGCTTAAGGGTCCCGGTCCCTGGCTAGCTCAGCGCAAGCTCTCAGTCAATCACATGGGTCGTGATAGCCCGGCAATTCACTTTTACGTTAACAACAATAAACGCGAACCCAGGCTTTCATTGTATATTTAAATACTACACAAGCACTACACTGATTTCATGATATGTACTTTACACTTCGAGGTCTAAACTACTACAAAGTTACTTGGTAGGTTCTAGCTACCAAGTAGGATCGAACTCTCAGCGGCCGGCTCAGTGTTACCACCTGAGAGGCCTGGGCATTCCCACCGTGACACCACTTCAATAAAGCGATTTCAGTTTGTCCATGAGAGTGCTATCTTTTTGTATTTTGTACAAGAATGGATTTTTTTTGGAAAATTTAAATTTAAAGTTTTGAAATTGGAGTCAGATAAATCGGGGAGGGGACGGAGAGGAGCAGCTTGGCTCTCTTCAATGATAGTGAAATTTCATTTAAAATTAAAAATCAAGGTTGAAGTTTGATATTTTTCGAAAATGATGACTTTAATTTTTGTAATTAGAAAAATTCCATTTCGGTCAAGAATTTTGAACAATTTAAAATTAGTATTTCCCCCTATTTTTTAAATAAGTAAACGAACGAAAAAAATCGTTAACAAAAACATTGATTTTTTGAGGAGGGGGTGGCCCCTTGGAGTGGGGTGAGGGTATAACAATAAACTTATTGAACGTAAAATTCTATTTTTAACATTTTTGTTATTATACATTTTGCGTCATTTGCGATATTTTTTATAATAAATGAGGAAAACTTGATTTTGAGTATTTTTGTAAATACATTTTTGAAGTTTGGGGCACGAGGGTTGCTCTAAATGAAATTTTGGTAATAACCAAAAATGTAGAGAAGTCCTCAAGAAAGAACTTTTATTTGAAAATTTTTTTTGTAGACCGAATAGCAAGGGAGATACATTCATTTTAAAGAAAGGAGGGTGGACTCTAGGGAGGCGAGGGGCTAAAAAAATGGCACCCAGGCTTATTTTTTTCTAAATGCATTCTAGATTAAGAATCAATCGTCAAATTGCTTTTAACATCCTGAGCGAACGGATTGCATAATCCGACTACACTATCACCCTGTATGTACCGACTTACTGCTAAATCTTTGAAAACTGGATCGTTAATTTTGATAGATAATAAACTATTATACTTTATATCCCACCAAAAAATAATTTTTTTCAGATAGCTAAAGTTCTTGCTGATTTACACCACGTACCACATACATGAAAAATTTGAAACTAATTAAGTAATACGTCTTTGTCAACAGAATCAAAGTGAAAGTTCCGAAAATATGCTTATTCCGGACAAAACACCCAATCTCGATGAACTGGAACTGTGGCATACGAGTAATCAATCTTACGGAGATCTGGTGATGTCGGATATCGCAAGTGAAAAAGAAAACGTTCCTATATGGAAATCTATCGATGAGCATCTGAAAGATATAGACCTGTTTGTGGACGCAGTGAACGATGTATTTCGCGAAGTGAGTATGGACATTTCAGTCTTTGACTTAATATCATTATGCTGGTAGGTAGGATACCTGCTGATTATTTCAAATCACATTTCGCCTTAGATCAGAATAACACACTTGAAGAACGCAGTAAAAAAATTATTAAATTTTCAGCTGGGATATTGGTCCTGCCCTGAAGTGAATTCTGGTACAAATGGCGTCCTGATGTTTTACAATGGAACCAGTAACGCTGATAAAAGACAACTAATGTACTCATGGGATACACAATACAACCGAACAGTTCCCATTCCAAAATTTGTGTACAGAATGATTCGGACACACTGTTCTTATACACACGAAGTCAGAAGTGTGGAAGATCACAGTCAAGGTCATAGTGCTATCATTATAATCCATAATGATCCAACTACTGGATCTGATGGTGATCGTTTTGACTGCAAAAGTTGTTCCGGTTGGGATGCAATTGAAAACACATATACTGAAGCTGGATTAACGTATGTGTGCCACTTGACGGAGGAAATGTCTAAAATATTAGGAATAGATTATGATCCAGAGACTGAACCCTTGGATTTAGATTCCATGGATTACACAGAGTCTGAAAATTGGGCATGGACGAGTCTTACTTGTCCGAGGTATGCTGGAGATCAATCACAAAAAATTTATGCCCAATATATGCGATTAAAAGGATCTGATTAGAGGATTATAATATACCCACTTATTACTCATACCCCTTTCAATGAATAAAAATTGAATTGACGATTGAATGTCACCAGAACCACAAAAAGGGCGAAAAATTGGATCCAGCTTAACCCTAACAGTTGTTTATATATTGGCCCATGTTAAACAAAAATACTCCAAGTGACATCAAAATTTAAGCCAAAAAAAAAACAATTTTGAATTTGATTACTTCTTTTAAAAAATAATTCATCGTCAATGGTAACATTCCTCCAAACCATGCCATCAAATCAATAAAAAAAAAAGAGGATTTTGGCTTCAATTTGCATCCCAACCAAAAAATCATCGCCACGGCTCTGTTTCAAGTGGAACCATAATTTTTATTAAAATTTCAACACGAAATAGTGTTATCATTCGTGTAGGTAATCAGAAAAATCCCACAGAATCAAAATGACCATTTGAAAAAATCAATTTCACACAAATTTGGGTCCAGAACTTCAAATATTCTCATCGAGATATTTTTTGCGATCAATTTAGGTAGCTACCTAAATTCTTACCATGTTAGAATTTTATTTCTTTATTAGAGTTTTTTTTTTAATTTATGAATTTTACGTGAGATAAAATGGACAAAATAAATTTGAATTCAGGTTCAGCAAGTCAAACTGCCCCAGTTAATTTTTTTTAGGTTATCATTTTGATTAAATATTAAAACTTCATTTTTTGTGTGATACAGAACTAAGAACCTATTAATTAAAATCTTCATGTTGGGAAATTTCCTCGTTGATAAACTGTAATCCTCACATATATTCATGTTGCAAAATTTTTTTTTTGATATGGTAAGCAACATAATTAATTTCAAATTTTCAACTTTTTGAAATTAAAAACTGAACGTGTCTGTTGCTCATGGAGGATACCTACTGGTAAAACGAAAACACTGCGGGTCTTACTCGTACATTTCATTATGGGTTTTGCAATACATAAAAAATAAGTGATTGATCGATTACGAAAAAACAGAAAGCGCCGATATTTAAATCAGAGGCGGTTCGAACACAATTTTTTTTTGGGGGGGGGATGAAGTTCAAAAATTCGAAATTGTCGACTAAAAATTCAAAATTGCCGTCTAAAAATTCAAAAATATCTATTTTTTTGCAATGATTATAACAAAAACAATGTGAAGCAACATCATGGAAAGGAAAAAAAAAACAATTTTTGGAAATCAACGTATGTAACAAAAACTTGAAAAGTAACATCACGCGTAAATTTTCAGTCTTGTTCACGCCTGGAAATTATTCCCTGAGTTTTCGAATATATTCCCATTGTTAAAAACCATGCCTGCTCGGATCTTTCCAGGCCTGAATATTTTTCTCTCGGTAATTTCATTGTACATAGTTGAAAAAACCTATGAAATTGTACATTAGTTCCAATAAGACCTAAAATTCAAGGTGCAATAAAACAATGTTTTAAATTAATAAACTTGAATAAAAAATAGGCCATTTTCACTTTAAGATTATTAAAGGAGAAATACGATCGGGGCGAGCGCAGCGAGGCCAAAACTTTTAAAAAATTTGATTTTCAAACATCGAAAATGTGTTTTAAGGAGAAAAAAACTTAATAAAATTAGTTGAAATAATTCTAAGAAAAAGTACGAAAAAAATTACTTTTGTAGGATTTGGTTTATTTTAAAATTATGGAAGGAAAAATTCAATAAGGTCGAGCGCAGCGAGGCCGAAGTTTTGAAAATTTTGGATTTGGGGAGTAGGTAGGTACGTAAACCCATTAAAAATTACCAAAAGACCATAATCAAGTGCGGTTTGTTCCATTCATAATCAAAAAATAAATTGAGTTATTTTTTATTACTCATGCTACAAAACTTCCAAATTTTTTTTGAATTTGCCATTTCTAAGATTTTGCAAAATTACTTGAAATTTTCGAATTTGCCGAAATTGCCGATTGGAAATTGGCTAGAAGAATTACTAACCCCATACCCCGTCGCGTCACCCGCGCCCCTGATTTAAATTTACCCATCATTTGTGTCTATCATGTGAACAAAAAAAAAGATTTTTGACAAAAATTTTACGCTGACTTCAACAAGGTAGTCACTTTTTCCATATTTACGAAAATTCTTTCAAAAATTGAACCTTTCTTTGCATGAATTTTTCTCAAAACTCGTTCTGGAAGATCTTAAATTTTGATCCATCCCCTCTCCATCTACTATCTCATTCCTTGAAATTTACCTATGAAAATTGATGAATTGAGAATTTCAGATTATTAGCTTCTCCACCAAAAAACCTTTACTACGGTTCTGGTTCTCATTGCTAAATATTTCTTTTCATTGAAATTTCAACATTAATGAGTTATTATTAGTTTTTATTTGCGTAATTAGAAAAACCCCTCATGAAAAATAGGTATATTCAGTCATTCGTTTCATTAAATTTTTATTTAATCTATTCAAATTAAAATCAAAATCAAATTTCAAGTTTAATCATTTTTATTTCGTGTGATTATTGAGAAATTTTCTCGTCGGTAACCAAAACTTTCTCGATTTCAATAACACATTCTTCATAAGAAAAAACCAATTGGACTCTGCAGAAAGGAAATTTTACGCTTTACAATTTATGTTCTGTATTATTTCATGAATTAGGCAATTACATCGATTAGGCGTAACACATACATTTTATTAAAATTTTAACATTAAACAGTTATCATTTATAAAATCAGAAAAATACCGTCAAGGTCAAGGAAATATGCTCATTTATCTGCTTCGTTAAATTTATATTTTTTTAATCTAATTGAATTCTGATAATCATGATAAAATGTTTGATATCCCAGTTACAACCCTATTCAAATTCAAGCATCTCATAAATTCATTGAAGAAAACCTTGTACATGCGAAATTGATCTAGAATAACGACTTTTCAGGCAACATTGTCATTTGAAAAATCAACAATATTCTGAAATTAGACCAAAACTGTAACCAGGCATCATAGCGAAATTTTTGAAGAAAAAAGTAACTTTCAGTAATCTTTTTTTGAGAAACAAGTGACCAAAAAAAAAGACCAAAAAGTCACCAAAAGTAACCAAAAATTCAATTTTTTTCGTAGGGTTTTTTACAGTTTTCTGGGAGGGGGCAATTTTTTTTGTAGTTTTCTGCAAAACATTTCAAAGATAAATCAACTAAAAAGACGTGAATAATTTCATTTATTAAATTCCTTCGTCAAAACAACAAACAAACTAGCGAAAATCTATTTTTTAATTTTTTTTATTGAAGAATTTTGAAAAACATCAATTTCTACGTGAAAGTTTGAATTTTTGCCTGGAAGTGCGAAGAAAAAGTGACTTTTGAGGGGGAAAAGTAAGCAAAGTGACCTTTTAGACATGATCTCGATATAATTGCTCAGAAACGTATCAGAGAAAGATGATAAAATAAAATTTAATTACCGAAGAATTAAAATACAAAATGTAAATTCAACAAAATAACCAAGAAAACAGCAAAGAAAGCCACCAGTATAAAAACGGCGATCGAAATCAAGTAGGCTCCCAAATTTGCAATTTTCATTTTACATAAATTTTAATTTCTTATGCATACATGCCCATTATCAGTTCGATTTTCAACATTTTATCAACATTTTTCCTTCAATTTTGGGCAAAATTACAAAAATAATCAACTTTTATTTCTTGAAATCAACAATGATGAAACATTTAAAAGTTTAAAAACAAACAAACAAATTGGAAGAAAAATGAATAAACTTGAGAAAGTTTGGTACTTGAAAAATAATTACCTACTCAAGTAGCTAAATTAAATTCTGCGAAATTGATGATTTCCAAAAATTGAAGAGTAAAATTCAACAAGTTTTGAGAATTTGAAAACTGATTTCAAACATAACATACATACTTATTTCTATAATTATTAAGTAAGCAATCTCTTAAATTCCTGGAAGATTTATTCCACTGTTTCTAGTCCGAAATCTCGCATTGATAAATTCTGCTCTGCAAGGAAAGTGATAATTTTAAAAATTTCGTATTACCTACGTTTTAAAAAGATTCAAAAAGTAAAACATAATTTTTAAAAATATTACTTTCTTTGCGAACTGAACCAATCAAAGTAAGATTTCGGACTATAAACGGTGAAATAGGTATCTGTTTTTAAATAAATCGAAATTTTACTGTATTTCCTTTGAAAATTCTTTAGTTCTTCTTCTTAAATCGGATCTGTCTGCAATTAAATACCGGTACGCTGGTGGCTCTCAAATATCAGTGACGGTGTATGCGGCGGCACCTCCGAGAAACTGTAACGCTTCGTGATGGAATTTGTTTGCCCAAAAGTAGGCTCCCAAGATTCGTTGAACAAGGTAGGGAAATGCATAATCTAATTCTTTCAGTACCTAAAGCTTCTAAACAAGATTTCCAAAGTAACAAATCTAGATGTTTCGATTCTATAGGGTTTTTAAAAGCGCATGGACAAAAATTATAAAATTTTCACATTTGTTTGAGGATAGGTTCTCCTTTAGTTGTTCGATAATAGCGTTCGTTTTCTTCAAGGGATCAAAAATACTGTTCTCCCTATTAGTAAATGTTAAACCCAACCGAATCATTATTATGCTTGATGTCGCCTTGACGGTCTTTACTATAGATGAATATGACTTCATAAATGCAGCGAACATTCCTAAGATTATGGTACTGTCTTCAAAATCATGGCTACATGTTGTCGCGTTGATGAAAACACATTCGTTGTATGGAAGATTGGATAGAAAAAAAATCCGTGCACTGTTTGTCGCTAATATATTTTTCGTGGTACGAACCATAATTCCAAGAGGATGTCAAATTGAGAAGCTCAGGTCATTGGGGTTGTTTTACTTACATTGCAAATTGGGAGATAGTTATTAAAAAAACGTAAGCGAGACTTTCCAGAAAGTACATAAAACCCCGAACAACGTCAAAAACAGTTTTAAATTTTTTCAACAAAAATTTTGAGAAAATTTACTAAAAACGTGGAATAAAAAATTAATTAAAATATTCCTATAGATGGTGAAACGTGAGTACCTATCTACATATGTACTATTTTTTTTCTCAATTAACGCTCATAGATATCTTCTTCGTCTCGATATCTGGCTACAGGTTATTAAATTTTTCAAATGCCAAAACCTATTAAAAAATTATTCGAAATTTTTACTCCGATGATATGAAAGTCTAAATTTTCTAATCTTTTTTACCAATAATCACGTATACGCATGTAGTATAATTAGACCAAAATAAAATAGTACAGATGTTAAACAACCTGATTTTTTTCCTCCTAGGAGGAAATGTATGATTGAATTTCAGTAAGGTTTTTCTTCCTCTTCTAGAAACAACCGATTGATCAATCGGTAGTTTCTGGAACAGTTAGCAGTTTTTTTATGTGTTTTTAAAAAGACGTCACTCATAATGTTACCTGCCACGTAGTTCTGTAAAAAATTAAATGAAAACGTCAAAATTGAACTAGTTTTACTTCAAATTTCATTGCATGTTTTATTTTTATTACGTTTTTTTTAGAAATTTTTAGAAGTTCTTATGAAGAAAGTAGGTGGAGATTTGGAATGCCATTTGGGAAGGAGGGGGCATTACTTGAATTTTAGGAAATTTTAGAGGATTTTTCTGGACCTGAATTGAACAAAAATTTGAAAAAATAGGACACTGAAAATTTAGAAAAAATCGGAATTTTGACCTAAAAGAATGCGTTTTTTGTTCATTTTTCATATTTTCTCGAAAAAATTGAAAACGATCGGTAGTTTGAAAATAAACCTGTAGTTTCGTTAGCAAATTTTACTCAAAAAACTTGACCCAATTGTCGGAGGTTTTCAGGAGGTTTTTACAAAACCACCGATTGACCAATCGGAGGTATTTCCTCCTGTAACATCACTACAAAATATGCATGTACTGAAATGTAGTTACAATAACGGAAAAAGAAAAGTCTTTCATTGCGGGTGAGGGCAGAAGTCAGTCTTGACTCATGCACGAAGAACAGTACAAAACATGTAATGATCGTATAACATACAAAAATTTAGGTAGGTAATTAGGTAGGTATGCACCCTGCAATATGGACTACCAAAGAAAAAAAAAAGTCCACTATTGCAGACATTGTTCATTTTGGATTATTTCATTCTTTTTTCTTCATTTTTTTTGGTAACGCAATAACTCGAGTAAGAAACGAGTATATAATAACCAAATGAGCTGGAATTTTTACACGACTTCTGCACAACCGGACACAAAGCTAATTAAATTTTGGTTCAAAGGAGCCTTCTATTTTTCATCTCACAGCAGATACCTAGTACGAAAATTTAAAAATTTGTAACGCAATTTTGAAAAAACAACAGGCTTTTATAACATTTCAGGTGTAGCAAATGCAATAAGAGCGAAATTGGTGGAATCATGGCTCCTATTTAAAACCGTTTTATTCGAGTGGCTGTAGGTCTCTCCCATTTCCTCGGAGGAACAAGGATTGTTTAAAAATCATCCGATGAAAAATTTGACGTAGAAGATGAGGAAATTTATGAAAAACATGTAAGTAGGTAAGTATATCAAATCACCGATATGATTTTTTCAATATTAAAAAATTAATTTCAAATGTATAGATGGCGAAACGTATCTACATATATCTACTATTTTTCCTCAATTAACGCGCATTTCTTCACATCTCGATATCTATCTACAATTATTAAATTTTTCCAATGCCAAAAGGCCAAAACCTATTACAAAAATTGATCGAAATTTTTACTCTCGATGATGAAACGAAAGTCTCAATTTTCTCATCTGGTTTACCAATAATCATCCGCAGGAATATTTACTGAAATCTAGCTTTAATAACGGAAAAATAAGTCTTTCATTGCAGGTGAGGGTAAAGCTTACAAAGGACGTACCCAAGGTCTGACACGCCAAAAACAGAATTTTTCACAGGCTTGTACAGCGTAAATTTTAGTCCCTATAGTTGACTTGGGAAGAAGTTATGGGGGATTTAAATTTCGAAAAATCTCCTAGATACACCAAAAAAAAACACCAAATTTTTTCTCATTATTTTTCTAATTGACTAGCCAAATCCAAAATTGAGCCAAATGCTAGTCAAAATGACCACCCTCAACCCTCCAGATGGGATATACGGGGTGACTCTGGGCCTATATTTATTGTGTTGCCCCTGTACTATTCAAAAATCGTCTAAAAAATTTCGACTGATGAACTATTTTCTCCTTTTTTAAAGATGAATAAACGGATTTTTTCACAAAAATAGAAAATTGGTTAAATTTTAAAAATTTTTACTTTTCTATTTTGGGGAATAGGGGGATGGGAATTTTTAAAAAACCAAAAAGTGTTAGTAAACTACCCTAGAGTTTTAAAAAAATAATAAAATTTGGTTGGGAAGAGGGAGGTGTGAAAGTTTTAAACATGTAATGTTATATGGTCCATAAGATACAGATGGAAACGCGACTTAGGTAAATTATAAGACTGTACCTAACCAACTAACTAAAAATGGGAAGGGTCGAATTATGAACCGGTTGGGTGATTGGCAGGGAGGGAAAAAACAGAAACCAGATGTCAACGGAGACGAGGCGAGATTGAAATGTAGGAGGTGTGTGGGAAGGAAGTGAGGAGAAACGAAGAAAATATGTGTCATTCCGCTAGAAAAGGGCCCATTTGGTCGATCACAGTTTTCGAGTAAATCGCGTTTTTAGCAAAAGTGGTCAAAATTAACATTTTTTCTTTTTTTGCGAATTTCTGTTCCTTGGAGTGTCTACTATCGTGTGGTATAGGGATTTTGCCGAAAACGCACTTCAAGTGACATAAAATGAGGTTCGAAAGTTTTATGAAAAGGGCCCATTTGGTCAATTGCGTGTTTTTTCTGAAATAAAAGCACAGAATGCAAGGAATCGCTATTTTTTCACCATAATTTTTCTATTCTGATTCGTAATAAACATTCATCTGACTGAATTTCATTCTTCTTCACGTTTTTCGAACTTAAACATTGATGCTATCTCATAAATTGAAACAGTTTTTATAAAGGGCCCATATGGCCGTAGGCTGTGTACGGGCTCTGAAGGGGGAGGAGGATATCGTTACTTCAGCCAAATGATGAGAAATGACATACGTTTTTCTAGATGTTCTCTCATGAATTGAAACATTTTTTATAAAGGGTCCTCCATATGACCGTAGGCTGTGTACAGGCCCTGAAGGGAGGGGGGGGGGGACATCGCTTTTTCAGCCAAATGATAAGAAATGACATGAAGAACAATAGTTCCAAACCTCAAGACGATCGGTTCATATGCGGAAAAAATATTTCACTTTTTCACTTCGAAAAACTTTAAACTCAATTTTCTCGACTTTTTAAAATTTTGACTACTCGCATTTTCGAAATTCAAAATGCGATATCTCGGCGAATTTTGGACCTTTTGGGCTGGGATCGGTTTTATTCGACTACTTAGGGTCTCTAGTACTGCCCCATGGCAATAACTTCATTTCGAACATATGGGTCCTTTGCTACCGGAATGACACATATGTAGGAGGGTTGATGATTAAGAGAAGATACTTATTTAACGAATACAAACTACTAAGTATTCTAAACAGTAAACACTCGAGTAGAAAAATCTTAAATTCGAGGAACTTCTCTCCCTCGAATTTTGAGAGTAATGACATTTTTGAACTAGGCGGGATATAATTATTATAGAAATGAAATCAAAAAATGAACGTGTTTTTTGCTTTAAAGCAAAAATCTTAGAACATGGATATGTCAGTAAGATATACGAGGGTCATTCAGAAACTACTGTCAGTAAATTCAGGAAAAATCGAATAATGCGTTTATTTGAATTTTTTTTTCACAAACTTTTGAAATATCTCTCCTCCGACTCAATACACTTGGTCCAGCGAGTTTGCCACTTCTCAAAGGTCTTCAAAAAAAATTATTTGTCCATCCATTTAAAGATCGCCTCACATTTTACAATGGCGTAACTCCTAGTAAATCAGCGTCCAGGAAGATATTTTTTTAGCTCTGGGAATAGAAAAAAGTCATAGAAAGCTAAATCTGGGGAGTAGGCGGGGTGGGACATCACCTGGATTTTGTGGCTCTCCAAAAACTCGCGCACAACTAACGTAATGTTATTGTTCTTTTGCTAGAAAATGGGGCACCCATCTTGTGCACACACGGTTACGCTTTTATTCGTTTCTTAGGATGTTGTGTACGGACCCTACCAAAATATCCATGATGTCGACTTATCTCCCTGCTCAATAAGGTACATGGTGTTGGCATTCACCTCAGTATTAGCAGTTTTTGGTCTTTCGCCATGAGGAATGAGTTTGGCTGACACTCGACCATTTTTGAAGGTCAAAATTCAATGAAAAATTGTTCTTTTGGACATACAAATGTCACCATAAGCTTCTCTCATCATTTATCAACATTTTCTGACATCGTTTTCCCCAAACGATGGCAAAATTTTATCGCACAGCATTGTTCGTTTTTTAATGTGACGTCCCTCAGGTTAAACACACGGTAGGCGATACTAAACTTGATTTTGAAATCGCTATCTAAAACAAACCAAAAAAGGTTCCAGCACAAAACTGATGGTTGCTATTAATACAAAAAACTCCAGTCTACACGATTCTGCGGTCGTTTTACCCGTAGGAAGTGATGGGGTTTAAAAAAAATTCACTGACAGTAGTTTCTGAATGACCCTCGTACCATACTCTCAAATTTAATATAATTCTTCAGGATTTTCATCAACTTATATTCAACATGGGATATACTTCTTTCAATGCCCTTAAGGTATGGCAGCTTCATTTAGTTACTGTGTTACCACTATTACACAGGTCTAAAGACACATTTGATTACCATCAAGGAGAGGGATGCATCATATACTCAGCTTCTAGTGCTGTGCCTCTACCAAACTAGCACATATCTTCCCAACTACTATCTCTCAGACAATCATTTTCCGGCAATCTTTCCCAACTTTCTATCTGACATTCTGTCTAACTTTCCATCTAACTTTCCATCTAACATTCCATCTAACGCTCCATCTAACTTCTTTGAGTCTAACAAAAGTCATTATGTCTTAATTTAAAAATGTTACTGTCTAACGCTCCATATAATGCTCCATCTAACTTTCCATCTAATGTTCTGTCTAACTTCTTCCAGTCTAACATAATGTCATTATGTCATAATCTAAAAATGTAACTGTCTAAAACTCCATATAACGCTCCATCCAACTTTCCATCTAACTTTCCGTCTAATAATCCGCCTATTTCCGATCAAATTACCGATCAAATTTCCGATTGAATCAAATTTCCGATCAAATTGATTTTCCGATCGAATCAAATTTCCGATCGAATTTCTGACCGAATTTCCAATCGATTTTCTGATCAAATTTCTAACTATCTTTCTGATTTTTTGACCAACTTTCAGATTGACTTTTTGATCAACTTTTTGACTGACCTTTTGACCGACTTTTCAACCGACCTTTTGACCGACTTTTCAACCGACCTTTTGACAGCTTTCCAACCATCTTTCTGATTTCCAACTTTCTTTTCAACTGACTTTTTGACCGGCCGACTTTTCGACCAACTTTTCGACCGACTCAATTCAAAAATGTTACACAAAAATGTTATGCGAACTACTTAATATAACATATCAACATTTCCTCATCTGAAATAGATTTTTTCCAAGTTTTTCAAGTCTAACATAATGTCATTATGTCTGGACCTAAAAATGTTACATTACGTTATGTTACACCTCCAGCGTTATGTAACGATTTCAAAATTTTACCCCCAGGCCTAAAGACATATCCATGTCAAAAAGGACCGATAACCCAATTTCAAAAAATGGGAATCTGAATTTCCCTTTGGACTTCCTCCCTCCCCTTCCTTTGAGGTTTAATGATGGCGTCATTCGAATGTACATAATCGTAGAATAACAGGACCCAATTGAGATGACTATTCAGTATCCCCCTAGCCCTCTGATTTGGAGAAAGATTCGAAAAGTTTATCTCACCGCTGAGTTCGAATATATTGCTCAGTTTTTTCATCCGATTCCTGTGAACCTCCCTATCAGCTCCCTAAAACCAGGAAATCACATAGATATAGGTTTATTTTTTATTCAGTCATTTTCATTGTACATATCAAAATGAATCCCAACAAATAGCTATCTATTGATTACAAAGATGATAGGTATCTTTGATAGCTAATACATTTTGATCCATAAAAACACGAGAAAAGTCGCGGTTATCTCACGGTTTAGGCGTGAGAATTTTTTTTCATGTTATAACGATTCGTTCAATCTTTCATTTTCTAACGTAGATAATGTGATTATGATTTTGAAGGCAAGTTGAAATTCACTAATCAATCATTGAAATTCGTTTCTAACTAAATTTTACGGAACTGTAAAAACTTATGGGGTTTCTCAATTGTGGTTTTCAATTACTAAAAATAGCTCTGGACAGATAGGTATTTAGGTACCTACCTATCCCAAAATTTTCAATTCTTGAGCTGTAAATTTTAATGTGATAAGTACTTACTCGTACATTTTATGAGATCGAAAAAAAAATCAATTCAACTCTATTAATTTAATTATCATTTATGCAAATACATAGAATTTGAATATGACCTTAAATTACAAATAAAAAATAAACAAGAAAAATAAATATCCGATTAAATAAAATGGAAGAAATTATGGATTTTCAAAACCAGTGATATTTCTCTAAAATTTCAGCTTCGTTGGTATTGATGCCATAAGGATGAGAAAATGCTCTGTAGAGAATTCCTCTACACTTATCCGCTTGTTTGTCCTTTGAGAAGAAAGTAAGGAGTGATGAAATCGCTCGAGCAGTTTTATCCGACTTATCCCGGTCAGTTTCGGTTTTTATCCAATTACACGCTTTGTTGTAAAGTACTCTGCATATATTGTCACCTAATGTGTAACAGTAGTCACGTGTTATTCCATCAGGAATTGCACTAGTAAATGAATTTCTTATGAACTCTAATCGGCCGTCCCGATATGGCAGGGGTATTTTTTTTGATTTTGCGTTTACGTGTTCGTCTGTGAATAACAACCATTCTAAAAAAACTCCTACTGATTCGCGTTGATTTAACTTTATTAGGCCTGCACGATCATCGGGGGGTAAATGAACGAAATTCAGGTAAAAAAAATCATTAATTTCGTGAATAGTCTTATTTTTGAAGAAATCGTTGTTATACATTCCTTTTTTGCGCATTATAATCATTTTAAACTCTTGGAAATGCTTCACAAATTTGTAATTCAAATACTTATACTGGATCATTTTTACCGAGCTTCGAACTTTTTTAAAGCAATCACAAATCTCGGAGAAGTTTCTCTCGTAGTTTAAAGTAGCATTAACCTGGTGGATTGTTGCCGATTGCGAATACATTGTAGCTTTCAAGCGATTGATAAGCTCATCGGTTGATATTGTCGTATACGGATGACCTTCCTCAACTGTTTTAAAATACCGGAACAGGTCCCACATCGCCGTCGATTCTTCATCATTTCCGTATATCACCAAACAATTCAACGAAATAAATACATAAAAAATAATACAAACAGACATTCTACACCACATTTTTTCAAAGAAAGGCTACGTTATGTTATACGTTCGATGAACACCGAATATTAAGTATAGATTAACCTGCTAGATGAACGAAGTGAGCATTCTTATTTCAATTTTAATTAAATAGTACCTATCTTAATTATAAATTGGGTTCATCAATCGTATGTTGTAAAAGTATTAATGACTTATCTAATTAATATGATATAGGTATCGTTTCGAATTTCTTATACACATATGCGCCACAAAATGTAACCTCACGTAAAAGTATACCAACATGTCAATTTAAATAATCTGAACATGATGAAATGGTTTCAAAAAAAATTGAGTACATGAAAGATTACGCAAGAGTACGTAGTACTAATTTGTGTGATATTTTACAACATTCTACTTTTTATGTATCTACTTATTAGCCTGATTTTCCAAAGGAAAAATCTGGCTATTACAGCGTAGCGACCTAAAACCAAACCCGGTCAAAATATACCTACTCAAAATCCGTTTCAAGTTTTTTTTTTCTGAAAGTAAAAATCGATTGCTCGGCCCGGTACCGGTCAAAATCGCTCAAATTTTGGTTCCCGGCTAGGTTTGGGCACGGTTTTTGTGTATTAAATTTTGTGGTACTTACCTCGGAAAAAAACCCGGATTCCTTCCAAACTTCGAAGGGGGTGGGGGACAGGGGAATTATCGAAAAATGTTAAATTAACAGCCGATCGATAGACAATCGAAAAATGTATAACATATCCAAAAATTAGATTCCTACTCCCTAAATTTGAATTACTCTCTAAATCTGAATCAGTCAAAAACGCCAAAATTGACTGATGAAATAGTCTGGATCATGTCACTGATTATCAGTCAAATTCCACTGATTCCCCAGTTAATCAGTGATATTCTACTGCAAATCAGTGAACAATTACCGATTCAATGAGTGAATTTTCATTATTGAATCGGTAAAAATTATTTGACTGATTGAAATCAGTCAAAATTTACTGATTCAATCAGTGAATTTTCATTGTTGAATCAGTAAAAATAAAAATTCACTGATACTGCCAATCAGTGAAATTTTACAGACAATCAATAAAAATTACTGATTAAACAAAATTTACTGATTCAATCACTGAATTTTCATTGTTGAATCAGTAAAATTTAAAATTACTGATGATTCAATCAGTAAATTTGAATTTTTACTGATTCAACAATGAAAATTCATTGATTGAATCAGTAGTTGAATCAGTAAATTTTCACCGATTTTTCCAGTGGCACTATTCTGGCTTTTTAATCAGTAAGTTTTCACTGATTCAAATTTAGAGAGTAAGTACGTCAATTATAGACCGAGGACCGAGGAAACCGGTTGTATGTACGAATTCCACGAAAAATCGTTAATTACACACCCCTGTAGCCACCCTTAATTGCGATTCGAGTTTTTTTCATTTCGGAAAATCGGATTCGGGGAATTGGTGATTTCTGTCTGAGAAAAGGGTTAAAATAGGTAATATTCAATTTTAAATATTATTTTCTTGGCTGAACGCTTGTGCGTGTTGTAAAATAGTGTGAAAAACTATGAAAATTTAAGGATTGTGATTTCATAGAGAAAATTGTGGAATGAACCACAAAAACGAGAAATAAACGTGCGATTAGTTCTGCGAGGAAAAGTCGTCTCAAATTAACCGCAGCCCAAAAATGCTCGGAAAAATCATATGGGATGATTTTTTGGCATGAAAATCTATTCCAATGATCATCTTGGCCTCAAAAACGACCAAAAACGTGCGATTTTTTTGCGTTGAAAATTCATCCCAAATTATTCGCAGCCCGAAAATGCTCAGAAAAGTCTAAAATTCATGTCTCTGTCATCATTGTTGCTGTTCACCAAAAATCTGCCACTAAACTACACCCTCTTTGCTTAATTGCAGCTCCCGCTCACTTTGGTTTGTGTGTATTTTTCATAAGCCATCTGATAGAAAATTTTATGTAGATTTTTCATAGACCACATGTTTGAATTAGGATCAATATTTCAGCAGATATATACCAAAGCCAGTAATCAAATCTTCGAGAAACACCCTCTCTTTAATCAACCATAGCTCCAGCCCTCATTTGTTTGTAAATATCATTCAAAAGTGAGTAATTTGAACGGAAATTTGACGTAAAATAAGTTTCATGGACTACAATCTGTTATCACTTCGCGAACTTGTAAGTATAACTAGATAGTACCAGTTAATCTGTTTTCAGTGGTGTACAGCCACAATTCAAAATCATCAGCAAGCCAAAAAGTAGGCTCAGCTGTGAGTTTGAATTTCGTTCAAAACATCCCCCCGTTCAACCCCCCTTTCCCCTACTTCACTTAATCGCCTGGTAATTTGCATTCTCCAAAATTTGAACTTTCCCCTGTTGTCGTTCAATAATTAGAATTTATCACCCAAACACTCAGGGATGTACCGATAGGGAGGGGGGGGGATAGCTTACCCCTTGGGATTTTTTGAGCATTTTGTTGGGAAAATTGGCTATTTCGACTTTAAAGTTGGGAAAATTTACTTTTTGTACCAACTCATATTTTCCTAATTTGAGAAATTACCGTACAAAATGATGAATTTTCCCAACTTGACAAAATGTGAATAAAATTAGCAAGTTGTCCCAACTTGGGAAATTTTTCATGTTTTTCAATGTTAGGATTTTTTCTACCTATTTTTACTACTTGGGCAAATTTACCATTTGAAGAAATATTTTTCCAAATTGGGAAAGTTGAACATTTTTTGGTACTATCACAGTTTTTTTAAGGAGAAAGCAAAATTTGATGATCCATTTCCCAGAAGAAAATTTTATTTTTTCAAATTGAAAAAATTAAACAGTTGTGCAGTTTCATGTTTTTTTTTCTAATGCAAAAAAGCAATAAAATTTCAAAATTTTTGGCCTCACTGCGCTCGGCTTTATTGTATCTCTATTTCTGTAAGTAATTGAAACATAATCTAAACCTACAAAAGTAATTTTCTTCGGATTTTTCTCAAATTATCTCAACTAATTTTATTATATCTTCTTAAAACTCATTTTCGATGTTTAAAAATCAACTTTTTTAAAAGCTCTAGCCTCGCCTCGCTCGGCCTCGTCATATTTTCCCTTAAAATAATAGTTTAAAAATAGAAATCATCGATTTTTTATTCAATTTTATTAGCTCTGAAACATAGTTTATGGTACTTTTAATTTGAGGTTTTCTAAACTTTTCGCCCTCGCTTCACTCTGGTCAAATTCATCTTTCTCATATGTATTTACAATGGATAAAAAAATTTATTTATAAAAATTATAATTTTTACTGAAATTTTTCGTCCTTTTCAATTAAATACGATGAAATTAGTAATTTCTAAACTTGGAAGAGAGGAATTTAATTCTTTTAAAATTTTGTTTGGCCGGTAAATTAGTGTCATTCGCCTAAGCTCTTCTCCCCAAATTCAGGCTCTATTTCATCCCTGAATAAATTTAATTCAAAAATTTCTAACGGTATTCGTTGCAGATATACCTTTTACACAAAATTTATTTGAGCTGAGTAGGTATATAATGGTATTAGGGGAAAAAATCTTATCGATGTGGGTATCATACTGTTGGGAAAATTTGTAACCAGAGTTGGGATTTTCACAAAATTTACCCTCCCCCCCCATATGCCCTCCGAACGTCCCAGCAAACACTCAAACACTCATTTCTATCGTGGGTGGAGCTGTCGTGATTCATATACAAAAATAGACGTGGTGACGACCTATTTTGTCGTTAAAAATTGTCGGTTTTAACAGACTAATCTGTCATTAATACTACTGTTATTATCGTTTCACTTGGCTGTCGTTCAAACCTCCTTTTTGGTCGTTCGATTATATATTTCCCTAGAAATAATAACGATTAGACAAACAATTCGCTCTTCTTTCAGGGTGTCCACTATATTTCAGAAATGATTTTCCTTGACTTTTCCAGGGTTTCCAGACTAATCTTTCGATTTTTTCCAGACCTTTTAAATATGATATTCGTAAACAAAGGGGGGGGGGTAATTTTTTACTTGATGTACTTACATTCCGAATTCTTGCATAAGAATAATATAAAATGTATGGGGTCGAACGATTATTTTTTTCAAAATCACTACATACTTTTTACGAGATCTTTAGATGCTCTTCTTCGGGCCAAAAAAAAAAGATTAAAATTCAATTCTGAAAATTTTTGAACCCACCCAACTCCCCCTCACCACAAAAATTTGAAAATTTGAATTCATTACCCTACAGAAAAAATTTCAAATAAAAAGGAAAAATCAAGTATTCTAACGCAAAATTAAGTTTTGAAAAATGAAACAAATTATGCCAGGACGCCTACCAGATCAAGTGAATAACAATTCAATTTTTCCGGGCTAAAAATTCAAAAATTTCTTCACACCCCCCCCCCCCCCAATGAAAAACACGTGCCTCAAATTTATAAATTCACGTAATCCCCTGTAATTTTTTAGTTTGTATCAATAAATAAAAAAATCAATGAGGAGGTAAAGTACAAATAATTTTATGTTAAGTAATATTTATAAACTTGTTAAGTCTGAGCGATGCGAGGATATAAATGTTTTCGAAAAAAGATCTTCAAAAGATAAAAATTCACCACGTTTTGCTCATTCGTGTTTTCCAAAACATTGTCAATAATTTCGAATTCTGTCCCATTCCCTTTCCTTTTTTTCAACATCGTGGTCTAGGGCATCATGGCATTTTTTTCTCATCACAGCTTATTAAAAACTATGCTTCTAAAAAACTTGAGTCTTTAAATAAATTGTGTAGAAAGAAGGAGTGTAAATTGCCCCGAGCGTAGCGAGGGAAATTTTTCTCGAAGAATTCATAATTTAATGAACAAAGAAATGCATTTTGAGTATTAATTTTATGGTATATTACGGCCAACAAAAATGACGAATAAAAAAAATCAGATAAAAGATGTAATAATTTGGCTCGAGCGGAGCGAAGGCGAAATTTTTTGAAAAATTTATAATAAAATATGCAAAGAAACATCTTTTTTTGGGTTTTCGAAAAATTCCAGAGAAAATTCCAAAATTCCCAGACTTTTCCCGGTTTTCCACAGAATAGACACCCTGTCTTTCTTCCCACCTATCAATTAAAACTTACAATTTTTTTTTATCCTGAGGCACAATCGAGAGATTTTTGTAAGTTGCTCATTACTCAGTCTTTCCAAGTAGAAATTTCACAGTAGTGATGTAGGTAGCAGTAAAAATAAGATGAAAACATTAGCTTCGAATTTTTGCTCGGTTCAAATAAAAGCCAAAACTGGACCAACCGTAAAAAAAATATCCAAGTCCCAGGGTTTCGTTACACCAGGTAAGTACACCGGTATTTAAAAAGCACACCCCATAGTCGGTTGTTAGAAAAGAACTCGAGTCAATTTTTATATATCGTACCTCGTAAGCTCCTACAAAGTAAATCCCTATACTCGGGTGTTTCAATTTAATATCCACTCTCGTTATTCGTTAATTTAAAAAGTCATCCGAAAAAAACTTCTTCTTAATCATGGTAAAACAAAAGCGACTGTTTACACAATTCACGAATGAGGCGAGACAACTGTAATATAAACTGCAAACCAGAAACTCACAGTTAATTTTAATTAATGTTTGTTTAACGAAAATGAACTTTTAGTGAACCTTCTCCGGTTTAAACTGTTGTTGAACGAAAGGAAACAAGCTTTAATGTACAGAAATTTTATTCCAGATTACTTTCAGGCGCGTTGTAATATTAGTTCTTCACGGTTCGAGGACGAGAATACCTTTTAGGAAGGAAAAAAAATAAAAAACATTTCGAGTAGGAATCGTATTAAAAACAATATTTAATTTAGAACTTTTTAAAACCGTCTCGATGAATTTTTCTATCATAAAAAAAAATCCATCTTAAATGCCACGGTTTATTTTGCACAGGTAATTTCTTTCGGTTGGTAGGTTAATTTGTGATTTTTTACGTGTAATTTGTGCGGTATCGCGTTGAAAAATGGTTTTCATAATTGAAACGAAGGTTTATTTTTCTGGCCGGCTCGTATTTTTCCAAAGCTGAGACTTTGTTGCCGCCTCAGGCGCCAAGATGTTCTGGTTGTTGTCAACTCGTCGCCAGAGAAATACTCCCTTTTTTATGAATTAGACCGTAATTACCTTTCTTTCTGTTTTTTTCTACCCTGCTTCGAGAGAATTGATGGAGAAAAAAAATGCGCAAATTATCAACATTTTATGCGCGATCGCGTAATTGTTTAACAAATAGTTCATTGGATGTATGCGCCGGTGAGATGAATAATGCGAAGGTGAAAAAAAATTAATTAACGTGCGCGTGAAAAAATACTCGCTATAAAGTCGGTAAACCAAATATGAATAATTTATTCTTATTGCAACGCAATTTTCACGCCTCGAAGATTCGAAGATTAATCTCCTTAATTTTTAATTCATTCGGCCGCGCGATGAAAAATGCTCCGACGAAAATTACGACGCCGACGGACGCTTTTATTCAAAGGTACACATTGGCATAGCGAGCAAAATACACCTAGCGGAGCCGGCAACGTTAAAGGCGTATAGCGGCGGCTAGTTCTATATGGGAAATTTTATTAAACGCTTTCATTATAGATTCATCGTTGTATAAAATCAGCATTCCGAGCCGCGTACAGTTTAAAAATTATTCGAAATTTACCTACGTACAGCTTTCACGATGCGATGTGTTCGATATACATTGTGTTCTTATTTCCCAAAGGGATCGAGCGATGTCCGACAGTGTACGAGAAATCGCATTGATTCGGGTATAAAAAAAGCGTTGTTGGGCCTTTTTTTTCGCTCTCCTCGACGTCGTTTTTTTCATCCCTCGAATCGATCAGTTTAAACAACTTAAAAGATTAATTACGTAGGCGCTCGATTCGCTTGTCTTTTCACCGTGTTTACTATTTGAAAAGATAACGAAATTTTACCGCTTCGGCGAGTTTTATTCAATTTATAGTCTGAAAATAAATTGGCGATTTGAAAAAATCTCTGGGTGAGACCTCCGGGGTTTCTGGGATGGACAGGGGAACACGTTTGGCTTCTTTTTTATCCCACAGATCTCAGAGATCTCGGTTTAAGGTTAAGGGTGAAAATAATTTTGGGAATGGATTCTGAGGGTAACAAAATATACATTTTGATACCTCACTCGAAAAATTTTCAATTTTGACTCATAACATAACCCTGTGAGGCTCCTGTCAGGGTTTGGGATACAGACCCCGAGAATGAATTCCAAAAGTTCGAAAATTACACAAGTATTGTTAAATCGTGTATATGTTTTAAATATGACTTTTTCTTAAAATATCAGATATTCGAGAATTTTTTCGAATTTTCGAATTTTCGACTTTTAAAAATTGCTAGTCCAAGGCAAAAAATGTAAAAATGATAATCGAATTCGGCATTTTTTTGTAACTTATTGATATCTTATCAGAAGCCATTTATTCTGCCAAAATTTTCCCAGATTATTTGGTGGGTAAAATCTTATTGTAAAATACACATAACTTTTTTTCCTTGAAGTAAAAATCTTAGAACATGGATATATCAAAATATACATATTTAAAGTGACAAGTGTTTTTTAATCGACAAGTTTTGTTGAATCTTCAATGGGAGTTGAATTATTTCTGGTGGTTGATTAAGTTGAGTCATTATTTAAGTAAAATCTAAAGTTTAATCAGATATTTTGTATTCTCAAAGGCTTCTACTCCCACTTTATAATTTCACATTGCTTAGTAAAAATATATGGTGTTACCAAAAAACCACAACTTCTATTTCTCTTATTCAAATTTTGATTTTAATGTTATATTACTCATAACACTGTCTCTTTTACTCAGGAATATAAAAATCACAGAATCTCAGCCACCAGCAATCATTAGACTCTTATTTCCAGGTCCTGTGATTCTGTTCCAGAACTTATTACCAAACACATGAACAAAACATATAGAATCCAGCCTCCTAGTCCCATCACAGCAAATATCTTTCCAAAAAAAATGTATTTTTTCTTAATTCCATCTTATAAGTATTACATATATCACCATTTTACCTAAATGCCACATTATGCATAATCTCAAACTTTAAACTTTGATTTATTATCGATGAATGCATTTTTTTTAACCCCATTAAACCTAACCAACAACCCCCTTAAACCTAACGACCCTCTTAAACCTAATCAACGACCCCCTCAAACCGACCGACCCACTCAAACTTAACAACCCTCTTAAACCTAACCAACGACCCCCTTATACCTAACGACCCCCCCTAAACCTAACGACCCCCTTAAACCTAACCAACGACCCCCTCCCCTAACCTAACGACACCCCAAAACCTAACGACCCTCTTAAACCTAACCAACAACCCCCTTAAACCTAACCAACGACCCCCTCAAACCTAACAACCCTCTTAAACCTAACCAACGACCCCCTTATACCTAACGACCCCCCTAAACCTAACGACCCCCTTAAAACTAACCAACGACCCCCTCCCCTAACCTAACCACACCCCTAAACCTAACGACAAACCTAACAACCCTCTTAAACCTAACCAACAACCCCCTTTACCTAACGACCCACTTAAACCTAACCAACGACCCCCTTATACCTATCGACCCCCAAACCTAACGACCCTCTTAAACCTAACCACCGGTCCCCTTATTCTAACGACCCCTTTAAACCTAACCAACAACCCCCCCCCCAAACCAACAACCCCCTTAAACCTAACGACCCTCTTAAACCTAACCAACGACCCCCTCAAACCTAACGACCCCCTCAAACCTAACAACCCTCTTAAACCTAACCAACGACCCCCTCAAACCTAACGACCCCCTCAAAACCCAACCAACAACCCTATTAAACCTAACAATGACCCCCTTATACCTATCGACCCCCAAACCTAACGACCCCCTCAACCCAACAACCCTCTTAAACCTAACCAATGGCCCCCTTATACCTATCGACCCCCAAACCTAACGACCCCCTTAAACCTAACCACCGACCCCCTCAAACCCAACAACCCTCTTAAACCTAAGCAATGGCCCCTTATACCTATCGACCCCCAAACCTAACGACCCTCTTAAACCTAACAACCGGCCCCCTTAATCTAACGACCCCTTTAAACCTAACCAACAAACACCCCCCCTAACGACACCCCTAAACCTAACCAACAACCCCCTTAAACCTGACGACCCCCTTAAACCTAACGACACCCTCAAACCTAACGACCCTCTTAGACCTAACGACTCTCTTAAACCCAACCAACGACCCCCTCAAACCTAACGACTCTCTTAAACCCAACCAACGACCCCCTCAAACCTAACGACCCCCTCAAACCTAACAACCCTCTTAAACCTAACCAACGACCCCCTCAAACCTAACGACTCCCTCAAACCCAACAACCCTCTTAAACCTAACCAACGACCCCCTCAAACCTAACGACCCCCTCAAATCCAACAACCTTATTAAACCTAACCAATGACCCCCTTATACCTATCGACCCCCAAACCTAACGACCCCCTCAAACCTAACGACCCCCTCAAACCCAACAACCCTCTTAAACCTAACCAATGGCCCCCTTATACCTATCGACCCCCAAACCTAACGACCCCCTTAAACCTAACCACCGGCCCCCTTAACCTAACGACCCCCTCAAACCTAACGAACCTCTTAAACCTAACCAACGACCTCCCTAAACCTAACGACCCCCTTAATAAACCTAACGAACCTCTTAAACCTAATCAACGACCTCCCCCCTCCCAACCTAACGACCCTCTCAAACCTACCGACCCTCTTAAACCTAACACCAACAACCGCCAACAACCCCCTTAAACCTAACGACCCTCTTAAAACTAACCAACGACCCTCTTAAACCTAGCGAACCCCCAAAACTAATTTCATCTTATTCAAGTAGTCAAATTTGATCTGTTTTAGTATGGAGTCGCCCAAAAGGCATCTTTTGATCTGATGAAAATTCTGCACTGCTCAGTGCTCACCTTATAAAAAATCAGGACATTTAACGACACACAGCACAGCCTCGAAAATTCTTACAAAATTAATTTGAACAAAACAATATCAAAATTTTTAAGATTGGACCTGCCGAAAAAGAAGAGAAGAGGCGGTAAAAATTCACTGAATTTGTCAACTGTAAAAGAAACGTGAGACTATAACTAGTGCCAAAAAAGAAGAGGAGAAATAGCTTTACCTCAAGGATTGTTTACTATCACTAAATTCGCCAAATTCGGCAAAACTCGCCTTTTGAAATTAACATTAATTTTCAGAAAGGATAACAAGCTTTAGAAAGCTTTAAATGATTTGATGTATAGTTTATACATGTCTTCAATCTTACTATTGCCGAAGCTCAACGAATAATAGTTATTTATTTTTTGGAGCTTCAACTTGGTTTATTTTCAAAATTTTCAAAAACTTTACCCCCCCCCCCTTCTAGAATGTTTTAAAAAAGTCTATGTAATTAATCTGAAATTTTCGCCTTTTTCTGCATTTTTACCCAAGGAACACTATTTTGAAGCCCATTTTCCTTTTTTAAAAAATTTAAAGCCCCAAATGGGGGGGGGGGTGAAGGGTCAATTTTGAAAATTTTGAAAATCCGCTTGGAACATTTTCTTTGGATTAACGAGTACAACACATCCCCAAAATTTCGTAAAATTTCATTCACACAATCTTTCTCTATCTCTGTTACCATGAAAACTGATTTTATTAAATCATAAGTTTCAGCAAAATTTGGAGTTCCAGATCTCCGCGAATTTTTAACAAACAAAGTTCATTTTGTTCTTAAAAAAACAAGCCATTTCTAAACAAACTGTGTCCAAGTTCATCAGAGAATAGATAGTGTGCACCTTGTTCCGACGTTTCATTACATTTTACGGTTCTGAATGTGTAGGGGGGGGGGGGGGGACGGTGGTCACTAGCGTGACCCATGATGTCCAAATATAATATTTAATTTAATTTCAAAGTTTTTTCAAGTCTAACATAATGTCATTATGCCTTGATCCGCCGTAACCGTTACATAACCCGTAACCCATAACCCGCAACGATTTTCGAATTTTACCCCCCCCCCCAGTCCTAAAAAGACATATCCATGTCAATAACATAATGTCATTATGTCCAGCGTTACGTTACACTTTTCAAATTTTTACCCCCCAGCCCTAAAACATATCCATGTCAAAAATGTGGTAGGTGAAATGTTAAATAATTACAAAATGAAGAAAAACGCAGAAATTATTGTTTTGTTTTTTAAATAGGGCTACATTTTTCCATTGGTGGCTTCTCTCGAGTTGGATCCGGTTTTAGCGAAAATTCAATATTTTATTTCATGAATTGACCCCCCCCCCCCCTCCCATATTGCAGCATATATAACGGTAATATATGTGGCGTTCCTAGACAAAAGGGCCCATTTGGCCGGTTCTAGTTTCAGAAATATAAACGCAAATTTTTTTTCGCGAATTTCTATACTACAGAAGGTACTTTTTCACTCTGTGAAGGTAGAACTTCGAAAGAACGCTATATCTGGTAAGAAACGCGTATTAGAGGAGTCCGACCCTCAACAAATTGATATAAATTCTTTTTTTGGTTTATTCTGCAGAAAAGGGTCTAATCTATCACATACTGAAAAACCTCTCTGACCCCCCCCGCACTTTTTCCGATTGCAAAGCTCCCTCAAAATCCGTTTTTCGTCTTCCACTTTCGAAATTACGCACTTATGAAAAAAAAGTTGAAACAAAAGTTATAGAGCATCAAAAAACGAGCAATTTTGTTATTTACAATTTTTCCCTAGAACGTCGTGGGAGGGAGCTAGAGCCTTCGGAAAAAATCAAATTTGAAAATTTCCAATTAACAGAAATAATTACCAAAAATCGGGTAAATCGAATTTTAGGAGCGGTTCTTTTGCATGGTACATCATATTACTGCATAGAATAAGACAAATGTATAACTAACCCCTCATCTCAAAGTGGGGGGGGGGTGAATCCTCCGCAGGAAAAGTTGCATTTTCCCCCAAGTGTAGCTCAGCTGCAGTGAAAAATTCGAAAAATTGGTTCAAACAAACGTTGTAGAGCGTTAAAAGACGAGCATTTTCTTTTTTTAATTTTTTCTTCTACGTGGTCTTGGTGCGAGCTATTGCAAAAAAAAGGGTGGCGTTCGAAAATTCGATTTTTGAATCCTCCACTTTTGGGGTCCAGTATGGGTTTAGCCAGGGGTCAATTTATTATAAAAATCGAGTTCAGCGAGCACGAAAATCCCAGCTTCATTTGCGTGATTCATTTTCAACGTCATTGTTTTTGTAAGATTAAAAGTAGCACTTTCTATCTTTTCGGGAAATTAGCTAGATATCGCACATTAGATGATATTAATTAAAACGCGGATAATCGTGGGAGACGTGATGTATTGTTTTCAAATATCACACGCGAAATATCGATCTACAAACTTAAAGTTATTTAGAATATTACGTTATTGAAGAATATCGAATTATAAGAAAGATAAACATGAGACGAATATAAATTTTAGGCGTAAATGCCACCGAGGAGTATTGGAATAGCTTAACTCGTTAACCAGACCATTTAAATACTGACGTACGAGATGTACGTTAGCATCGGTCATGGTTAAAAATCGAGAATTGGTACCAGTGATACCACATGGCACAACCAAATATGGCTAGAATGATGTAGGAATTCGTTTAGCACCGGAATTCTCCTACATATGCCCCATTCGGCGATAGAGTTAGAAAAGAAATTGACGAATTCCACGTAGGAGAATTAACCATCTTATTCCGCCTAAGGTTGAAGATCTTACTCTGCCCCATTCGACAAGGACTTTTCCTCACTCGGTGGCGAATTACAAACTAACATTCTATCTATTTAATAATAAAAAGTGAAAAACTTTCAAAAACGTATATTCAACAAGATTCTGAAAAAAAACTATTGCTAAAGAACACATGGTACGTAATTATAACTTAGGAATTACGGAAAAAATTTCGCGAATTAAAATTCTAATTTTCTTCTTCCAGGTTCCAATTGGTCAGCGGCACCGGCTGGATTCTTGATACAGCGTGCTTCATCGACGTCTTGCCATCGGAAGCCTGTTTCGAATAACAGTGCAGATGGAAAACGTGTTTACACGGAATCGACATCCATCTGTGTGGAAGATGCTCGGCTCCTTTTGCCGGATCGCATAGATTTAAATCGCAGATTCTACATACCGCATAACGTATCGACGTCATTTTTAACACTGCGGAATTAAGAAACGAATTAGTTTGCAATTTTAGACGATCGAAAAAGAATGCAAGTGTATGACAGATATTCCAAATTACTTCATCATTTCCGACTATTATTGCTATCAAAATTACGTAAAAAATTATGTCAAGGATCATACCTTTCGTTAGAAACGATTTCAATCAACTCCAAATCTCAAAATTCTTCTGGAAAAGCACAGCTTAGCACACAAATTCGAACTTAAATTCGCACGAGGTGTTAACTGTTCAAACTACAACACATTAATGGTCGAAAAATTCTGTCCAAGTATGCACAATAATTACAATGGGCATTGCAGTGCGCTTATCTGATATTTGCGATAACGAGCGTTAAATGTACATTTTTAAATCACATTACGCGCGCAACGGACTCAGCTGTTCGAGCCGTCAGTGTTACCAGGCGTCACCACACCAAAGTTACCGAACGCAAACGAAGTTACCTATTTTTACTTTCACTTTCACGTTTTATTCGTTATTTTTGTTTTATTTGTTATTTTCGTGCCCCAGTCACTACTTTTATTGTTTTTTACCAAAGATTTTTACTACCATTTAAATAAAAATTTTGAATTTTTTGTTAAGCCGGAGAACGTATGCAAACAATATGTTGTTCCGCTAATTAGCATATTTCGAGTAATTTTAAGTTTTAACACACGACTCCGGCCCCGTGAGTTTAGAAGGGGGGAGAGGAAAGGAATTTTGTACCATGTGTGTTTATTTACGTTTAAAAAATTTGGATTTTTGTTAAGAGAATTTACATGTCGGAATTTTTCAACTTAAAATTAGTCAGGCGGTTCAATTCGCGGTTTTCTTAAAACTACGTTTATAAAGTTAATTACTGCGGCGGTCAATTTACCTTTCTTTTTTATTCTATTGACGCCTGTTTCATCGTAATTAACTGCGACAGTATTTCTACCGCTACGTGTTGTATAGATCTGACCCGAAGTCTGTTGAATATTTAATCCACTTGAGCCAGGTTGAGTAGTATTTTTAGTTTGTACTTTTGATTTTGTTTTAGATGGTTTTGGATCTTTAGCTGTAGTATTAGTACTCGGACCGTCTGGAAACGGTGGTTCATAATCATCTATTTCTGATCTTATTCTAATTGCTGCTTTTTGTCTAATCTCTTTAGCATTGTTATCTACCGCGAGACTAGTTTCTAAGTTATTTCTAAATGGTTTATTTATATTTAAGAAAGCTTGGATTTTCTGTTCTATGGACCTGTCGTCAAGTTTGGATTTTAACTTCGGGTCAGTTTTCATTTGATGAATTTGGTCCTTTGTCATATACAAAGTGAGCTGTCTTATGTTAACAATTTTATCGTCATCTTTATCATCGAATGCGACAATATTGTAATTATTCGTATCCATTTTAGCTATCACTTCGTACGGACCATATCGTTTAGCATATAGCTTAGCAGATGTACCACGATCGTAATTTGACTGAGAATGAGCAGTCATTAATACTAAGTCTCCTTTATTAAAAATTGTTGGTTCGCCAATAGCTTTGTTAAACAGACGTTCATCTTGTTCACGTTTAATACGTCTTCTTTCTCGAATTAATTCAGCTATGGCTTGGAGATCATTCATATCATCGATTTTTTGATCTACTGCTTGTTTAGTGTACACTGCTTTTTTAGCTAAATCATCAGCTGTTATATTTGTAGATTCAAACGTTCTAGCTGCTACGTGTATTAGCTCACATTTTTCGAATTTATTCATAAGTTCTTTTATTTCTTTAAAAAGTACTCTATGTTTAACAGGTTTCTTGGACGAATTTTTAAAATCTGATTCTGTCCAATTTTTCATATACCTATTTATTGCTAATACAACATAGTTTGAATCTGTTCTTATTCTAAGTTTTTTAACACCTGAAATCAGAGCTAATTCTAGCGCTTTTTTAACAGCTAGCGCTTCTGCCAGGTTATTTGTGTTTACATATACAGGGTGATTGACCTGCTCGGAGATGTTAAATTCAAAGTGTTCATCGGTTTGAAGACATATACCTATTCCAGCGACTGGATTATTCCTACCGTTGTTTGAGCAGGCTCCATCGGTTGTCATACGTATATATCCGTCTTTATCGAGTTTTAACCAATTTGGGTCGAGTTTTCCATCTTTCAACTCTTCACTCGTGATTGATTTAATCTGCTTTTTAAGCTGTTGCTCTCTCAGCTTTTTTAACTCAAATTTACCATTTATTGAGTTATTGTTTGTAGGCAATCTGTCAGCAATCGGATCTCTTATGCCCCATGCCTCGTTCGGTTTTACTCCGTATACCGTTGGAGTGTTGTTAAGCTCCTCTTCGATGTCATCGATATACTGCTCCCAACCATGGTGGGTATATTCGTCTGTTTCTTCATTCGTATTTATTTTAACTCTTAATTTCTCACCAATGCAACGCATATTTCGTTCTACAGACGAGGCGTTTGCACAGTAAGCAGTTATATGAGAAACTTTGATGTTATATGCTTTCAGAGTCTTGTACCAGAGATCAGCAGTGAACTGTTTTCCGTTGTCTGTTATCACTTTACGTATCATAATACCAAGATTACGACAGTAGGCAATTACTTCGGTCATACGATCAACAACTGTCTCAGCTTTCATATCCATCATCGTTTTTATCCAGAGACGAGATGTGAAGACATCTTTAGCAACGAATAAATATCTTGGAGCATCGTCGCTGTTAGCAACTGGTCCAAAGAGATCGACTGAGAGGACATCTCCTACTCCATACGCTTCGATTTGCGCATATTCTAAGCGTTTTTTCTTACCGCTTATTTTGTTAACATTGCAGACTACACAGCCATTGGTTACTTGTTTTATGTAACTCAATGCATTTGGAGAATAATACATTCTTTTGAATATTGCTTCCAATTTTACAGCGCCTACATGGCCATAGATATGATGTAGGTAGTTAACTGTGTCTGCGAATAGCATATCTGGTAATACTGGTACAGAAGTACGATCTGGAAATGTACGGTGTAAGATGAATGCACCATCACTTGGACGTTTAACCAATGCGAATTTCTTGCATTTCAAGCGTTTTGTTTTTCGTTCGCTTGAATTTAATTCATCATTGTCTCTAGTTATTATGTTAATCGTACGCATACATTCTGCATCTTCAGCTTGCCAGATGTTGATGTTATCAAGCAAATCAATCAAACCTTGTTCATCAGCTTCAAGAAAGTCAACATCATATGGCTCCAAATTGGATTCAATTGTGTACACCGTGATGTCTTCAGCCTGATTTTTGTAGAATTTCTTCTTCGTTTTCAGGTCAAAAACTAAGTCAAAGCCGTTAAGAAAGGTTATCCAGTTTGCAGCCTTTCTGTGTGTCTGAGCCATACCAGCAAACATCTCAAAGATGGATTTGAGATCTGATCGCACGTGTATTACGCGACCGTGTAACCACATTTGCAGTTTTTTGATGGTAGTCACTAGTGCCTGGATTTCTTTATCAACTAGTGTGTAGTTTAACTGGTGCTCTTTAAAGGTATGGCTGGAGAACATTATGATCTGTTCTTCGCCATCAATTATCTGATACATTACCGCATTCATGGCGTTATCTGTACAGTACGTGTCAAGATGAATGTCTAAATCTGGTCTGGGAGGGGTTAGTGCAAAATCTTCTTTGTATTCTTTCTCCAGTCTTTCAAATGCAGCCACTTGATCTTTACCCCATACTGCTGGATTTTTCTTCTTTGTCATGCGATACAAAGGTTCTAAAATTTGTTGGTAGTCCGGTATGAAACGTCGATACAAACCAGTTAGCCCAGCTAAGGTCTGAATGTCTTTCTCCGTCTTCAACGAGAATACGCCATTTTTGGTATGCTTTTGCTTGAAATCTTCGAATTTTTCAATTTTAGCATTCTGTTTTTGAATTTTATTCTGACCAAGTTTGAAGCCTAAATGGTCAGCTGACTTTTTAAACAGCTCCGTTTTCGTCGGGTTCAAAGTTAGTCCATTTTCTCTGATTATATCCAGAATTTCGATTATCAGAGAAACCATCTCAGCGAAGGTCTTAGCTCGCAGTAATATGTCGTCTACATATTTTGAAATGTTAGCTCTGTCTGGTATAATCTTATTTATAACTTTGATAAATTCTGCTGAGGCAATTTTTAAACCATAGGGAAGCCTTTCGTACTGATACACTTGGCCATCTACTTGAAAACCACAAAATTGTTTTGACCACTCGTCCAAAACTAGTTGCCAAAAACCACAGACAAAATCTAACGTTGTAAAATATTTTGTCTCCGGGCAATCTGTAATTATCCTATCTAACAGCGGTGCTTCGTTGTAATCGTTTTCTAACAACGGGTTAAGTTCAAAAGGTGCGACACAAGGTCTTATTTCGCCATTTTTCTTTACTTGCAGCGCTGTGGTGTTAATATAGGGGGTGTCTGATGGTGTTACGATCATTCTGCGCAGCATTTCTTTCATTTTTCTCCGATATGCTGGCATAAGCTTATTACTTGGCTTATATTTCTCCCCTCTAAATTTAGGTATATCGTGTGGATTTTTAAATTTAAAACGGACTGGCTCTCCTTTATATCTACCAGGAAATTTACTGAAAGCATCTGCTCTTAATACTATTTCATCGTATGCGTCCAATGCTTCGTCCATTGTTATCTCTTTATTTTCAGCCATACTTTGCAGCGATGTCCATAATTTTCGCGAAAAAATTTCTGGGCCATCATCTACATCGTCTGGGTGTGGATCGTCCCATTTTGCAGCTTTCGTGTATTTACCAACCATGTGTACCGCTACCGACTGAAATTCATCTGTTACCTCGGCGTGGTAGACTGAAATTGAGCTTTTGTATTCGAATTCGCTCATAAATGGAATTTTTTCTAACTCTACTTCGCCTTTTGGTTGACAAATAGCGAAACCGCCAGTTATCACAGGTAATATATTCAGCTGTAACATGGAAACTGTACCCATTATAAATATACGTTTTTTACCTTCTAAGACGTAAAATGGTAGCTCAAAATCTTGCGTACCCATTTTGAATTTTACCACTAAAGCGTGTTCTTTTGTTTTAGTGTATCTGTTATCAGCAACTTGTACTGTGATGGGCTGTGGAATCTTCATGTATCTGACTTGCAAAGGATGATTTCTTGTCAGATGTCTCACCATTTCCATGGACATAACATTAACCACTGAACCAGTATCAAGCTGTAATGGGTATTGAGTTTCTTCTATTTTTATCGGTACAATGCATCGTATTCCTTGACCACTGATTGTGAGATGTTTTTTCACAGCATCGTCCATATCTTCCATCACCTTCAACAGCGAAAATTCTGGCTTCGGACAGTTCTTGAACATTTCTTTCCAGTTGACTAGGCTGTCATTGGGATGCATGACGTTCGGAGGACCAACGGGGTCGTTGACACTTTCCATATCTGCGCTGGAGAATTTTTCTTCTTCGTTGGACATGGATGGTTCTTCAGTTGCGATGTAATTCACCTGGATGTCGGTTGCAACATTTTCTTCGACCGGAATCGGTTTCTCGCATTTTTCTGCCCCAGTGCATTCACAAACTGGAGCTTGAATCGTTTGCTCCGTCTTAGCCTGACGCAGGTTCTTGGGAAGTTCTTCATTTTTGCACATACGCTTGGTTGTTGTGATCCTTTGTTCGGTAACCAGGTATTTTTGGCCGGTTGAATCTCGAACAATGCTTTCTACGTAGTCTCGTTTTACAGTCGTATGTGTGTTCTTCGGTTTCTGATTCTGTTTCTGTCGACGTTCACGTTCTTCAGTGTATTTCCAGTGATCACTTTTGATAGCAGCGACAACTTCTGGTTTCAACGTTTGTCGAGGATAGTTCTTGCGATAGTGGCCGGACCAGTAAAACGTATTGTCTTTTGGAATTACGTTTTTCGATTTATCCACTTTTAACCGTTTGATATTCGTGTCTTTTCCATCCACAACTTTATTTTCCAGCTCCAAGAATGACATGGCTGGACTACGCCACACAGAAACTTTGCTGTTTCTAGTTAACCTGAGAAGTATATTTAAGTAGGCATGATACCTATTTAAACTAACAGGGCGTTCACCTTCGCTCTTTGGTTTGACTAGAGGCATTAAAACAGCAATATGCTTGAAACCTTTTGTTAATAACAGTCTAATTATCTTGTTGACTGTTTCTTCGATGTATTGATTAGGTTTCGACGAATAGTTTAACTCAAGTTGCAAGCAAGAGAAGAGAACAAATTCGGTCTCACCTATGTCGAAATCTTGGTTAACCAGGCCTAAATAAATGTCTTCCAACGTCATATTTTCGTTTAAATATGGACATTGTTGCAATTCAGGATCCGGGTTATTATTTTGTCTAGCTAGGTAATAGGCTAATGAGTCACCTACCAACTGATACTTTTTACCATTGATTTCTATTCTGTGTTTTATATTGCATTTATAGGGAGCATGTCCTGCAGAAGATGCTGCAGCATTCTGTACTAAGTTATACTCGTCTGCTCCTAAAAATCCGATGCGTTAACATTGTTGTTGTTGTTGTTGTTGTTAACATTATTTGCGTGATTAATGTTGTTATTTGCATTACTGGCATTATCTTCAGCACCAGCATCTTCGATTATAGGTGGTTGATTTGGTTCCTGGTTATTATTCTGAAGATTTTCGCCATTATTATCTTCAAAACCGACATGGTTTACGGTAATTGGGTTTCCAGCTGTACCCGGTGCTTGATTATTGTTAGGCCTGTTGTTAGGCCTAGGATTTCCACCATTATTCGCACCACCGTTGTTATTACCGCCATTATTCCAGTTTTGGTAATTATTACGTCCGTTATTCTCGCCATTATTACCATAATTACGATTACCACCATTATTATCACCGTTATTACCGTAATTACGATTACCGCCGTTGTTTCCTCCATTATTTGGCCCATTATTGTTGTTTTGTGGGTTACTTGTAGGCTGGCCGTTATTCGTATGGTAATTGTGTTGGTAATTACCCTTAGGCTTGTTGTTATAATCCTTTTTTAGCCTAGGATGGTCATCTAGGGTGGCTGGACATTGCTTCACGTCTGTTTCGTCGACGTCATCTTTTATGTTGCCTATAAATTCCATAAAACTGTGCATCGAACTTCGCACAGATTGATCGGCTTGATTGTAGAAATATTCAGGTAATTTAGATCTCAGTCGTTCAATGACCTTTCGCTCAGTTAATTCTCCAGTATGGGTCAGTGTCCTTTGCCATTTCTGGATAAAATCAACAAACTGTTTAGTGTTACCATCAAAAACGAAGTTATCGAAATATTTGATGGCTTTAGTCCTAATCGGTGGGGTCCAGACGTCTTCCAAAAAATCCTTTTTTAAATCTTCGAATTTTCTGATTCTAACGCTGGTTCTTTTCCATGCTTTGGCATCTTCATACGTTACACAACCTCTAAACGCATGTAACTTTTCATCTTCAGTTATATCAGGATGACTGGTATACTGTTCAAAAAGTTCAATGAAATCATGCGGGTGGTATTTCTCATGGTGATCGAATTCTACACCAATTGATCTTAATAACCTATCGTTAATTTCTTTCGCTTTTTTCATGTAACAAGTATGAGAGCCTGACATATTCGAGTTACCACTAGAAGCTAGAGTTGCAAGTTTAACTTGATCCAGTTCCTTTCGTATGCCGTTAACCTGTTTAATGGTCATGCATACTCGTTTATCCAGTGGTCCAAATAGGTTTTGAGCAAAACTTTGATTATTATTGCTCTCTTCTAAAAACCTATCGTCTAATTCGGTTTGGTAGGTAGTAAACTGATTTTTAACCTCTGTAATCTGCTTTGTTAACAGAGTATCAGTATTACTAACCATTGCGGTAACTACATCGAGATTTTCGTTCACCTTACCCTCAACTGAGGTAATTCGTGCATTTGAGTTGTTAGCTGCAGTTTCAGCTTTTTTAGCAACCGATAGGGCTGTTTTAGCTGTCTCGCCTACTTTCCGAATTTTTTCTTCATTTCTAGTGGCATACTGCAAGAGTTCTTCCATTTCGCGACGAAGTTTTTGTTCCTCAGTTTCTGGAATTTGAGAGTCTACAGTTTGTCCAGGAACTGCATTGGTGTGAGTAGTGGTAGCTGAACTTGAAGCTGTACCATTTCCTCCGGCCGTCTGTGTATCCTTCTTGATGTTTTCTCTGGGCTCAGGTTTCGGTTTATTATCTTCCTGATTTGGATTACCCATCTTCAAATTCTCGAACCTAGATTTCAATTCGCTAAAACTCAAATCTAAGGATTCAGATTTCGTTAACACCAAGTTAGCCTTTTGCTTTTTAGGCTTAAAATAACTGTGAATTTTATCAACAGCTAATTCACTCGCCTTTCGTTTATTAGGCGTTTCGATTAGGTCTTTTTCTGGTTCTGGTTTAGCCGAATTTCCAAAAAATGGCATAAAAACGACTTAACACAGTTACCTATCTAAATCGGTTCGGTTAAAATCACTTATAATTACTTAAAATCACGAACACGAACGTAATTTAAAATAGGCCTACTGCCATGTCACTTTTAAAAACATGACAAATTCACAAAGACAAAAATTAAAAAAAAAATTAAAAAAATTTCGCGAAAATACATCGCTGATTATAAATAAACACTTAAAACACAAAAATATTTGATATAAAATCACTCACGGAAAAATAAAATTCAGTTGAAGTTAGCTCAAAACGTGGTTTCAAAAACCTTGCACATTTTTACAAGTTCACACTATTGTTACAGAGCTGTTTTCGCGAAAAATTACCTCCTCAGACGTCTCTAATTCGATAAATTTCGTCCAAATAGCCCTTTGAAATTTTAAAATTTACCTGAGTTCACTTTACTTTACTTTAAACAGGAAAAAACAGTTCGGGCGCCATATGTAAGATTAAAAGTATCACTTTCTATCTTTTCGGGAAATTAGCTAGATATCGCACATTAGATGATATTAATTAAAACGCGGATAATCGTGGGAGACGTGATGTATTGTTTTCAAATATCACACGCGAAATATCGATCTACAAACTTAAAGTTATTTAGAATATTACGTTATTGAAGAATATCGAATTATAAGAAAGATAAACATGAGACGAATATAAATTTTAGGCGTAAATGCCACCGAGGAGTATTGGAATAGCTTAACTCGTTAACCAGACCATTTAAATACTGACGTACGAGATGTACGTTAGCATCGGTCATGGTTAAAAATCGAGAATTGGTACCAGTGATACCACATGGCACAACCAAATATGGCTAGAATGATGTAGGAATTCGTTTAGCACCGGAATTCTCCTACATTTTTTTTTCAGATCGTGTTGAAATATAAATATTGGTTTATTATTGTTACCAGTTCATTGAAAGTTTCAATACCATAATTCTTAGTTTTTTTTCCAATGTTGCGGCGTAATATTTTATTATTTCGTTTAGTTTGTAATACAATACTCTTTTTAAATTTTATTCCTTCAAAGCAAATTATCATTCTACTCGTAATTTGTTTACAAATTTCACTTTCAATTTATAGATTACTCATCTTTAGAGATTCCTTTCTTAGCCATAAATTGTTTTAGCTTAGATTTACACCTCATTTGTGGGGAGTGTCGTGAAGGCACGAGTTGAATGCCCAAAAAGTAAATCTTTTCCATGAGCTTCCGCTCAAAAGTTAGTTTTATTGTTCAGTTTAAGTTTATGTAAAATAATGGAATGTGATATTTTACATGTGAGAAATAAAAGCTAAAAACAAACACATTTTTCATTTTCTTGGGCACCGAAGCCCAAGACATGCACTTGAGTAAATTTTTGTTCCAAAATTTTTCAATGGAATCCCAGATTTCTGGTAAATTTGTAATGGCACTAATTTCCACTGGAAATTGGTGCCATTGCGAATTTACCAGAAATCTGCGATTTCATTGAAAAATTTCCACCGATCTACGTTCGATCACGTGCCGGCTATCCACATGATGTAATTGGTCTAATAAAAGGTAAGATGTTCTATTTTTATCGTTTGGTAGCTCTATTTCGACCACTTTTTCACTGTATGAGGGATTGTGACTGATCGGGACTGCTTTTATTCGACTGAATTTATTAGATTTATGGATAATCAGCGCGGCATGTGCTCCTTGAAACACACGGCCAAGGCGAGGAAGTCTAGGAAAATCGACGAAGTAGATTGATGGAATAGAAGGGGAATCTGGTGAATTTTTCAAAAATCTGAAACATGTAAATATTTTTTTAGGAATTTTCAATGTCATAGATTAAAAAATGTAAATTTTTCTACAGATTAATAATTTTATGAGATTTTTTATTAGGTAACTGAAGTGTGGTTCGGAAGAATATGCGTGAAATAAAACTGTAACATACTTTTAAGATTTATTTTATCCCGTTCCATAAGCCATGCTTGAATGTCGGGTTTGAATTTGTCGGGAATGTCATCTGGAATCATTAAAAATTTGTTTTATAAAATATACATACTTAACAAGACACAACTTGAAACATTCATAAGTATCCTACCGTTTTCGTCTACGATTCTCCAGTAAAGATTTTCAAATTGGGTTTTAAACTCCTTTTTCTGGTTCCTCAACTCCGTTTCCAAACGTTCTTCAAACTTCCTTTCCAATTCTTTTTTTTGAGCTACCAACTGTTTTTGAAACTCGTTTCTTAGCCGAGTTTCTATGTCCGAGGAACAGTTGTTTGCCGAATTAAAATCAAATGCTGGTAAAAATGTTAACATAATGAAATTGAAAACTAAAATATAGAGGCACTTCATTTTTTCAATTAGTGAAAACTGAACGCGATACTTTGAAAAAAAAAACCTGAATAATACACTCTTACGAGTCGTACTGCAGGATCTCACTCTAAGCTTGCCCTACGATCAAAAATTGAACATTCAATTGGTGTATCAAGATTAAAATTAGCATTCCACTGACGTATAAAATCGATGTTATAGTCAAAATAAGACGTACATTAAGTTTAAAATTACCATTACGATAGCGCAATTGGTTAGAGCAGATATTTAATGATACAATTCTCGAGGTAGAAAATTCAGATAAAAATAAATTTAGATTAAGAAGTTCAAAAGTACGATAGCGGAATCGGTTAGAGTAGATATCTGATGATGAAATTTTTGAGATACAAAATTCAGATTAAAATTAATTTAAAGGATAAATCAAAACTTGACACACTATTTCAATATAGACTTCCTTTGACTCATTTTAGGAATTGAACTATAAAATTCATGTCTCGTGGAAAATTTCCAATTTCTTTTTTGTATTACCAAGAAAATACCTATACCTTCGACAAACAAATTAAAGAAATTATCCAAGCGTGATCAATGCTTGATCTTCACGACTGAATATCTCAAGAGGGCAGGGCCATCTTGTTTTCACAAATTCCTAAATATCCAAGGTGCCAGCAGCATCGGCGGATTGGGTGGGGGCTTAGCCTCTTCAAAAATGAAATTAGCCCCCAAAATTTTTTGTCTTTGATTACCAAACATTTCCACGTTATAAGTACCTGCCATGAAAATAATGTCTTTTCTGGGCATTAAATACCAAATTTTTTCAAAGCTTCGCCCTCGCTTCGCTCCGGGCATGCACAAAATCATAATTCAACGAATTATTTAAGGCAACATTGCAAAAGAAGGCTCCTTTTCCCCTGAAATTCCTTCTGGTACTCCATGTCTTCGCCCTCAATTTATACTCACCCAAAAAAAAGCTTCCAACACCACTGATTGCGAATATGTTCTCCCACCCCTCCTCCTAAAATAACACCAAATAGGAATTTTGAAAGTATTAAAATACAAAAAAATGACTTTTATGGCCATTAAAAATCCAATTTTTCAAAGCTTTAATCGCAATTATGTGAACCATTTGAGGTGATATAGTGCCAAAAAAGATCCCCTTTTACTCCTTCCTCATAAAATTTTCCTGGTATTTCAAGTCTTTGTATCCACTTTGCAGTTTGCACCCTTCTAAAAAAAAGCTTCCACTGCCATGCCACTGACTTGGGGCTTAGCCCTCCAGGTCCATTCCCCTAAATCCGCCTATGATGGATTCATTTTCAAAAATTTGAATTAAAATTATTGAGAATGAGAGAGAGACATTCTATATCAATCCTTCATAGTAAAAAAAATCGTTGTAAAAAACATTTAATAAAATAAATAAACCATGTAATTGGGAATTATTTTAAGAATTTGAGTTGGGAATTTCATGAATTTAAGTTGGGATTTTCATCGCCCTCCCTCCCATCTGGAAAATGCCTTCAGTACGTCACTGATGGTCATTATAAAACATTTAAGAGGCCAAAATTCTGAAACTTGCATTGCAGGAGGGGGGATGTTGATGGGCTGAATCCATTTCTTTGATTCTTCATGCTTCAAAACCAAGAGAGGAAAGATAATATAAAAACTAAAAATGTGATAACTTGAAAAAATTTCCAAAAGTCATGAAAAAATTACCACCTCGAAATGATCACACCTCTCAATAATTTCTTCAACAACGAGAATCAAATATAAAAATGAAAACATAAAACTCGAAAAAATAAACAATTGTAAACCTTGATAAAATTTCAATAGACTACAAAAGCACCTCAGCAGTTCATAATTAAAATTTCATCGAAGAAACAAACCCCGAGTTCGCGGATGTTCCAGAATCACATTGTGATTTTGCCATGCAACCGAATTCTTATTTTGTAACAAGCTATCTAGGTACATATTTACTGGAAGATTACGAATAGAAAGTCAGAAAGATAATGATAATGTTCGAAGATAACGAAAACTACCTAGCTATGAAAATTTCAACAAAATAATCACCGTACCTTTCTCAACTTAAAGCCAGTAATTGGGGTCACGCAGGATTGAGAAGTGATCAGGCCCCCTTAGCTCGGATTACAGGAGTACGCCACCGCTCCCGGTCAGAGATGATGCCCAAAAATTCGTATATTAAATAATAACGATAATCTCAATATGTTTGGGGTGAAATTTTTTATCGAATTTTAAAAAATTGAAGTCATTACTAAAGTTGTGATATACGATTTATCATGACTGAAAAAGCCGATTCAGCTTCTAATGTTTTTTAAATTTCTGATTAATACATAGAAACTACTTTTTCATTTATTTACTCAAGCTTTCAGCGATAAAAATAAAACTTGAAACTTCCAGCTAATCAAAGGCAAAAGCAATTCACGGAGAAGATATCCACCAAATTTTATCATCATGAATATAAATTCGTCAATCTTTACAATAGAATTTTACACACAATTTTTCTAAGCGAAAAACAAAAAAAAAGGTTAAAAAATATCATATTATTTTTGAAAGAATTTCCCAATTATTTCATTCATTATTTAAAATAAGATGTAATTAAGAATTATGAAAAATTACTTACTCAATATCTATAGGTAGTAGGTAACTAGGTACCTACTTTGATAGGTAGCGATAAAGATTATATTCAACTCACCTGAAACAAAAAACAAAAACAAAAAATGGCCATTAATAGGTATCATATATTATTATTGCTGCATAAGGACTTCGACGAAAATGTTTCAGGAACTCATGATATAAAAACAAATTCTGTTGTTTTTTTTTTCATTCTTTATTAGAATGGGATATCGTTCATTCGCTTTCTGGCTATATGCCATGTTTTTCTTTACCGATGAAGTAAAAACTTATCTTCAGGTTTCAAAATATCATCTGCCGTAATTTTTTGAGACAGTAAATAAGCAGTTGAACCGGTTGTACGACGTCACACATCGAGTTCGTTAGAAGAAATAGAAAAGCTTAAAATTTTCTTCAAGTAGAAATTAAATCATTTCTTAATATTATTAATTGAAGAAGGGATAATCCCTGTAGTTATTTTTTGATTTTTTCCTCAAATTTCTGAAAAAGAATTGTTGCCCTCGTTTCAGTTGACAGGCAGTTATTTCCGCATTACCATATATTCTTAAATCTTCTGAAAGACTCCAAACTTCATTTCAGTTTTTCAGCCATAATCAAAAAGTTTCAATCTCAAATATAGCAAAATTCTTTCAGGCATTAATGCTTCTTTTTTTATGTATTATTTTTCCTCAAACCTCATCCTGAAATCGCACAAAATGAATGGGACCTCCCTTCCAAATATTTCATTTCTTGAAGTCTATGAAAGTTAGCCATGTGAATATTAGATAACTACTTTGCTGAAAACTATCGCAAAGACTCTGCTAGTCAATTCTAACAGAATTAAAATGGATCCATATTTTTTATTAAAATTTCAACATTACATACCTAAACAAAACAGTGATGGTATCATTTATGAAATCAGAAAAATACTGCCAAAGAAATATACTCAAGTCAACCGCTTCATTAAATTTCTATTTAATCTAAGTAATCGAATTTTAATAGCCATGCTATGTAAAATGTTTGATATCCCAGTTACAACACTATTTTAATTCAAGAATCTCATTACTTCATTGAGAAAAAAACCTCGTACATATGAAATTAATCTAAAATAACAACTTTTTAGGCAACTTTGTCATTTGAAGAATCATTTATAGGTACATTTTTCAATTAGGCCAAAACCTGTAATGTAACAAAATAGATAGGTACCATAGTACAGCGCATAAAAAATGCTTAATCAAAACGAAATTAAAACCAATATTTTAATTATTTATATTACGTAAGTAGAACGATTGATAAATTTCTTGTTGATGAGCAAACCTTAACCGATTTCAATAACACTCGCATCATTCGAGTTTAAGCCAAGCTGAGCAAAGTATCGAAAAAAATGAGTAAATTGACAAATTTCATGATATGGTTGGTATTTTGGTGCAACCAAACCTGTATATCCAGAATTTATGCCAACCTAGAAGTGTACCTCTTCTCGATAGTACGTATCGTATTACTAATGTATTAATTGATGGGAAAAATAGGTACTTATCAGAGAAACATAATGAATTGAAATTTATTAATGGAAGAATTGAAACAAGATTTAAATTCAACAAAATATGATCATCATCGGTTCGGTTTTCAACATTTTTTTAGGTATTAATATTTTCTCCTTATTTCGGGTCAATTTTCTAAAATTATCAACTTTTATTTGGTTCTTAAAATAAACTAAGTATGATGAAGAATTTAAAAACTTGGAAAAAACAAACTAATCGGAAGAGAAATTCAAAATCTTGAATAATTTTATAATTACTCAAGTAAATTAAATTCTGTGAAATTGATGATTTTTGAAAACTAAAGAGAAAAATTCAACAAGTTTTGAAAGTTGAAAATTGATTCCAAAATTAAATACTTATTTTCATAATTATTGAGCAAGGAAGTAGTAACAGGTTTTAAAAAATGACAAATTTAGAATTAACAATGAAGAGTGAGAGGGGGAGGTCCACTCTTTTAAAATTTAGTTCGACGGGCTTTGTGTCATACATCCCCACCTTCCAAATAGTCACGTCTTATTTTGTTACTTCATGCCTGAATAAATTGATTTTTAAACCTTTCAATTTTGTTCGCTGCAGCTACCTTCTACATAAAATTTAGTTGGATTGAAGACTAGTCCAAAGTAGGTACTTACGTAGTAAAAAAGAAGCATTGTGAAACGGTAAAAGAAAGCTTATTGATATACATAGGTACCTATCATATAGTTTGGACAATTGAAAATCTGAGTTGGGATTTTCACAGAATTCATTATAGCCCCCCCCCCCCCTCCAGAGAATAATGCCTTCGTAACCTTTTCGTAAAACTGCATGTACAATCGTAGATGATTTCACCTTTTCACCATCTTGTCTGCCTACATCATTTTCCCAACATGAATGAATAATCGGGTACCTACACATCAATCACAGTTGGAAGAAAAACTGAAAAATATTTCAAGAAAATCTTGATTCAACTAGGAATCGAAACAAAATCTTGTGCAAGTGCTTACTACTGAAAACTGGAAACATTTGAAAAAATAATCAACATTCTTTAACTTTGATTTAAAATGTTAAAAACTGAAAAAAAAACGAAAAAAGTTTACAAAAATTCAAAATCTTGAAAAATTTGCAAATTAAAGAAAATTACTCGAATAAAAATTAAAATTCATACAGACGATTTTCAAAAATTGAAGAAAATGTCCGCAAGTTTTAAAAATTGACTTAAAAGTAAAATACCTAACGTAATACATAAGTACATAGATACATAATATCGTGTAATGCTGTAAAATCATGCAAAATGTAAATTGCGCATTAGGAGCCAGTCTGACTTCGTTAAAGGGTACCAAACAAAATGCTACTATGGCATCTGAAATATACTACGTTTAGGTATACCTAGTTACTGATAAATCTTTGAGAATTGAATCTTTATAGCTTTGGAAAGAGACAGTTTGAAAATAATGTTCACCGAAATGAAAATGAACTTCCATAGTATCCCACTACATGAATTTTTTCAGACACCTACAATTCTTGGTAGTTTACATCAAGTACTACAAACATTTATGTTGAAAATTTGAACAGGATCAAAATGAAAATTCGGAAAATATGTTTTATCCAGAGGATAAATCCACTGTAGATGACTTCGAACTCTGGCCTTTGAGCAATAAATCTTACGGCGATCTGGTGATGTCGCAAATAGCAAGTGAAGGAAAGACAGTTCCGCTATGGAAATCTATCGACGAACATTTGAAAGATGTCGACCTGTTTGTAACCGCAGTGGAAAATGTAGTTCCCTATGTAAGTATTGACATGCAGCATTTGACTAAATATCACAATTCTAGTACCTAATTACTAATTATTTTAAATCACATTTCACCCTAGATCAGAATGACATATTTGAAGAGTGCAGTAAAAAAAATTATTCAATTTTCAGCTGCATCATTGGTTCGATGTTGAGGTGAAATCTGGTGCAAGTGGCGTCTTGATGCGTTACGATGGAATCAGTAGTAGATCTGCTGATATACGACAACTAATGTACACATGGGATACAGAACAAGGGCGTGTGGTTCCAATTCCAAAATTTGTGTATAGAATCATTCAAGCACACTGTTCATATACACACGATATTCAAAGAGGATTGGAAGATCACAATGAATATCATATAGCTGTCATTGTAATCCATAATGATCCAACTATTGGATCTGATGACGATCGTTTTGACTGCGAAAGTTGCTCCGGTTGGGATGCAGTTGAAAAGACATATACTGAAGCTGGATTAACGTATGTGTGTCGCTTAACGGAGAAAATGGCTAAAATATTAGGAATAGATGATTATGATCCAGAGTCTCCACCTCTGAATTTAGATTCTATGGATTATACCTCGTCTGAAAATTGGGCATGGACGAGTCTTACTTGTCCGAGGGTTGCTGGAGATCAAACACAAAAAATTTATGAGGAATATCTGAAATTAAAAGGATCTGATTAGAGGAGTTCAATATACCCCCGGTATGCAAAAAAAGCAGACAAATTCTGAGAATTTCTGCTCTTTTCTGCTCTCTTTTCTGCTCTCTTTTCTGCTCTTTTCTGCTCTTGTCTGCTCCTTTCTGTTCCTTTCTGCTCTTTTTTCTGCTCTTGTCTGCTCTTGTCTGCTCCCGATGCGCAACGGGGGGTGAAAAAGAGTCGTTTAACGAGCAACAGGTAGTCAAAAAAGGTCGTTTATCGCGCAACGGGGGTCCAAAAGAGCAGACAAATGAGAATTTCTGCTCTTTTCTGCCCATTTGTCTGCTTTTTTCGCATGCCGGGCCCACTTTTTACTCATACCCAAACAATGAATAGGTATGGATGAAATCGAATGCCATCAGGACCATAGCAAGGGCGGGCAATAGGATCCAGTTTGCCAGCCTCCTCGCAGTTTATGTATTTAGCCCATATTGACTCCAAATGCTCCAAGCGAGATCGAAATATAAGCCAAAAAATGCTCTTTGAAATTTTATTACTTACTTTTTATAATAAGTATACATATGTAATTTATACACCCGAATCATGTTATCAAATCTATGAAATTTTTCTTCCTAGCTGAAAAAAACCTCCAGTACCTACTGAGATTTCAGCATTAATCAATATTATTCAATTCATGCATGAAATCAGAAAATTCTATAAAAATATACCTGTTCAGCCATTTGTTTAATAAAAATTTTTATTTCATGTACAAAATCTACAATAAGATCTGGTTTACTGTAGATAATTTGAGTAATGTGGTCGTTTTTCAGAGTTGAAAATTTTTTATACCTAGACAACTTTGTAGGGGGAAAAAACTCATTGAAAAATGAAAATCTGAAAATTCAACTTGAAAACTAGAACTTAGCATTAATTTCTTCATCAAAGTTCTTTTTTGAAACTTGAGAATGTTATGTGAGACGAAATGAATAAATGAAAAAAATAAGGTTTGTGATCATATAGCTAGTCAAAATGCCTAGATTAACTTTAATCGTCTAATTAGAGTATTCATCAATTCTCAATCGAAACGAAATTAAAAACCAAAATTTTAATTATTCATTACGTAAGTAAGACAGTTGATAAATTTTCTTCTTGATGAGCAAAACTTTACCAAAAAAGCTTAAACATTCGACATTTTGATAAAAAGTTACCTGTAAACATATCCATGATTTAAAATATTTTAGTCTATAGTAAAAATTTTGTAATTTTTTTTAATCTACTCTGAATCAAAATGAAATTAATATCAAAATTTTAATCTTTTATATAGGTACGTAGAACTATTGAGAAATTTTCTCATTGATGAGCGAAACCTTTTCGATTTCAATAATACTCGCATCATTTGAGTTTTAACCAAGCTGAGTAAAACGTCAAAACAAATGAATAAACGGACAAATTTCATATTTTGGCTGGTGTTTTGGTGCAACCAAACCTGTATATCCAGAATTTACGCTGATCAGGAAGTGTACCTGTACACAATAGTGAGTATGGCTTTACCTATTCGCTGAGAAAGATGATGATTTAAAACTTAGTAGTTAGTACCTTATTGAAGAATTTGATAGCCCGATTTGAATTCAACAAATACCTTTGCAAAGGAGCGAGAAGAAGGAGCTATCAATGGATACGCGATTCTACGTTACCCACTTGCAAAATCAACCAGCTCTCAAATTTGCAATTTTCATTTCACCGTTACATGATTGATCATCATTCAAAAATTTTTACACACAACTTTCCATTGCTGAAATCAAGTTTTTAGTTTTTAACATTACATTGATATTTTTTCCTCAGTTTGAATCCATTTTCGAAAATTATCAACTTTGAATTTATAAAATGAAATTTACTCGGTTTTAGTTTTCAACGAACTTTAGTTTCATTTTTCAATTCGGTAATTACCATCTAAAGTATTTCTTTTCAACGTTTTGTCAATATCAACTTTTTCCATCTTTTTTTTTTATACTTCGTATGCTGAATGTTTAACAATTCGATATGTTCATGATCTTTTCAAATTGTTTTTACCACTCGAACCGTTTTTAAAAAATCGTATCCTTTGCTGCATAGGTGGTCATATACGACCACAGCTTGCCCAAATTTGAAAAAATTTGAAAAAATTCAAAATATTTCCAAAACTTTACTTTAAACATTTTATGAACATCCCAATACATTAAATTTCATGATTCATTCGCATACTTTGGTAAATATTTATAATAGCTAAAAAAATTTCCTCAAAATTTGAAAATTTTTGGAAAATTTTGATGGGAAATTCATGCAGTAGAGGGTTAAATTACCCTGAAAGTTGGAAAAAATCAAACATCTGTAATTAAGTATTTTATACCTAATGAAGTAAAATCATAAATATGTACAATGGAAATTACACATTTGAGAACCAGAAATGTGAAATAATATTACTTATTTGCGAACAGAATCGAAGTGAAATTTTAGACAATAATATGACCATTCCACCCAAAACACCCAATCCCAATGAATTCGAACTATGGAAAAATCAATCTTACGATGTTTTGGTGATGTGGCAAACAGCAAGTGGAGAACTAAGAGGAGAAGAGAAATTTCCAATATGGAAATCTATTGATGAACATCTGAAAGATATCGACTTGTTTGTGACCGCACTACAATTTGTAATTTTCAACGTAAGGCTACACAGTAGGTACACAAAATGTATCTGCTTGTACATATGTAGTTTATGAATTACGAGATATTAATATCATAATCCAAATAAGTACCTAATCTCTCATTCCAAATCAGTGAAAAGTCACTGATCAACAGTCAGAATTGCAGCACAGAAAAAATCAAGTGATTTTTCACTGATTATTTAAAGAATTTTACAGATTTTTCAGTGAATTTCATAAATATCGCCGAGTTTTTAGTGAATTTTCACTAATTTTCAGTGATTTTCTTTCACTGACTTGCTTTTAGTGAAAAAAGTTTCACTGATTCATTACTGTGCTGCAATTGTGACTGTTTTTCAGTGTTTTTTGATAAATTTCACTGATTCAAAAATTAGATAGTACTTTATAATTTCTAATCACACTTACGATTAGTACTAGATCGGAATAACATTTTTGAACAATGCAGTAAAAAGTTTTTTCAATTTGCAGTTATCCAAATGGTCAGATTATTTATCGAAGAAATCTGGTGTAAGTGGCATTTTGATGCTTCACAATGGAACTAGTTGTACTGATGAAAGACAACTAATGTATTCATGGGATACCGAACTCCAGTGTATGGTTCCTATTCCAAAATTTGTGTACAGAGTCATTGTAGCACGATGTTTATCCACTGGCAAAGATTATAATGCCATTGTTGTAATTCATAATGATCCAACTACTGGATCAGATGACGATCGTTTTGACTGCGAAAGTTGCTCCGGTTGGGATGCAATTCAAAACACGTATACTGAAGCTGGATTAACATATGTGTGTCACTTAACGGAAGAAATGGGTAAACAATTGGGAATAAGTAGTTTGTATTATGACTCAGAGTCGAGTCCTCTGAATTTAGATTCAATGCCGTATAGCTATAAAAGTAATCCGTTATTTTCGAGTTTTACTGAATCATGGGACCATGGTGATAAAGTATCAGCAGTATATTCGGAATATCGACGTCTAAAAGAATCTGTTACACCATGAGAATTTTTATCAAAGTATTTCGACGTGAAACCAAAATTTCTCAACCCCAAATGAATATCGCCTATAATTGAAAATCATAGGTCGAAAATTCAAAATGTTATATCGAGAATTGTGTGTCAAATATCATCCATTGATTGTTGATTGTCGATAATTGAAAATATAAAATATCAAAAATTAAAAATTAAATACTTATCATATTCCCAAAATACAGAACCAAATTTCAAAAACTGAAAATCAAATATCGAAAACTGAAAATCATAAATGAAAAATCAAATAGGTATTTCAATACAAAATATCAAAAATAAAATATTATACTTACCTAATACTTATGAAATTTAAAATTTTGAATTTTAATAGGTATTTAAAAAAATTCAAAATCCAAGTTTTTAAATTCAAATTATCAAATAATTTTCTTCAGTGCTCAAACAAAATCTAAAATAATCATTGAACATTTTTTAGAATTTTTCATAAAAATAAGCACGTCTTAGCAAGTAAAGGTTGGGAGGAGGCGATTAAAAAAATTCAGTAATTCAGAATTTGATCAAATTGAAACAACAATCAAAAAATTTTCCAAGAGCCATTCCTATTTCATAAGCATGTAAATTGAAAAAAATGCTAGAAAATTTTCACTGATGTTTTAAAAAATTACGCCAATAACTTTTTACTTATTAAAATGTCAAATCATTCAAGTGTTTTGTTTTCCTACTTTTTTCTTATTTTTCCAATATTTTAAATGTCTTTTCCTGTGTTTTTCTTATGTTTTAAAAATATTTCATTGACTTTTGAAAAACTTCTCAATCCGCCAAAAAAAATCTTCAAAAAATAAGTAGTTTCCCCGTCCCAGGGGTTTCTTTTTGTTCGTCGAGAACAATGAATTGGCTACTGAATCAGTAAAAATTAACTGAAGTTTTGGTATTTTTTCAACTAATTCCAAAGTAACTATCTATTGTTTTTTTTACTGCATGAATCAGTGAAAAATTACTGAAGTTTTGATGGTACTCATTCTAACTGATTCAGAGATGATTTTTTTCTTTTTACTGAATGAATATTTATCAAAAAATTGGAAATGATGGCACTTTAAAAAAAATAAGGATGAAGCTTTAAACGTTAAACCATAAAAAGTAAGATGAATTTTATGTCATTACAGGGCTTGGGGGAGGCAGATCGGAAAAGTAAGTTGATAATCGAGCTCAGAACCCTCAAATTAGTAGAAATCGATATGCCGCACGATATTTTCATTTTTTTTACAAGGGTTTCTCCAAATTGGGAGGTTAGGGGGCACTGGGGGGTCGAATCCAAAAAATAAGCAAATATTCGAACTCAGCGCCCCAAAAACCTAACAAACGACATGTCACACGTTATTTTTCATTTTTTTGAATTTTGACCACATCAAGGGGGTTGATGGGGGGTTCAGTGGAGTCGAATGAAAAAACTGAGCCCATATTCGAACTCAGCGCTTTCGAATTAGTAGAAATCAATGTGCTACTTCATTTTTTCAATTTTTTTGAATTTTGACCAAAATTGAGAACTCCTATGCTCCCTAGGGGTGTTGAGATCCCATCTTAAAAAGTAGGTAATTAGTTGAAAAATACATGAAAAGTTTTCCTTACAGTAATTTTTTCAGATTTTTAAATGGTAGCTCTTAGCTTTTGTAATTATCATGAAAGTTGAGCTTTCATCACAGAAGCTCAGCTTCAAACTTTTCAAAATGTGATTACCAATTTTGAATCTCCTTTCAATTTTCTACAAAACTGCACCAACAGATTTATTTTTGACTAAACCAATCTCGAGATATGATCCTTCAAAGTTGGGCCGTTTCGCAAAAAATCCCAATTGTGCAAAAATTACGAAGACCACCCCCACCCCCTGAAAGATTAAGATCGAAATGACGGTGATTCCTTCATTAGACCATCGATTGGAACCCGTAAAAAAATTTAAGCGCAATCGGAAGACCTAAGGTCAAAACCTCCTCAAATTGACATGAGATGAGCCAGGCTAAAATTTGAAAAAAATGTAAAATATATTTTTTCATTAAGTTAAAGCGCGAGGAATGGGGTCAAATTAAAAAGTAAGTCGATATTCGAATTCTACGCACTCAAATTAGTGAGAATCGATATGCCACACGCCATTTTAATATCTTAACCCACTTTTCCTCAAAATTGGGGGCCAGGGGGGCACCCAGGGGTCAAATCCAAAAAATCAAATATTCGAACTCAGCGCCCTCAAAAACCTAACAAACGACTGGTCGCACGTTATTTTTCATTTTTTCAAATTTTGGCTTTATCGAGGGGGCTAACAGGGGGGATCAGAGAGGTCGGATGAAAAAACTGAGTACATATTCGAACTCAGCGCCTTGGAATTAGTAGTCTTCGATGTGTTACTCGACTTTATCGATTTTTTTGAATTTCGGTCAAAATTGTGGACAACTGTACCCCCAGGGGTCTGGAGATCCCATCTTGAAAATTTGTCGGTTGAAAAAAGGGTAAAAAGGGCTACTCACTGTAATTTTTTCAGATTTTTAAATGGTAGCTTTCATATTTTGTGCATATCATGAAAGTTGAGCTTTCGCCACCAAAGTTCAACTTCAAGCTTTCCAAAATGTGATTATCACTTTTAAATTTACTTTCAATTCTCTTTCAGGCCCCGCAAACCGGTTTCCCCAAAGTACAGCCTATTTCAAGATATAAGCCTTCAAAATTGAGTACCTAGTTTGGCGAAAAATCACAATTGCATGAAAATTACGAGGCCCACCCCCCAGCCCCCTTGAGGGTTAGAAAAAATAATCGTGGTTTCGTGAATAGATCACCAAGGGGAACTCATAAAAAAAATCTGAGCAAAATCGGAAGACCCGACTTCACTTTTGATCTGTTTTAGCATGGAATAGCCCTGCTGCAATTTTGACTGTTTTTCTGTGATTTTTGATAAATTTCACTGATTCAGAAATGGGAGAGTAGTAGAACACGAAATTGGCATTAATTATTATCTCGCCTAATTTCCTTATCCACCATTCATATTTCAAAACGATCAATTTTCATAGAAAAAAATGACCATTCAAAAATCGAACTTCACACAAAATTGGGTTCAGAACATCATATGTGAGCCTGGATATGGAAACCATCTTTAGGTGTCAAGCACACGACATAGTTGGTAGCTAGGTAGGTACCATCACCAATTCAAATCATCAAAAGCCTCAACGACTGCAGTCTACGTAATATGAAACCAATTTAATACTTGAACCGAGTAAATATCGTAATAGGTAATTCGAAGCTACAGCAGGGAAGTTACACGTTGGAAAAATAAACACAGCCAAGATTCTATTGATCAAGATAATCCTCGTCTCTCATCTCATCTAGTAAAGTGGAAATTCAGCGGCAAACATTCGCTCGTCGCTAATCCTTAATTAACAAATATTTAGCGCGAAAGTGAACCTTGGTGTTTTTTTTTGTTCACGCTACAAAAGCTCAAAGCTAAATTTATCTTTTTCTCGGCGTGTTTTCTATAGTCGCCCGGGGGATTAGAATATTCAAATTTTCATTGCTGCGCTATTTATCCAAACATTTGTGTCCGAATGCTGGGTGTTGTCGTCATCGGTATTTTCCGCAAGACTGACTTATCATTTTGCCTTTTTGTGTATCATCCGTGTGCGGCAACTTTTACAGTTTAATGTAGCAGGCTACGTGGTTAGTGTTCTGATTTGATCAACCTACCACTTTGTAAATTTATCTTTTAGGCGATACTGGAAAACGAAGAGAATTAATTTGTTTTGCTGTCGTACGCGCGTACGCGGTGCTCTTCGCTCTTCCTTTCGTCTCGTAGAATAAGAGGTTTCATATACTCAGCCATTAGAAGAAGAGCGAACGTAAATGAGATTTTAGGCGTGAGAAAAATACAGACACGATGCCATATAGAAATTCGATCTTGGCGAACTTTCTCAATAAGTACGCATCGTATAACCTTTTGATCACTTCTAGGATTCAATTTCCAAACTTTCATTCCGGTTTGATGTATTAATTAAAATGCTTTCAAATGTGTTGTTCCGCGTGCCCCGGGTTCAACGGACCGAATTGTTTTGCTAGTCGTCGAGTGTGTATCTATGGTTTACTAGCGATTGATATTTGATCTTTTTTTGTTGTAAATGAAGTAGATATGTTTGCTGTGGTAGAAGACGAGGGGCGATTTCGATCCCTAAATAAATATCAATTGGTTCGATTGAATTAATCAATTTTTGTGCGTCACTTCGTACTCAAAATAATTAAAAAGTATCATTTCAATTCTAATTGAAAATGAAGTCTTTTGGTAGAGACTGAAATTATTTAAACAGGATAAGTTGAAGGGGGAGGGACAACCGAATAAATAAGTAGATAGATGAGCACGAAAAAAAAATCACTCAAAAAATAATCATCAATACAAAAAGTTATTTTCATTTCGGAAAAAAAATGAATAAATAAAAATATCACACCTTTCCAGAGAAAAGTTCAAATAATCATCCATTTTCAGAAAAAAATCAAACATATTTTTCAGTAAAAAGAAAAAAATGGAGCATTTTTAGGAAAGAACATGAAAATTAAACCACCCTCAGAAAAAATCAAATTGTTTGTAATAAAATAAAAAAATAAAAATACCAACCATACCTCCAGAAAATGAAACAAAACTATTCGAAAAAAATTCAAACAATTCTTAGGAAAAAATAAAATCATTTTCAAAAAAATAATCAATAATTATCAGAAAAAAACACAAAAAATCAATTTATGTTTCAAAAAAATCAAAATATCAAACCATTTTCAGAAAAAATCAAACAAAACCAAAAAAACTTCTAGAAAAAAACGTCAAAATGCGAATTTAAAGCAGAAAACAAACGTCACATGTTTTTTTTTTTTTAAAAAAGAACCAAACCACTTGCAGAGAAAAAATGAAAAATGTAAACCACTTTCAAAAAATATTTTTTTTTTAAAATGGGTACCCATTTTTAGATAGGAAGTGTCACAAGCAGGGCTGGTAGCCGGAATTTTCTTTGCAGGGGAATTTAGACTCATTTAGAATTAGGTTTTGAAAGAATGTCCTAAATCATAGAGAGAGATGTTATACAGGGTGTCTACCGATTTTTCAAAATCAAATTTCGCGATTTTTTCTAAGGTATCTAGTATCTACCTCTCAATTTGACTCCCCCCCCCCCCCAAAAAAAAAAAATCAACGAGATCAACTTTATTACAGAAAAAATTTCATACATGGAAGAAAATACGTTTTTAATTTTAAAAAAATACAATTTTTCAAACAAAATTTCTAAAGGTGAGTTATTTTATAGTAAAGAAGAGAAATAGTACTGCCCGAGCGAAGCGAGGGTGAAAATGTTTACAAAATTGTTAGATGATTATATTGAGCATTTACCTATTAAAGTATTTTTAACACAATGGAAAGCTGGCATGGCATGAGCTGATATAGATTTCGCGGATTTTGACTCTAAAATTGAGAAATAAATACGTGGGAAGTCTGAAATATTAGCAGATTACCAATATAACGATGTGATTATTTGGTGCGAGCGAATCAAGGGCAAAATTTTTTCGAAGAATTTATTTAAAAAACAGTAAAAAAGAGACGTATTTCCAAATGATTTCTCCTCCTAAATTTTTAAAACATCCTTTAGAAAATTCCAAAATTCCCCAATTTTTTTAGATTTTCCCGAGAATGGACACAATATTTCCTTTGAAGTTCCCTACTTAGTCTCTCACAAGATCATATTTTTCTGCTTCAAAATATTCAATTGTCTGAAATAGAAGGGAAGAGGGTTCATAATTTAAAAATGGGGTTTTAAAATTTATGAGGCCGAGCGAAGCGAGGGTGAAAATTTTTAGAAAACAAGTTCAAAAAGGTGACATTTTTTTACTCATTCTGTTTTGTAAATGGCGAAAAAAATTGAAGTGATTTCGGAAAAATTCGCGACTTTTGATGAATTTTGAGTCAATTTCGCGACTTTTTCGCGACTTATTCAGCGACCTAAATCAAAATTCGCGACTTTTTCGCGACTTTCGCAACCGGTAGACACCCTGTGTTAAGGGAGACAAAAATAAATCCAAGTGAAGCGAGGGCAAAATGTTTTTGAAAAATTACATTTGAAAAGTGAGGTAAAGTATGATCATTTTTCAACGGTTTACCTGATATTTTGGGCCACAGGGAGAAGACGAGGTTACCTTAAAATTCATCCTTTAATATCGGAAATAGCCTCGCAATATTTAAAAAACCAAACAATTTTTGGAAAAAAACAAGAACAAAAAATCAAATAATGTTTCACGCTTCCAGAAAAAAAAGAAAACAGCTTTCACAAAGGAAAAAATGAAAAAAACAAAAACAAAATGCATAAGTTTAGAAAAAAACAAACGTCATACATTTAAAAAGAATAGAGACCATAGGTACCTACTTTACTTAATTTTAGAAAAGAAAAATATTTAGAAAAAACAAAGAAATAAAAACATTTTGAGAACAAAAAAAAACATGAAAAATCGTTTAGAAAACAATAATAAAAATACGTTCAGGAAAAAAACAAATGAGACCATTTCAAGAACAAAACGAATTATTTTCAAAAAAAAAAGAAATTATGTTTTAAAAAACAGAAAAACAAAACTTTTTTCAGAGAAAATTTCAAAAAGGTGGATTATTTAGTTTTTTATGGAAAAACTTCAATTCCAAAGAATCATTTTCCCTTGGTTTTCTGTTTTTCATTTTCAGGAAAAAAAAGGCGACTTTTAAAAAAATAAAATAACCATTGTGAGTAAAATCATCATACCGGGTCAACTTTTTCAACTGAATATTTCATAGGTAGGTAAGTATCTATTCATATTTCAAATTGAATATGTAAATGATTCTAAGAATTGGTTAAGGGTTAAACCAGTGAAGAAAGAATCTCATTTAAGACATGAGATTAAGATTTCATCCCTTCGAAAATGTATAAATCTAATAAAACCAAAAATCATCAAATATGAACACCTACCTGTGTTATATTCCGGTGGTACAATTTTCACATCTTTCCCTAAAGTACCCTGCACAAAAAACAAAACCGTTGCATTTTCACTATCAAAAGACCATTTAACAACATTTACTCAATTTTAATCAACACATTTTAATGACTAAGAAAAAAAAATCTTCTAAGCTCTTTATCCATAAACGAATCTGTCTACATTTTGTAAGTTCGCACCAAAATCGATAACAGCCAACAGGATTTTATTAGTCCTTTACAACGGGTTTCCTTTATTCCTTTCATAATCAACTTCAACGCGGTCATAACGAAACCTAGTTTATTGAAAGGAAAAAGAATTTCAAAAGTTTAATATAGCGAAGTCGGCATTTGACACACGCTTTTCTAAACTTCTATTACTGGTAATGTTCGTTACCCTCATTCAATAGGAGGATATTGGAGCTAAAGCTTAAACCTTAAAAGTATTAGAACCACTTTTAGCAATGTTTTCAGATTAACTACCTATAAGAAGTAATGATTTCCTGAAGTACGTTAGTACCTTCTTATACTTACCTATTCTTGTATAAGGGTAAATATGCAGTTACAGAATTTCAATTATGTAGGTAGGTATGTAGTAAGTATGTAGGTAAGCACCTATTTGTTTCGAAGATTCGTGCCACAATAGCTAGGTAGGCACCTATAAATTTTCAAGTTTGACTGAATATGCTTTCACATTAGCTCCTAATTATTTTTGTCAAAAATGGAATTCAAAATTATTTCAAGTTCAAATTTTTTCAGTGTCTTTATTTCTATTTTTTTTTTTAAATTGTATCCATTAAAAAAATTTTCCAACAATAACATTTTTTAAATTTAAATTTCATGTTTCTTAGGTAGGTACTTTGATTTTTTCAACTTTTTTTTTCAATTTCTTCGAAATACTTATTGAGTTTGAAGAAAATTTGAAAAACATAAGTAGAAATTTTTTTGGAAAAATTCGAAGTAAAAAATATTTTAAGCTGAAAAAAATTGAACGTTATAAGAAAACATTTTTCAGTTGGAAGTAATTTTAAAACATACGAAGCTGAAAAAATTGGAATAACTCGAAGTTGGAAATTTTTCAATAGGTAGATAGTAGATACTAATATTTTTTCCAATTGTGAAATTTTTTAATTCAAATTATCTCAAAAATTTTCCAGCTTTGATTTCCTCAATTTTTTTCAAATCCATATTTTTAAAAATTTCTTTCAACTCAAAATTTTTTTCCAATAGGTAATTATTCATTTTTTCCTCATTTTTCCAGCTTTGAAGGATAAAAAAGTCAATTTCAGGGTTTTCAAAATTTCTTCCAGCTCAATAATTATTTAAAAAAAATTGAAATCTAATTTGGGAAAATTTTAAGAAAATTTATATAATTTAAAACATTTTACAGTTGGAAATGTTTTTCAAATTAGATAAGTAGATAGGTACCTACTACTTATTTTTAAAAGAATTTAGAATAAGAAAAAAATGAAAAAACCTCAACATAAAATAAAGTATAGACATCGATCATGGAAATCCCATTTTTGGCAAAAACAATTAGGAGCTGGTTACATTCACCCCATCACTTAAAATTATATTGCTCCCTCAGTCCCTCATTATTACCACAGTTAGAAGCAGTATCCTTTTGAAATTAAAATTAAAATATGCTTACGCTACTTAATTCATCACAACCCTCCTAAAAAACCGATTTTTAAACCGAAAACTTTCCAACTACATTCAATATCGATTATAATGATGGAAAAATTGACGATTATAATAACTTGAAATGGTATTTTTACCAGCAAGGGTGGGGAAAAAACACGAAAACAATTTTACTCTATTAAATAACAGAAAGAATTCAGGGGCGAAGAAAACTTTGCAAAAATTCTCGTCCGGTCGTCTGGTAAATCAAAAAATCGACGCCTTCGCACGTGATGATTACAGCGTTTAAATACCGCTCGAATTTAAGGAAGCCAATTTTTGTATGCTAGTCGAATATTTTAAGAGCCTTGTTAAACATGGTAGCCAAGTTTTTACTCTGCATTTATTGTTATCTGTAAAGTTGTGCAAGTCGACTTTACCACCAAATCGAGTATTACTAAAAGTAGCACGTACTAAGGTTTCATCTTAGATTGTGGTAATATTTTGCATTTAAATAGCTATTTTCTGCTAGCAGTTGAAGTTCTCAAAATAAGTCTAAAAATTAACGTCAACGTTAAAGTTTCGCTAGATATTTCTCGCCTTTATAAAATGGATTTAGCTTTTTGAATACATATTTACACTTGGAAATATGAGCTAGATTTAATGCCTCGTCTGCCTTCGTTAACTGTAATCTAGACCAACACTATACCTATCGAATCAGCGCATTCAGGTAATCATTAACCCTTAGTTGGTATTCTTTAAAAATATCGCATTATGGCACACTGGGGTGAAATACACCCCATATGTTTTTTTTGTTTTTAATCTTTGGAAATCGATCGCATGTACTAATTTTTTTTTATTCAGGATCTTATTCTATAAATATTCGACTTTTTTAACAGTTATATGAAAGCCAAAAACAGTTTTCACCAAACTTGAAGAATTACACTTCGATTTTATGTCAAGAAAAAAATTGTTTGTATCAAAACACCCGCTTGTGAAAATCAAAACGTGAATTCCAATTCAATTGAATACAACGGATGAATAGTGTCCGCGGGGAAGAGGTGCAGCATGCATTGTGTGTTCAGCGTGTGTTGTTATCTATCTTTCCTGTGGTTCTACTAGCGCCCTAGTTCTACGTTCTAGTAGACCTACCACGTTTACATCCCCGCTTCCGCTTGACGGGGTGAAGAGGGGCATGGCATAACGTTAACGTAGTTCGCAGCTAACCATCGAGATCGACGTTATGGTTATACTAGTGATACACGGACTGCTAACGCAATGTTAAATCAACGTCCCTCTCCCCACCCAGACTTTGCACGTCTCGCGTCGTATCAAAGGAATCTCGCGAAACACAAAACCACACAAAACGCTGCGTGGTGTTATTTTACAATTAGATCAAAAATGTTTTCTGGTTTCTATTATCAAAATAAGAACTGCATAGTACATACATAAGCCATTTTTTCTACCAGTTTTATTCGCAAGTTTTACATTTATTTGATCTATGTTCGTCACATATTGCTTTCTGGCACTGCGGACATTGTCGATTCGTTTTACGATCCTTCTCTCGGCCACAGACGTCGCACCGTTTTGCCGTCGACAGCTTCCAAGTTCCTTCAGCCTCCTGCGGATCTTCGGAAATATCTAAAATTTTCTTGATTTCATTTTTTATCGTTGTTCTTATACGGGGGTTTTCGAAACGTGCTCGTAAGGTTGGTTCGACAAGAGCGTGTGCTAATTCTTTTAGAAATTTCCTTCGAATTATTGGTTTGGTTTTGGTATTCGTCGCTATTTCTTTTTTTGTTTGTTTAGAGAAAATAAAATCGTTGAATTTACTCCACCCTGGTCTAACATCCCAAAAAAAATTCTCATAGGCCACCTTCTAGTTTTTCGACTGGTAGAATATGATCCGCATAAAAAATCAAACGTATCGGTCCCAGTTTTGGTAACATTATAAAATGGAATTACTTCGGGTTTTTTTCGATTTTGCGTCTAACTTAGTAGTATAATATAATCCATTTGTAGAAAGAAGGAGGACGCAACGATTTTTTTTGGGTACATAAGAGACCAGCATTTTTGTTTTATCAAAACCGAAAATACTAGAACCTTCTTCTCTTTTTTGTACAAAAGTAGGGGGGACTTCTTTTTTATTTTTTCGAACGGTACCAGTCATTGATATATTATTTTCCAACATCTTTTCGAAAAGGGGAATTGACGTAAACCAGTTATCAACTGTAATATGACGATAGGTCCCAAAAAATTTTTTAGCTAGTTCCTGAACATAAGTAGACGCCTGCGAATCTTTTGTTCCTACTTTTGGTGCTATTTCGCTTACCTCAGGTTGTTGTTGAGACGTCGAAGTCGATGGTTGTTCCTGTGATTGTGGTGCAGGAGGCTGTGGGTTAGACGACGAAGATGGTTCGGTGTCGTCTTTTTTCGATCTAGTTCCAACTTGCAATAGGATTTTTGTCGACGTTTTTGCTGGGGCCAACGACTTTTTTACTGGAACTGACGACTTTTTTGCTGGGGCCGGCGTTTTTTTTTCTGATACGGCAGGCTTTTTCTCTGGTGCGGCAGGCTTTTTCTCTGGTGCCGAAGACTGTTTCGTTTTTTTTTTAGCTTGTTCCTCACTGGCGGCTCTCTTTTTCGCCGTTTTTCTTCGTTCTATTATATCGCGCGCTTCTTGAGTTCGGCCAACATAAGGGATAGCGTTAATCATATAGTATGTTTTAGCATCGTTCAACATCACTATCTTCATGCCGTACTTGGCAGGTTTCGATGGTAAATACATTTTAAATGGACACTTTCCCCTAAACCCAAGTAACTGCTCGTCAATCGTAAGATTCGTGAAGGGGTTATAAAATTTACCGCAATTTGCAATAAACATTTCCCATATCTCACGTATAGCGGCAAAATTATCGGTATATCGACGTTGAATACGTGAATTTCGATCGTCAAATCTCATGGAACTGAGAATGAACAAGAATCGTTTTTGGGACATAGTGGCTCGAAAAATTGCGATGCCAAATTTTTCTGACCATAGTTCATCCGTGTTTTACGTCGGCCGATTTCAAGGATCCAGCGAAATAAAGAAGTCCGATTGTGGCGTGCAGATCTTGTATGCTTATTGAGGAATGATACGACTGAATTGTTCGATTTTTTTCACGCAAATCGGCGAGTCTTCGCTCTATTTCTTCGTTTGAGTGTTGGCGAATTTTGTTTAGAATCGGTGCATCGAACAGTAGCTGCCATATTTCTAGCGGAGTTTTCGTTGCTTCAGCAGCGCCCCTCGCCGATGGGTAGTAATGCACGAGTTTCCTGGGTGCACTACCTCCTTTTCTTTCCAAGGGATTGGCTGACCATTCATGCCCATTTTTTCCGACGAAGAGAACAGGTGGCGGCGGAGGCTGAGGAGGCTGCGGAGGCTGAGGAGGCTGAGGAGGAGGCTTGGGCGATTCGGTTTCTATCTCATCGGATACATCATCATCATCCGATAGGTGGTCATTCTTCTCCAAGTCATCCTCCTCATCTGACTCATCTGAATCGATATCGTACAAAACGTTTTCAATATCTGGGTCTTCAGCCATCCTCACCGCAACGATAGATCAAGTAAAATGAAGCAAAATCATAAAAGAAAGAAAAGGTTCAATATAAATATTTTTTCTTGCTTGGCAAATTCAAAACGTTTCATCCTACAACCGAAGTTGCTAGCCAATTCAAAATATTTCTCATCCCACGATCGAAAATGAAATATCTCAAATCTCATACTCCCTCCCCACCATTTTCTCATCAAAACTGTGAAAATTTATCATTTTATGACTTTAGAAAGGAGTAAAAAAATTAAAAAGCACACTGGGGTATATTTCACCCCAGAATATATGCGTTGAAATCCCCCCACCCCCCGATGATTCCAAAATCAAACATGGTGGAATTTGTTACTTACATGATGTAGTATTTAGCGCCCCTTACCCCAAGCATTTGCCAACAATCCATAAAATTTTGCCACTCTTAAATGGCACACTGGGGTGAATTTCACCCCAGTGTGCCATTTAAGGGTTAATATTAAAATATTTCACCGGATGAATTTTTAAATCACCGACGCCGACGGCAGATAATTTTCAAATCAAATTGTACCGACGAAGCAACATCGCAGATACGTAACTAAAGTAGGTATCAATATTACAATGCATCTTCGACTCAACCACCATAATCACAGAGAAAATAGTAAACTGTAAGCAAAGGCAAACAAAGGACATGGTAATAGCTTTTCCATGTTATTAACATAGTAACTTGGAAATTGAAAATAACTTGGTAATTTTATATGATAATGCAGCGTTTGTTGTTCAAATTTGTGACAGTGTAGACGATGGCGTTTAAACAGACACCCTGCGCTTCATTAAAGATTTATTGTATTCTACACGAATTCGTTTCATGAACGAAAGGAAATGAATTCTGCTTGGATGTTTTAAAATAGGAATATGGCAATCGAAACCCCTGATACGATATGTTCTACTCCAATGAAATTTTTAATGGCAATTTATTCGTACGTACTGGCAACCTTAATGAGCAGCAGAACAGTTCTTCGAATACATTTGCAAATTTTTATCGCAGGAAGGAATCTGTCATATCCACTAATGCTGTAACTGTGGAGTTTGAAAGGAACAAAAATCAAACAGAAAAAATATAAGGAAAGTCGTTACCCACATCAACTTGCAAGAATATTATTAGATAGATACTTAATGAAAAAGTTGATGGCAAAACAAGTACAGGGAATAGGGCAGGGGAGTTGGTATCTAGTAGGGGTAATTTTGCATTGCACTTTTTTCGAAGATTAAAAAGGGAATGGTTAGTAAGTTGTGCCTGGACCTCCAAAGGACGTGGTAAAAATTTCATTCTCCCTTCCAAGACTTCACATTTATCCTTTCCACCGGTTTTAAAATCTGACGCGATCAAGTGATAATTTTCAGGATGAAAATTCATCCCAAAAATATTATTTTCACCACAAAAGTCATCTTACTCTCGGAAAAAGAATGTATCTGAATACAATGTAGAAGTTCTAAGATGAATTTTTATCAAAAAATTAGGTGTGAAGTTCTGCGCCAGGAGCCACTTTTTTGTAAATTACACAATAGCATTCAAGAGATAATAATTACAGTGTAAATGAAAACTTGAAAAAAATGATTCTTTAGATCGGATTTTGCATCAAACACATTCCAGATGTCTTATAAAATAATTTCAAGGGTAAAAAAGGTTAATGATAGCTAATAAAATACCTAATGAAGAGATTTATGACAATGTTAAATGTTTTAGAAGGGTTTCTTTTTGTTATAATGCTGAAAAGTTTTGGGGGTTATTGTTTTACAGTATGTAATTTCTAAAAAAAAAAAAAACGAAAATTGTGGAAATGTCAATTTTTTTTAATTTACAGAAGCAATTTAAGGGGAAAAAGGCTAAAATATATGACATTTTAACAAAAAACCATCAATAGAAAATTTTTTAAAAATTATAAAATTGTCTGGCGTTTTGATGAAAAATTCATCACAAAAAAAATTTTTTGAAGATAAAATAAAGTATTTACATGATTTTGAATTAAGAATAGGTATCAAACTTCTCTGACTAGGAATTTTCAAAAATGGTTTGCACGAGGGAGAAGAAACACTTTTCTGGTTTTGTTTTAGGGGGTAGAGATTTTAGAAAGGGATTTCAATTTCATGTAAAAAGAGAAAACTGGTATTAACCAGAATTACAACAATAGTTCATTGATTATTGCTAATAATAACCTCTGGAAACTGAAGGAATCTATAAACTGGATTGTGAATGTGGCAGTAATTAAATGGACAGACTGGAAAACAAATCAACTCTAGGATAAAAGAGCATGAGAAGATGCAAAACAGTTAAGAATAGGCGAATTAGCTGAAATGGAACACATTAAATCCTGTTAAAAGTCAAAACATTAGCAAAGAAAATTTGATGGAAAGGAACATGGTAATTGAAAGCGTAGAAATATAAGAACTCTAAAGTAATTTGAGGCATCCTTTTAAAAAATAACCTAGGTCCAAAAATTTAATTTTATAGTGTAATGGAGACACAAATGCATGCCTTCATGGTCCCATAAGCCATTCTTTACGACTGGTCAATTGAAAGATGGCAACTGCATTGGAACATCTCTGAAAAAGCGCCAATAACACACATTCTGATCCCAAAATTAAAAAACTTTTACTATTCCGGTTGTATTCTAAATTATAAAACAATACAAATTTTTTCAAATCACGGCAACTTTCAAAACTATTTATTCAAAATTGGTAAGGTGGATGATAAGTATTGTACTTGTGGTCATGTCGAGCAAAATTTCTTCCACCTAATGTTCTTTTGCCCCCACTTAGATAAAATACAAAACAAAATGGCTCCCAACTTTAACCCAAATGATGATAATCCCAAGGACTACTTTTACAGTAGAGAGTTCCAAAAATACTGCAAATTCCTTATGGATAATCAGTATGCTAGTTATCATTTTCCCTAACTACCCCATGCAAATCCCCTACCAGCATCGATTCGTTGATAGGATGAGCAGTACCAGTTCTCTCCGTATTTCTCTCATCACTCTCTCTTCTCTCCCTCTCTCACAGGAGACAGCCGGATGGGCCAAGTCCCCACATTACACTTACCCCCTCTGGCTTTCAGCCTGAATTGACCAAAATATACAACAGAAAGTTCGAGTGAAACGAGGAAACTGGACCCACACAACTACCTGCCCCCTCAGGCTTTCCTTGAGAAGGAGAGATGAAAGAGTGACTCAGGAGGATACCATATACCCTCCTTTTGAGTTGAATACAAATATCAAAAAGTTTAGCAACAATACATAATTTTGGAGGAAAATTAAATTTCTGTGATCCAAAGTTTAATTTTTACTGAGAGTTGAAATGTCACGATGAAACAGATCCAAAAGATTGGCCTTGAGGGATCAAATTTAAACACCTCAAGATCCAAATTATGAAATTTTTGATAGATGACAGACAAAATTTTGGTTATTAAAAAATTAGTGTTTGGGGGTTTCATATCCTGATACGTGGTCATCATAATACTTTCAACAATAGTCAAGCCACCCAACAAATGCAAGAATTCCCCGACTACCCAACCAGGGGAGCTAGTTGACTCTTTATCGTTTCTGCTAGTGATGTACATTTGATTCAGGCTCAGGTGCTGTTTTTCCATTTTTTTTTTGAATGAGCATATTTTACAAAACCGTATGAAAGAATCGATTCTTTTTGACTGAAGAATCAATTTTATTATTTTCAGATTTTTAAGGCGATATTCTCCAAAACATTTTGCCTATTGCTTTGCCTGCTATTTATATTGCGCTTATGGGAGCTTTTAAAAGTTATACTGCTCGAAATGGGTTGGATGAAATTGTCTCAAATTTGTAAATCTGTATTTTTCAAGATGATCTGTACAATCTCTCGTATGATTTTGTCGTTACATCAATTATTTTATGAAAAAATTGAATTCAAAAATTCAGAATTTTTCCCAAAAAAATCCAACGATTTTCGGGGATTTTCAAATTCAATTTTTTCATAAAATAATCGATGTAATGAGAAAATCATACGTAAGATTGTACAGATCATCTCGAAGAATACAGATTTACAAATTTGAGACAATTTCACCCATCCCATTTCGAGTAGTATAACTTTTAGAAGCTCCCATAAGCGCAATGTAAATTGGATAGGCAAAATGTTTTGGAGAATATGCCCTTAATGAATCAAAGAATCAATTCTTACACATAATCGATTCTTACCCATCACTAATAGGAAATCCCACAACAACCACTGTCTATACTATAAGGAACTTTAAAGACTGGGTGTGTTCATCCACTTATTCCTTGAAAATGACCAAACCAGTCCAAGGATCGGAACCCCTTGCAAGAAGTTATGCAAGAGTTCCAACTGTTCTGAACAACTAAAACTGTTGCATAGTTTTGTAGAAGGGTAGTTTGGTCATTTTCCAAGGAACAAAATAGTGGATAAACACACCTGTTTTCATTAGAGTACCTTACCTAGACAGAAACACAAGTAGAAAGACCACACCCAACAGGTTGAAAACCACAACTAAGAAGGAAGGACCAATTTAAAGAAAGGCCACGTCCACCCCTTGGATAGGGTATATAACCAAATCCAGAACTAGACAAGAGTTTAATAGTGATACAACTATGCTCTGAAGAAGTCACGTGCAATCTTGACAAAATATTAGCAATAAACTAAGTAGGTATTATTGTAATCAGACTTAAAACCAGTTTTCTCTTTTCATTTCCTCGTAGACATAACTTGCCAAACTGGTTGTAAAACTTGAGATTTCTCTTTTCTCCAAAAATCTTTTTTGAAGATTTTGAGTTTCTGTACCACTCGAACAGTAAGTCGCGAAGCGCACTAGTAGTGAGTCCTAATGCGGTAATCCTGTCTTCTCCTTCTATCCTAATTAAAGATGTCATGTTTTTCATTGTTATTATCATGTTTTTACATTACCAGTATGCATTATTTTATCATTATTTTACTATATCGTCAAACAGTTTTCTTTCTTTTCCTTTACTTATAATCGTTAACATGTTGTCTGTATCGTTAATGAATTACCGTAATATGAATATCGCATATTGTTAGCCTCCCCCAGACTCTCTCACCGCGACAAACCTTCTGGTATGTGGTGAGAGATTTGGGTATTGTACTTAGGTTAAAGAAATAAAAAAAAATAAAAAAAGCATGAACATGCCAATTCATAGGTAACTATTTTCTCATTAAGCAGCATTGCAACAGATGAAAATATTTGATGTAGCAGCAATACCATTTTTAAATGAAAATATACAAAACAAAATTTCTTAAAAGATGTTTGTTAGGTTTTCTCTGCATCTATACTTGAGATGAAATGTTCCATACTCCACAGAGTAGAGGGAGACAAAGCAGATTATAACTTATCTCAATCTGGAACTCTTTAAATGGAAATATGGTTCTTCACAAGACAGAAAAATGCTGAAGAAAATCGTATACTAAATTAAAACCAAAAAGCCAAAAGGTACATCAACATTCAATTATTTTCCAAGAATATTAACAACCATATTGTGTAAATACATATTTAACTTTTCTATTAAAATAACAAAGTCCATTATTTCTGAATTTCTCCTTCTACGACAAATGATAACTTCAAAGTAATTAATACGCTTTAGAATTTCATTACCTCCATTTTTCATGTTCAGGTACCAAAAAGCAATTATACATCTAAAACCCTTGAAAATATAGGTACTTAATTGTCAAACGAAAATTCATCAAATTTAAAACTCGACACGATCTATGAGTCGTCTACCATCGAGTCTATATTTTTGTGATAAATGAAAGAAGAAATATACTCGCATCATTTTCGAAGATATTCTTCTATCTTACCCTTCAGTATTATCATGGAAAACTAAATTAATTGATTTAATTATCGAGAGCAAAGTTCGTTAACCGAGTCCATTCATGGCGTATTAATTTGTCGGAATGTTTGAAAAATAATCTCATTATTAATAAACGAACGTTTTGTTCAACTAAGGCAAATAGTACATAAAATACACCAAGTTGATCAAAACTTCATGGTGAAAAACTTGGTTAATTTCGCGACGTATTTCACGTACCATAACGAATCGTACCAAAGAAGTTTTACATTTTCAGATATACGAAAATCAGCTTAATTAAAAAATTCAACTTACGTGTTCCGTTACGACTAAAAAAAAGTTATATCAAAGTAAAAATTATGCAAAACAGATTTTTTACTAGTTTGACGATAACGAGAAGACAAAATACTGGGTAAAAAATCTAAACTTTTACCGTATAATTTCACAAAAAGAAAAAAAAACGTACACATTTAAACCATTACACCAACCGACGTCTCTCAAGTTGATCTTAATGGAAGCGGAGATTTTTTTCATCGCCATTCAACTTACTCAACTCAGCACGCAACTATCAGCATACAAAATTGATAAAAATCAGTAAAGTTTTTATTGTGAAATTGAATTTTTTTTTCACTCGTATTGGCTGATCCAAGCGCGCGAATTTTCGATAAAACTTTTAATAGAAAAGCACTAACTTTTCGCTTTCGTATTTTTGGCCTCAGCGTGGAAAAATTCCGAACATGTTTTCATCCATATAATGACGTCAGCGTAAATGATTCGTTTTTGTTTGTTAAAGTACCCAATTTATAGAAGGGTTCTTGCACAAGCACGTTTTAAATACTTGGAGTGCAGTTTCGATGAAATTAAATACTGGAGATTTTTATACGCGTCATTAACGAATAATTAGCATCAAGAGTGGTAGCTTTTCAAAAAAAAAATCAGGTCAGAATTTCCATACGTAGAAAAATAGGTATCTATATTTTTAACAAAAATTGAATCAATTTCAATAAATTATTTCGTTTTGTTTGAAAAAATTACAGATCTCGAAGAAATTGAATCACATCAACGAATTCTGCGCCATGATTCAAATACTTCGCCATGTTTACATTCAGCATTTTAATCCTGACAAGATTCCGGGAGGAGAATGTTTCGTTTATTTATAATTTCTGTAGCGTGACGTTAATTGAGCACCAGACGATGTAGATGAAATTCAAACTCAGTGACCTGCGAAAGTGTTCACTGCTGGTAATTCAGCCAAAGATACACAGCCGTATTTGGATTTGTGAAAAGGATTTAGCCTTCGATAAATCTAACAGTTTTATCAGCGAAAAACACCGGCATTTCAATTTAATATTTTCAATGTGGCTTTTTCCCTTAAGAAATTGCCGGACGTTTACAACAACACTCGTAATAGCGACGATGGCGCGGAGACGTGTTTTGCAGAGAGAGAAAAAAAGGAACCGCTTGAGCGCTCAAGCAATTACAAAAACTTTTCAACACTATTGAACAAATTACAAAAAAATCTTCGCGCATCTTCGCTCTTTATGCTTTCAAATTTTCAATATTTAAAATATTTAAGCCGTCTCGAGCAGCTTGAAATTAGTAGAGGAAAAAAATACACCGACGAAAAATTTATAATAAAAATTAAAAGTCGGAAAAGTGTAATCGCCGAGGTTTCATACCTTTTAATAAATTAGTTCGAGCATATTTTAAATATGATTAAAAAAACGTAAACTTCCGTGAAAAAGAATTCAATTTCCACAACAATTCCTGAGGTTGATGGAAACGAGAAAAAAAAGTTTTAATTTTAGTTAGTTTTTACCCTCACCGAGTTTTCTAAGTCTGTTAGCATTTACTGGATAATTTTTACTGCTTAAAGTTCTCGTTTTAAGTTCAAAGTTTCTGGGCGAAATATTAAAATTATTTTAAAAGGTTTTTATCAGAGAATTTTTTTTCATCGCCGGAGCTGAATTTTTCTTTGATTATCATCAAGAAGCCAGTTCATATTTAGTTAGAATAGTTCCACGAAAACTTTTATAAGCTGATTTTTTTTTTACCATTCCAACGTCATGTTCAAAGAATATTTTATGTATTCTGTCATCGTAGATGTTCAGAAACGAAAATTTATTTCAAGTTGAGAAAAATGGTAAAAGTTATTGGACGGAGCTCTAAAAGGTCGAAATTCGTTGGTGAATGATTTTTTTCAATTTTTAGGCCTATTAAAATTGGTATTTGGCCAGATATGAGGGCAAAAAGAGTAAAAAAAATTCAACCCGAATCTTAAAATGTAGTGGGAAAATATTTTTAATACTGGATATTGATAATTATTGAACAAAAATATTCGAAAAAATTCTAAATGAATCATATTATGAACAGCTGCGTTTTTTTGTTTTTCAAAGATATGCTGTTCACCCCCCTCTCCCAATTTTCAGTTTTAAAACTAATTTCGAGAGATGAAAATTTTTTCACAGATTTCCTGCCTATTTTATTACCTGCTCCCCCTTCCTCCCAGGTCCCAGAGGTCAGATTTTTTTTACTTTACGAAAAACGATATCAAATTGAAGAAATTTACCACATTTTTAATAGGTACCTAACAAGCGATATTTTAAAAATGCACATTTTCAAAAAGTCAAAAAAAATCGAGAGTTAAATTTCTAGATTTTGGGAGGCAACCTCTCAGAAGCATAAAAAAATTGTTTTTTTTTTTTATTTTTTGGGACACGCAAGTGAAAAAAATTGTATATAAGTCAATTATTATTTTTAAATTTTTAAAAACCGATTTGTAATTTACGAATTAAATATTTGACAAATAAGCATTACTTACAAGGGAAGTGCACGAGGTGTGACACGCCAAAATAAATTTTTTTTACAAGCATAATAGAGAATCACAAGAAACTTCCACATCCAAAATTTTAGCCCCTGAAGTTGTCTTCGGGCAGGGGGGGAGGGGGAGTTATGGGGATCTGAATTTTGAAAAATCGTCTAATAGACTATACCGAAAAAATTGCAAAAATCTAATGTAAGAAATTGAAAAATTGAAATAACTCCGCAACTTATAGCGTTTAGGATGTATTTTTTTTTACTATGAACTAACCTCGCCATAGGCCATCAGCAGAAGGAGTGGTGGATGAATTTTCACTCATACCTTATTAGGCGATTTTTTGAAGTTCAAACCCCCATTACTCCTCCCCCCCCCCACAAGTCAACTTTTGGGACTAAAATTTTAGCTGTGAAAATTTCTTGTGATGTTCTATACAAGCCTGTAAAAAAAATATTTTGGTGAGTTACATCTCGTGCACTTCCTTTGTTAGGATTTTTTTTGGAAAAATTGAAACATTTTCTCATTTATTCAAACTTTTTTTTGAAATGGCAAAAAATTGAAAAACATTGAAAAATAAATTATCTACTTATCAAAATTTATTATACTTAATGAATCAATTTTTAAAAACCTGATTTTTAAAAAATTTGATTTGCAAATTTTCAACTAAGTACTAAAAACTAAAAAATTTCTATAAAATAATTTTTTTTAAATCTGAAAAAAATTCGCATGAAAATTTTATCGCAAAATTGAGAAATTTTGTACAAAATGGGACCTTAAAAAATTGGTTTCTTTTTAACTAATTGGACCTATAATCAAAAATTAGATAAGTTTACAAAAATTGGAGAAGTTTTCAAATAGGTATTGGACAAATTTTCAAAAATTAAACATTGAATTAGGTAGTTTTCAAAAATTAAGCAAGTTTCCTGAACAGTTAGCAAGTTTCTCAAAATTGAGCATAGAACAAGGTTCCAAGAATGGGACACATTTTCAGCAAATTGAACAAAGTTCCCAAGATTGGATCGATTAAAAATATTACATCGAACAAGTTTCCATAAATTGTAAAAAATTTTTTAAATCGGACAAATTTTTCAGAGAACGGACAAATTTCCAAAAGTCAAACAGGTTTTTCGAAAATTAGCCAAGTTACAGGTGACTGATCACTGAAAATTGGACACGTCTCCAGGAATTGGTTGTTGGATAAAAAAAATTGATCACTTTCTCAAAAACTGGATGCTGGATAAATTAAAAATTAGGACGATTTAAATCTCAAAAATTCGTTAAAAAATTGAACAATCTTCCAAAACATCTGTGGCATGGCATATGTAAGCACATGACTGGAATGTGGATCCGCCGATATCTATTTGAATTTCTATTTTGAAAATTGAACGAATTTTTCCACAGTTTCGTATCAAGGAACATGGTCACAACTTTATTCAGGCCTCTTTAAAATTTCATTGGGACATTAGCAATATCTTCAGCAAAATTCGACCTTTCTAATAATTTATTCCACTTGCACCTTTTGTGGCATAATTTTTATAAACGCTGGAGAAAAAAAAGAACACCTCCAGGGACCTCTTGAAGGACAAATTAGCAGAGATGTCAAACCCCACTTTAACCCCTTATACTTTAAAATCACGAGAATTTTTTCGCCACTTCATTTCTTCGAATTAAATTAGGAATACGCATACGAAGAAAAAACATCCAATCCTCGAAACTTGTTAAACCTTGGAAAAAATACCGACAAAGAAACGAGCCCTAAAAAAGTACTAGGTATACACTGCTAATTTGCTATTTGAAAATTTACCATTCAAACCGAGAGCTGTCCATTTCAGAACTTGGATGACTTTTAACACGGCTAAATCTAATTATTTCAAGTTGAAAAGGGGGTAGGCTAAATTAATTTTCTGCTATTTTAAATTTATTGGCGCTAAAGGATGCAGTTAAGCTTATTAACATAAAAGCTTTAACTCAAAGATAAGTACTACTCTGCAAGAGACTGCATTTTCTAAAACTATGGGGACGTATCGTGATTAGCGATGATATATTTCGCGAAACTTTGCAAGGGTTATTTAATCAAAAGACAGCCACGAGATACGAGAATCTCGACTCGAAAATTAATTCGCTTATTGTATGAAAAAAATTAACCAAGGGTCACTTTTCTATAAAAGTTGTAAATTAGCAGTACCACGGTAAATATTATTTTACCCGTGAAAGTACATAAACAGGTTCGAATAAACTTTAATTATCTTATATTTCGCCTTTCGAAAAAAAATCAAAAGAAACTGCGTGGAGAATTAAAAATTCCACTTATATAGTCAAGGTATAGCCGGTTTATACGAATAAAGAAGTGAGCATTTTTTTAAAACCAGCGGTAATTATATTTTTCATTTATTTTAATTAAACCAAGAACTAACTCTGAACTCCCAACAGTAATAATTAATTTCTAATTTTTTTTCTTCTTCTTCTCGCGTCCAAACAAATCTTTTTCTATAATTTTATATAAAACAAAAATTTCATTAAAAGTTTTTAAATTATTTATCAACTGTTTTTTCTCTTTTCTAATATAAACGAGTGGTAATAGCTGTGTGAATGTTTAAAAGGTATAATATTTCAATCAAAATGAATATTCTAAGTTGGACAACGTGGCAACACTTTGAAAACTTGGGTCAATCTTGAAAAATATTTAATTTAGTAATTATATTTTTCACAAAGTTAAGAAGAAATGAAAAAAGGGAGCGGTTGCCATGAGACAATTCACTTTTTATATTTGCATTATAAAGCTTCTTATAAGGGTGAAGATACTTAATACCACACTTTTTCAAAAAGGAAAACAAAAAATGTATTTATTTTATATTTTTCTGTTCTCCCCAATGCAAGAATTTGTCCTACCGAGACGAATTCATTCTTAAGCTTTTGAAGAGAAAAGCAAGCATTTCAAAACGGGGTGATTTTTTGCCTTTTTTTAAAAAAATTTTCATTCGAGAGAGTTTTAAAAAAAGATTATTACACCATATAATTTTGTAGTAAAACATGCACTAAATTCAACAGCTGTTTATGATTTCAAAATCACAAAGAAGTAATAATGTGCTATTTTACAAAATTTTAGGGTGTGATAGAAAATGGACTTCATTTTTATTCTAAAGCTTTTCTAAAAATGTTGAAACCAAATTGTACGAAGCATCTAACGCAATTATTTGAGAAAAGCAGAAATTTTCCATAACACACACTTAAGAGGGTACTCTACGCTTTTCGGGTTGCATAAGCGAGAAATTGATAAGGCAGAAATTAGGTTTTGAATTTGCGTTTTTTGGGGTTTTAACGAAATAAAATAATGAAATAATGTATGAATATGATTTTAATACGTAAAATGAAGAAAATAAAAGTATTGAAAAGTTTCATTTGCCAATATAATTATGATACTGCAAAATCGAAGAAATTAAGAGTTATTGTTGGCGGTTTTTGCAAGATTTCTCCGAAACAATTGGATCAAATCTGAGGAAATTTGGATACGTGATGTAAAATAACATTTCTGACAGGCTGACAGAGCCCTTTTTTGATTTTTGCAAAATAAAATTTAATTTGAAATATTTTTTTGAATTTTAAAAAAAGTAAAAAAAAAGGTCTCTGTCAGCCTGTCAAAAATATTATTTTACATCACGTATTCAAAGGGTATGGCCGGATAAGGGGTGAATTTGGCCCCCAGGCGCGTTTGGGCTCCTACACACCTCAAGTGGTGCATATCGACTGGAAAAAAATTTTCATAAAATTTTGGATCCCCGCCCCCTTCCCTATCGGAGTTATGGTCATTTTATTGCATTATTTTCAAGAATTTTTAGTTTCAACGGAAGTGAAGGAAATTTTTTGTTCTTTGGCACAAAGTTACATCTCGTAAAGGTGTATTCATGATAATTTTTTCAAAACTTTTGGTGCACTTCTTCACGTTTTTTCGGCTATTTGAAGTTTTCAATCGTAAAAAACACTACATAAGCGAAGAGCGGCCACCCTGAAAAAATTACTAAAATATACGTTTTTTATGTAGAATTTTTCTGTGTATTTGGTTTTGGCCATTTTTTTGAACTAAGAGCCGAAAATTGCGAAAAACCGTACAAAAATGTTGTCATTTTAGCAGATTTTTCAAATTTTAAGTGTTTTATGAGGAAAAAAATGACTAAATGAAAAAACCAATCCCACATCCGTGTTCAGGGGGTCAAAATATTCCGATAAACACCCTAATCACGATAGTTTTGCTCAAAGTTTCAAAATTCACTTTTTTTCACCAATTTTTCATGACGAAAATCCCGAATTTCGAGGCTTCAAGTAAAACGATCGCGAGAAGGGTGTTTATCGGGGTATTTTGACCTGCTGAACACGAATATGGGATTTTTTGTTAATTTGGTGATTTTTTTTTTCGGAAAATTCGCCATTTTCAAGTTTGAATTAGGCATCGCAAGCAAGAAAATTACAATAGACAATAATTAATGCCTTATTCGTGTTTTACGACCCAATGACCCAAAATTAGTCAGAAATCGACATTTTTTTCCGATTTCAATTTCTCTTTGAGTTGCTACAGAACCCGTCCAAGAGGAGTGATGGTGAATTTTTTTTCTCCGCGTATCCTCCACTTCTTTAACATTATCGTCAAAATCGTGCCAAAGAGTTACAATATTGCACGATCAAAACTCGAACAGAAAATTAAAAAAAAAATTCACAGAGACCCAATTCAAATTTGAAAATGGCGAATTTTCAGGGTGTCCACTATATCTCAGAAATTATTTTCCCTGATTTTTCTAGGTTTTCCAGAAAACGGACACCCTGATTTTCCGGGGAAAAAATCACCAAATGAAAAAACCAATCCCATATTCGTGTTCACCAGGTCAAAATACCCCGATAAACACCCTTCTCGCGATCGTTTTACTTGAAGCCTCGAAATTCGGGTTTTTCGTCGTGAAAAAAGTGAAGACTTGAGTTTTTTCGAAAAGAGGATAGTTATACGCGGATAAAAAATCTTAAATTTTTAACTCGTCTTTTTGTACTTCTTTCATAGCAATTCTTTGATAGGACCTACCAATTATCAAAACTTCTCAAAGAATTGTAAAATTCGGCACCTTATAAGGTCAATTGGGGTAATTGTAAATTTTTCGGAAAATTGAACCGATTTTGTGATACTCTTTTTCGTTTTACTCTGTGAGTAAGAAAGCAAAGTGATTGAAATTTTTACCATGTATCAATGAATGTATAAGGAGTAATATGGCGGTTTGTTTTCATCGATTCGATTATTCATTCCGAAATTATGGACTTCGTTTACAATTGGACAAGAATATTTACATTTACCCCACAGTGGTGGGGTAAATGTAAATGCATACATTGTGCCTCATAAAAAACGTATCCCTCGGGTTTTTTTGCATAATTTGGGAAAAAATTATAGAGATTAAATATTTAAACGCGTGAAAAAACTAACTTGTAAAAAAAAATAAAAAAAAAACCAAAACCAAAAAAATTATATTTTGTGTTTAAATTTGTGAATCCCATTTAAATAACACGTGTTTACAATTACCCCATACCTGAAAAATTTGATGGGTATTTGTAAATGCTGCAGAAAAATAATTTCTCAGCTTCAAAAATCATAAGAATTGAATTTCATCATTTTTGAATGTCCGTAGAACTAAATTAATGCATCAAACACCAACTTTTTTACTTTTTTCTATTTTTTCTCGAATTTTGAAGATTACATAAATTGTGTGAAAATCGAAATTTGATATCATGCTTTTTTCATCGCGAAATTTTTCATCACAACTGTCACCAAGAACCCGAAGTTTTTTATTATAGTAAGACCAATTATTCAAAGTTTTTATTTTTGGCAACTCCAGCTCGCTAGATGCATTTAAGTATTTACAGCACGACTTGTTTACAATTACCCCTTGTTTACAATTACCCCAAATGACCTTACCTACTCAAGTATATTTTTTACAATTTAAATAATTTTTCAGATTGCCGAAACTTTTGATGAAAATTTCGAGAAAAGATTTTAAAGAAAGAAAAATGTCGTCTGATAAAATTATTTTTTATTATAATCAAGGGTCGAAAATATTCAGAGAAGCGTCGAAATCTACTCTGCGAAGGGGGCAAAAATTGAAAACTTTCCAATCACTTGAACATTTCCCCATTTTTTCCCCACTGATTCAACCAAAAAATTAATTTTTTTCTAAATTTTATAAAAAAATGTTTTTAGTTTCAGGTGCAATCTGATTTGAAGCGATTTTTCTGACCGAAAAAATAATATTTACCTATTGCAAATTTTTCCAAGGAGGAAGGAGAGAGCTGTTATTCCTCTCAGAATGGCGTACGTATTCAAAAGGATAATTCAGTACGTATACTTTCATTTTAATTATTAATTATTTTCAATTCAAAGAAAAAACTTTTCCTCAATTTAAAAGTTCTAACTTTCTGAACTTTTCTACACACCTACGCATGAAATTTGATTGAAAAAAAATGATGTTATGATTTTTTTTTCATTTTCCTCCTTTTCCATGTAATTATTACGCTTCAATTTTTTGACTTTGGTATCAACAAAACATTTTCAAAATATTACCGTTTTCAATAGGTATTATTCAAAAAATGCTTTACTAACTCAAATTCATGAATTTTTGTCACTGCTGGAGAAAAATTAAATCATGGTACAGACTTCAGATAAAGAACCCCTTATTTAAGTAAGTATCACTTTTCTGTATAATTTTTTCGTCCTACGAAACTCAACCAAAATTTCAGTAAATTTTCCGAATTCGGTAAACAACTCAGATCAAACCTTCGACACGTAAAATTGGCATTAAGCACACCTTACAAAACTTCCCAGCTACACGTGAACCTGTCTACCTAACGCCGAGCTAATGGAAACAAAAAACTTCGCATCGAGTCAATTTCTCAAATCCTATAAATTAAGGAAGAAGTAGTTGCGCGTACACACGACGAGGAAAAAAATGAGACCCGACAAGTTAGCAGGGGTGCATCGCTCGCTCCGCATATCAGAATAAAATCTCATTAATCATTCGTCTCGGTGTATACGAATTACGAGACGAATACGTGCCGGCTTGTATACGCGTTTCAATTAAATTTTAATATAATTTCATTGAACTTTGATTGCCGGCGCAACTTAACGCTAGTCGAATAATTAAATTACTCGAAAAGGTTACGAGACGATGAAACTTGGCTAAATTTTGGTAACTTCGCCACTATACACCTACACAGGTAGTAAATTCCCACCAGAGGCAGTTAAAGATATCGGATTAAATCAATGCAAAATACCGATTATATAAACGCTTTTCACACGTTCTTCGATTGCCATTTCCCTCCTCGACCATTTCGCATGTAACAAGTTAAAAATCACCGCCGAGAGGGCCACGTCCGTCAAAATAATTTGTCCAGCAGCCGGTCCTTGGCGAATGATTTTAGGTACAAACGACGCTGCGGAATAAACGATAAGAAAAACCCAGGCCTACGTGGGCCTAAATCTGTCAGAGGCAGAACCCCCATCAGCCAGACATCCCATCAGCCTTATCACCCACCCGACTCGACTCGCTGCGAGAGCCCATCGATGTCACCCTTACCGAATTTCAGCGCATGTAAACTAGGACGCTGGAGTTTTCAGCCTCCCCTTTTTCCCAACCCTAACGCTACTGCTACGCTACGTTCGGCTACTTCACCGTATTACGTATATAGGGTTGAAGAGGTACAGCTTTTATAGATCCGCCACCGTTTTCTTCGTTGTTCTCGTTCCGTTTAGTGAACTCGGTTAATGCTCAATATTGTCCATTTGTTCGCGAAATATTCAATTTTTTTTAATTCTTCGACCAAACTGTCTCGAAAACGTGTAATTGTTCGACCGATATTTCGAGTTTAAATTAAATTCGCGAATTTTTTTCAATTTCCGGTGTCGTACTAGGAATTCGCAGCGCCACGAGAAATGATATAGCTCCGCAAGTCCGATACATCTTTACTTAGACTAAGATGAATAGTGATAAGAATTTTCGCTACAAACTGTAACCCAGCTTCCATCCAGTCCACTGTACGAATTTTCCTAGCCATCTGCGTATACTGTAAGTATGGTTTTTCATCCTTTACAGCTTCACGTAGAGTTAAAATCTTGGCACGTGCAAATTACCTACGCAGGTATTTACAAACTGGTGCGTTTATCGATTCGCATATCTCGTCAAAATTTTAAAACTTCTCCGTTTGTTTTCAAAATACTCGCCTTGGTTTACTCTACGAAGCTTCGTATTAGACAAAAGTATGGAAATTGTGGCCTATGGCGAGGTTTCGAAAGAGGCAGGTGTTCTGTGTTTACATCGAACACGCCAATTTACTCGGGTATAAGAGGCCTTAGTTATAAGTTACTTTCACCCCATAATTTATTAGTAAATTTAAGGTAATAGGCTCGTCTATTTTACCACCACATCGTCGATACATTAAATATTGAAACAACGAATTAAGAAAATTCCCAGGTATGTGATTTGTGCTGCACGTTTGGTAAATAGGTACCTAAATATTAAGAAGGTATCGCGTGAAAATGATCAATTTGCTGAAGAATAGCGAAACTAGCTAGCAACGAATGTATTTAATTTTTCATTCGAAATGCCTTCGTCTTGAGTAGATATTTCCATCCTTCGGAACAGGGAAACAGAATTACAATTGGGTTTTGAGACAATGTAAGATCCAAGGAGTATCTAAACATTAGGTAATCTTACATTTCTTTTATCACGGTTCAAACCTCGCAGATTTTTTCGTCAAGTAACCCCTTTCACCAAATGTTTGCCGAGGAAAATATTCCCACAAGGGTTTTATTTTTTAAAGATTATGTACCTAGTTCTCTCTATATTCGTGACATCTTTTTTTCTCCACCACATCAAGTCAAAGCTTCCCTACAGGTTACCTGCCTAAGGTAATTTTCGTTTGAGGGATTTTTTTTTACACGTTGAATAAATAAAACGACGATTGTGATTAAAGATGGCCCGATGTTGGCTACAGCGATATTCGATAGGTAAATAAATAATCTAATGAAAGCATCGGTGATAATCCAGTATCGTAATCAGTCAGGCGATTGCAGCTTATTTCAGCGTATACGATGAACTCCTAATACGTAAACGTAAAGTTTTAAACTCTTCGTGAGCGAGTTACTTTAATTGAGTTTTCAACTCAATATTCGCGAAATTAATTTCCAAACTTTACATAACAAGAAAACAAAGTAAACTTTAAATAAATTTAGTTTCGATATTTGGCTCGGTTCGGGAAAGTTTTATAAACGTACGAGATAATTAAAGGCGATTATTAAAATCTGAATTCCTTCGATGACGAATATTCTCCAATCGAGGAAATCGTTATTCGTGTTTTCGATTAAGATGTAAGTTACCGTAATCGGAGCCGAGTGTTTACATGGGAAATTCGGATTGAGAAGTTTTTTCATCGAGTTAATGTGTAATTTATAAAGACTTTGAATGTCTTTCAAAGAGAAGTTTTTGATAAATGAGGATGGATATTTGGGGGTTTGAACGAGAAGCAATTTTTATGTGAGGAGTGGAGTCGAATTGATTTCTTTTGGCAAAAAACTATTAATTTTTAATGTATCATTTTATATTGTCCAAAGAATTTTGGAGCCCTTTCTTCTTCCTACCCAATATTTTGAATATTTTTATTAAGAAGGAAATTTGGAAATCCTTCTACGAATAGATGAGGACTCAAATTCATTGCAGAAAAATTTTCAAATGGAAGAATTCCAACAAAAAACTTTTCATGATTTTATTTGTCCATTCACGAATTTTGAACAGTGCAATGGTCAAAATTCACAAGTTTTTTATATGCAGGATGGACCATTTTTTTAATGAAGGGACAGAGCTTCAGACGTGGAACCAAAAATGAAAAAATGTTTCTAAATTTGGACTCATTGCATCACCTTGGAGCCTCGATTTCTAGATTTTGGTTCGAAAATACCTTAGAAATGAACTCCAGGGTTCGAAAAACATGGATTTCGATACATCGTTCGATACAGTTGAAAATTTTTTGATTTTGATTCTAGATTTGCCTCCGAGGGTTGAATTTTGGGTTTCTGGGGTCGAAATAACCCCTAAAATGCATTCAGAAGGCCAAAATACATGAATGGATTCCTCTTTCGATAAAACTGGGGAAGTTTTATATTTTTTACCTTCTTTCAGTTCGACTTTGAGATTTTGGGTTAAAATAATCTCAGAAATGGATTCAGGAGCTTCACAAACTCGTTTGAAGCCTTTTAAAAATTTTGTTCAAACACATTTTCTTTATATTTTTCTGATTTTTCCCCTTACTTTTTTGTTGAACTTCAAAATTCATTAGATTTTACTTCATTGCTCTCTCATTTCGAATCAGTGAAAAATCACTGATAAACAGTCAGAATTGCAGCACAGGAAAAATCAGTGAAATTCACTGATTTTCAGTGATTTTTCACTGATTATTCAAAGAATTTCACAGATTTTTCAGTGAATTTCATAAATATCACTGAATTTTCAGTGAATTTTCACTGATTTCCAGTGATTTTCTTTCACTGATTTGTCTTCAGTGAAAAAATTTTCACTGATTTTCTCCTGTGCTGCAATTCTGACTGTTTCTCAGTGATTTTCGGTAATTTTCACTGATTTATAATTGAGAGAGTGGAGAGGAAAAATTTTGAAAAAAAATTTCAACTCGAAAACTCTAAGAAATCGAACCCTACAAACCTGAAAGCTATATCTCTTTTGTGTGCCTTTGTTGCGACCTTAGAATTCGTGTAACACCATAAATATCCACCACCCTTACAACATTGAAACTAGGTATACCGTTGACGAGAGGTGAAAGAAAAGCTATGTTTTTTTACACGAATTTTACTAAAATCTGATTCTAGATTGTGCCAAGAGTTTAGCTGGATTTTTGGTTGGAAAATCTATAAAAATAAAATTCATATTCATAAACCGCAGTAAAAAGAACAAGCATTTTTTCAGATTTTGGGTGTTTTATTCTATAATGACAAAATAATTTGATAAGGCGAAGGTGACTTTTAATTAAAAATATTTCATTTATTTTCAAAAAAACATAACTTTATCCTTATCAATCTTCACTCGAAAGATGAAAAAAAAAAGTTAATTCCGTGATTGTTAAAATCTAAAATCCATTCCCAGAAGTTATTACCCCAGTAGATCATGGATTTTTAATCATCTGGATTTAATTTGTTCAAAATCTGATAAAACGAACAGTAGCTTACCAAAATATGATTTTGGATTATGCAAATAGAACAGGTTTTTGAATGGATTAATTTTCAAAATCTTAATCTGGATTATGAAAAATCCATGTAAAAAAAACATAGCTAAAAATAGATAAAAATTGAGTTGATTAAAAACGCACTAAAAATTACTTGGTTTAAAATTCATATTTAAAAAAAATGGGCTAAAGCAAATCATTTATCTAATAAAAAAAAATCCTGTCAATTTTTAAAACAATATGGAAAAGTTAATGCGGATTTTGTAGATCACAAAAAAAAGATAAAAGATTTTAAATGAGTTCAAAGTTCCAAAATTTTCAATTGTAAGGTTCAATGGTCGTCAATTCAATTATTCATACTAAATTACACAATTTCTTTGCTGCCCTTTTCAACTCTTTTTTCGGATGTGTACTGGATTGGCCTCTCGAATATTCATCATTTTTTCACGACCCATTTAAAGACTTTTTTAGCTCTTTTTGTAACCCCTCAATGCTTCAGAAAAAAAACTGTCACAGCGAGAAACGTAAATAAAGTTGAAAATTTTTCAAAAATTGAAGAAAAACAAAAAAAAAAATGTTTTGCCTCGTTCATATACTTAAACGAGGAAAAATTCTTTGAATTTTCATTAAAAATTACGTTTTTTTCTGACTTTTATGACCAATAGACATAGACAGTTTAACACATTGTTTCTCTTGGAAAACAAAATTTAAAAAAATGAAAATTTTATACAGATGAAAAAATTGTTTTTTTCAAATTTGAAGAAATCTTCATTTTCAAACATTTTTGGAGTTATTTGTAAATATCATATTTGAAATTAGAAAACATCTCAAATTATTAAATTAACCATATTTAACAGTGTAAGATAGCATAAATTTCAATAAAAATCAATCCTATCTTCCAATTTGTTAACTGCATATCCCTTCGTCGGAATTCAGACACAAAGATAGTACGTACTGAAAAAATTTAGAAAAAATTAAACATTAATTTCAAGAAAAAAAATTTCAAAAAAATTTATTGGAATATAAATTCTTGAAAAAATTACAGCAAAATTCTGAAGAAAATCCAATTCATAAAATTGTTTAAAAACTACAAATTCCTTCAAAAAATTAAAAATTGATAATAATCCAGCCTTGTGTAAGATTTCGCCTAAAATTAGCCAACTGCATTCCAACAAAATTTCTATTATATTATACAAATAGGGTACTACATTTCCTTATCTGCAATGATCAAATAATCCTTTAAAAAAAGAGGCCAAATAATTTTATTATTTGATATTTTTACATGTAAATAGGACAAATGCTGAAATCAGGTGCATGAGCAAAACATTTCTTCCCTCTTCACGACGTACGAAGGAGTTACCTACTTAATACTATTACCTCCCTTTTCCTTCCACCCATTTGATATTTTATTTTCACATTCACATAATTTTTTGCACAATTCATACCTCCCATTGCTCCCAATCATGATACGACCACCAGGAAAAATCTCTTTAAAAACGGAAACTCTCGAAATAAATCTAGCTATACAAAGTTTGAAACAATATGCGTCGACCTTGAACGTAAAATCATCAACAAAGGTATACTTGGGAATTACAAATAAGAAAATAAAAATCGCATGACTTCAACGAATAACCATACGTTGTTTTTTCTTATCATCGCAACGGCGGACTAGATTTCATTAGATTTTTCCACGCATTCGAATAATAAATGAGTTAGGTAATGTAATACTTTACTCGCGGGTAGATATGAACACACGTTGATTTCAACGCGCACACCACCTTTTTCATAGGAGAGAAAAAAAGAAAAGAAAATGATACCTAGGCCTAAAAAGAAATCGACTCGTTTAAATCGAATATGAGAACATTAAGATCACGAAAATCTACGGGTTTTTTCAAGAATGAAAAATTGATGTCGATTTGGAAATTCAAATCAATTAATGATAGGATGAAAAAATTGAATCGAAAAATGTTTTTATATTTCGAACTCAGGTTGGATAAATTCGAGAAATTTCCTAATTGAATTTTTTTTCGTTGAAAATTGAAAATAATTTCGTTGTTTAATTTCATAACACGGGCATCCTGAGTACTCCTTTTACGTTTAACGAATTTTCAAATATTTTTTCACATTTTATAACCTCCAACATAAATTCTCCTTCGCGTTGTAATTCCCCAGAGAAGTGAAAAAAAGAAGTGAACTAACAGAATTTAGAATTGAATTGCAAAAAAAAAGAAGAGAAAAAACGTTCAAATGAGTATATTTTTCTTGGATGAAAATTTTCGAGTGTCGCAGTATTTTTTTCGTAAGAAAAAAGAATGTAAAAAGTTCTCATGATTTATAAACGTACTTAATCTTAGATAAAAAAAATATAGACTACCGATGCACCTCCGAAATTCATGTTAGATTATTAAATTCTATTTTACAATTCAATTTGCGTAGGTACTAGAATTAGAATAGAAAAAAACACTTTTGAAAAAATCATTCTTCATTTTTCGCGTGTTTATTTGATTCGTGAAATTAAATTTTCCTAACAAAACGATGATTTTTTTTTCAAAGGCGCCGTGAAAAAATTCAAAATACACGGTAAACCGAGAATTCTTATTTTTTACGATGAATAAGTAGAGAGGTACTTTGGAGAGATAAAAATATCCTTTTTTTCACAGCTGAATCCTCTGTACGAGATAGTTTTTCTCCTCACATTACGTTCAACTGAACAACTAAACCAAAAGGAGATTCGTTAATAAAATATCGCATTAAAAATATACATTATATTTTTCAAGGAAAAGGTACCTACGAAATTTATGACGACGTAAATTTGAGCGAGAAATTACGGCTAAAAGTAGAACACCAAATAACACATAAATTTCCGGCTAAAATTTTCCTGACAGATTTTATTCTAAAACTTCGTAACTTTTCGTTAAAAATAACGTCCAACTTTAACACATTTCTGTTTTAGTAACACTTTTTAAAATGAATAAAAAATAACTTCTCGTTCTTTATTAAATTATAACGTACGAAAGCCGGAAACCGACCCGAGACGAAGAACAATGGTACAATATTTTTATGTCATATTTTTCAGCTAAGAGATGAATTTGTTGCATTTTTCGATAATACCTACTTTGGTAGATAGGTATCTTTGATATGGGTGTTGGAGGAGTTCTAGAAGTGAATATGATACCTATTTGATTGTGAAATATTATCAACTTAATTGGTCGAATAATATGAGAAAAATTGAATGTGACATGATTCGAGAAAAAAAAAATTCCACAAAAAAAGTACCTACATTGGTGGGTGAATTTTGTTCCAAAGAAACTAAAATTTACATCTCAAAAAACCCTTCTGTCTGAAGTATTTTCAATTTGCCAAATAGGACGTTCTGTCGTAAAACTTTTCTTTAATCTATATAAAAAGTTATCCCAAAATTCACATATTTTCTGAAATTTTCAAAACTGCTGTCCTTACAAATTTTGCAGACAAGCAACATGTGCACGTAAAGTTTTTCACTTCACATATATCTACCTAAGCAACTTTAGAAAACTCAAGTGTGCCAGACATCTCACCCTTGACCTTGGACAGAACGAACTCCCTCAAAAAAAAGAAGAGAAGTTCGTTATCGCGTAAGTAAATGATCGTTTTCAATGAAATTCTCGAGAAAAAAAAACTTGGCTAAAAAATCGTCCGATAAAAAAATTACATCTCGGAGAAAAATTTCTTCTAAATCCCTCGAGAACTTTCATTTCATCGCAATTTGGCAAAACTTTTATCGAAATAAAAATGTAAAATAGGTATTCGGGTATAATGAATAGCTATCTGCAAAACAGAAAAATAATTTCATAAAATGACTGGGGAAACGTATCAAAACTCGAATATTTGAAATTTTACCAACTTTATAAAAGTTCAAGTATCTCGATGGATTCTTACTTTTACTTCTAGTTTTAATACATACGACGAAGCAACATTGGTTTTATATTGCAAACATTCTTGCACAATTTTTTTAATAAAATTATATGATGGTATCTTCCATTCCTATCAAATCTTTGTTCGGTAAATAAAGTAATTTTTGTAGACGAATATTGTGAAGATTCTCTAATATGGTAGCAGAGTCTGGTTTCAACTTTCAGTTTCATCGAGTTAACAATTCTATTGGGTATCCGCTGTCTTTAAACCTTTGACATGGTAGCAGAGCATGGTTTAGGCGATTCAGTTGTTTTCGGGATATGGTTCGAAGGCGAATATTTTTATTAAGTTTATCCAAAGTCCAACTCTAAAAAATTTTCCAACCCCACGATCCACGATCACTCTTATTCCGACTAGAAAAGAAGTCAAAGAAAAACAGAAAATTGAATTGAACATCAATTTTTTTGATCTTTTCAATGTGTAATGAGAGTTCGTCTCGTGGAAAAATTTTAGGAATTGAAACAAAATTTTCAAAAATTAATCCTAAAAAGTTTTTTAGAAAATGCAAACTTGAGGATTTTTAGTAAAAACTGTAAAAAATGAAACTTGGAAAAATGTTGAAAAAAACTGAATTTGAAAAAAAATGAAAAAAATTAAACTTATGAAAAATTTTAAGAAACTTTGTAGGAGTAGTTCCTCATCCAAGGTTGTAAAAATACAGTATAGCAACACCTGGTTCATTTTCTTACATGGTAGCAGAGTGTGGTTCAGTTCCATGAAATTTTTCTGGTATTAAAGAAGAAACCAATGCTTGTATTACTTAATCAGGATCATTTTTATTTTTAGAAAAAATGCAATTAATATTGAGTAGGTATTTCATTTTTCTCATAAGTTTGAATTTCCTTTGCATGGTAGCAGAGTGTGGTTCATATCTGCGAATTTCTGCTACCAACAAAAGAACAGACCACCACATGAGTTTATATAGAAATCGGGGAATCATTGGGTTGCCTAAACCAAGGTTGTCAAAAAAAAAACAAAAAAAAAACGGGGTTGTAAGTACAAAATTATCAGGAAACCCATTTCGTTTTGGGTTTTGGTTTTTGCCCATGATTCAGATCCATAAAATAAATCTCTGCCACCATTTTGGAACAGTCTAATGCTCAAGTACATATATTTATAAAAGAAATGCAATGTATATCGAGTACCTACAAGGGTTGTCCACAAAGTTGTGCACAAAAAACCATCACACAGAGAGAAGTGTAGCTACAGCGATCGCCGACATCGACATATTGTTGGAATCATTGAAGTTTTGGATACAATTTGGTATATTGATGATTCTTATACGGATATTGTTGGAATCATTGAAGTTTTGGATACAATTTGGTATATTGATGATTCTTATACGGAGATTAGTTTTGTGGTGAGCAGTGATTCAAAGAGAGTGAGAAAAAGTCCTCAGGTTACTCTACTCTTAATTTGATTTAAGCTTGCAAAAGTTGCCTTCAATTTTTTTTCAAATTTTTGGAGTAAGTCATACTCACACAGACTCAGGTATGGGCTGTTGGTGGGTATTCCATGATTTCTCATCCAGTAACAAGCAAATAGGTTGGGTGATATGATATGTCGCCGTGCATTGTTGTGTAAAATGATTATTCTCGCAGCATGAAGTTCAAGGTTTTTACTGCAAAAATTTTTATAATAGGCTCGTGTATAACTTAACCCACTACTGTAATACAATGAAGTACTTGTCTGAACAAATTTCACATTTCATAACTGGTAAAATCTGTACGGGACTAGTCTTCTTCTATGATCCCTATTTTTTTACAGTACTATTTGGACACCATAGAATGGTAGTAGGCATTACTACTATACATTTCATATAGCACAGAATAAATTTCTTCAAACATTTTCCCTTATAAAACTTGAATTTTAAGTTGAATTATTTTCTCCGGAGTTGTTATGCAGAATAAACACAGCAGAATATTTTTTATTCTTAGCACAGAATAGCTCATGCAGAATAACACAGAATGTACAGAATACACAGAATAAGAAGAAATTACGATATTTACAGTTGCATTAAAGTATTTTTCATTGTTTTTTCCTAAATTTTTGATTCTGACTTCAGGAAGTTCAGGAATATGAATTTTTTTTGTTATTGTGAAACCTTTTAGTGTTTCAGTATTACTCTCAGTGTCACAGTAATTAATCAGCAATGAAAAAATTTTGGGCTAAAAATCACAAATTTTAGACATTAATTTCTCATCACGTATTATCTTGCATATTCTACGCTATTCTACAAAATCTGTGTTTATTATGCATTCTGCACAAAATACAGAATACATATTCTGCATGCATAGTGACAACCCAGATTTGATCCATTTCAAAAGCCCGACCAGAGAACATTTTCTCACACTCTTTGAATCACTGTCACCAAAAAACTAATCACCGTATCAAAATCATCAATATACCAAATTGTACCCAAAACTTCAACAATACTTCCAACCATATGTCAGTGACCGTTGTAGCTACATTTCTCTCTCTCTTTGTGTGAGGGCATTTTGCGCATGACTTTGCGGACAACTCTCGTATTACATTTTCCCCTCGTGTTTAAATTTTTCCCTTGTGGTAGCAGAGTGTGCTTCAGATCCACAAATTTTTGCTATCAATTTGAGAAAATTTTTATTTTCTCATATGGTAGCAGAGCATGATTCAAATTCCCAAATCTCTGCTATTGAGTATTTGAGAAAAAACAATTATTATACTTGTAATGAATAATTGCCTGTATCCATTATCTATTATTTCTCCACTTCCATCAGTTTGAATCTCTCTCACATGGTAACAGAGTGTAATACCAATCCACAGACCTCTGCTAGCATATGAAAAATACCTTTCCCCGAAGCGATAACGCAATCGACTGGTTCAATACTCTTTTCTTCTTGCCTATTTCCACTTCCACGTGGTAATAAAACATGGTTTCGTTTCACAGTGCTCTGCTACCATTTCAGAAAATACAATATGCCCACAAAAAAGATACAATCGATTGCCTTCTTTTTTTTTCACCTGTATCGAGACGTGTAATTGATCAAGTATTCCGAAAATTACTCTTACGTCAAAGGAAATAGTAATTTGTAAGGAATTCTATACTGACAAATAAAGCCTCCAACGTTTATCGCTCTCGTTCACTTCATTTCGTTGCCAAAAATATGTTGTTCGTGATAAATGTACGTGTACACGATGAAATAGCCATTATTTTGATTTTTTTTCCTTTCTCCGAAATTTATATCTTCCTAGTCGTAAGTAATTAACCGAGGTTTAAATTTCGACAAATGTTCTTACAATCTGAGCGGTTATTTCTCATCTCGGTTCTTTCTTATTTTCAGAAATATGAACCCGATTGTCTTTCTTCACTTCGCCATATTATTAGCGTAGATATTCTCGAAGCCATTCTTGGGACCAGAACTCACGATCCATCATTTGTTTCAGTTTTCCACTCACGAGTATTCAATAAAACGAACCCCTCACTTTTACTAATTTCTGAAAAAATCTTTCTTAAACCAGAAACATTCCCCAATCGAAACGTATTATCCATATAAACTTCGAAACACATATCGATATAGAATAAGAATAAATCACGAATTCTCTGGCGGTATTAACATTATTTAACAAGAGTTTGAAATTTACTATACGGGCATCTATGGGATTCGATTCTTTTCTAGGGTCGATGCTGCACAATTAACAAGGGGCTTCGCAGCAGTATGCTATAAATGATGATTTGAATGGAGCACTATACTGTACCGAAAAACGCCACGTAATAGGGATCTTTGCACATAAGAGACCGACCAAAATCGCACATTCATTTTGATCTTTTTATTGGTTCGAAGTTGCACTGGAACGTGGAATGTAAAAGATACCTATCCTACGAGTAAAATTGTACAGACCAATGATAAATGACACCAAAAGTTGGCAGAAATGGCGAAATACATAGCGAGACCTATGGTGAAATTCTATACAGCCATTTACTTTATCATTTGGCTTTCATGAAGGGGCCAGTCTACGTCTTCATTTTCCAGTAATGATGTTAACTTTTTCAAAGTCACGATCGCAAGAGGTCAGTAACACCGGCGATAAAAAATTTCCCTAATGTGGCATGAAAAGGAAACTTTCCAATACAGCGAAGATATATACCTACGCGAATATTTGGTTAATTTCACCCAAGATTTTCTTTTCACGTCGACCTAGCCTAGAAATCCAATAAAAATAAGGAAAAAACGATTCCCATAATATGATGAACAAAAAAAAAAGAAAGAAGAGAAACACACCGACGACGAAGACGATGCAAAAGATAAATGAACACAGACACCCGAACAAAGCCGCACTGGCGAACAAACGAAACCTAAATTAAAGAAACCCCGGCACAGAAACGCGGGGAGAATAAGTAAACCAGTGAAAGATAAGTTGGTTTGATGGGCGAAGGAAAAAAAAATAAGGCTGTAAAACAAACAACGCTGCGACAGGATTACCGGGGTAGAAAAAAAAGTGACACACAAACGAAACGAGTACGAAAATAGGAAAAGCTAGCGAAAAAAAAATCCTGCACGAGCTAAACTATATATAAGGTAAGAACGAAAAGAAATAAATGGAAAATACCCGTTCGAGAAGCGAGAAAATAAAAAATTAAGTTTGTACATTGATTTGTAATACTTCTTCGCTTTTCGAGCTCCGCTAACAATAAAACTTGCCTAATTTATTCCAACAGCTTATTCTTCTCTTTGATTAAAGAATTAATATCGTTGTGTTTTTTTCCTGCTGTAATTAAGCAAATTGCAACCATAATATTTCCTTTGGTTGAAACAATTACACGTTATTTTTCCATCGTAAATTATCCCAGCAACGATACCTTTCACGAAGAAATTTCCCTAGAGCGATATTTTAATCGAACATGGTAAAATCAACTTTATCGTGCATTGACTTCATACATTCTTATACGCTTCGAACACTCGACATCTGTGGGAAAAAAATACATCAGGAAATTCTTCATCTCATACCTCGCAGTATTTTACACTCGAAAAAATACACAGATATTTGTACATTTAGTTCGAGTACAAAGCGAAAAAAAAAGCAATATAAGAATACCGATCTCACTATTTCGAAAACACCATCAAGATCGAAAGTCGAACGACAATATCGGACGTTTTTAGTATTCCAAGGGTTATTTTTCCGTATCTTTTACCCTCAACATGGTTTTTTCTTTTTATTAATTTTTTCTCGTTTTTAAAATACCTTTAAATTCCGAGAAATATTCTAACCGTAAAAAAAAGTATATCTATGGGTACATTGGACGAATTTCCACAATGCTAAAAGATCTTCACCTAAATAACCTCGTCTGGGTACGTACATGGCCAACACGATACAGTCGTTTTTTTTATTTCTGCAGCATCCGCACCTGATATTACAACGAATAAGATTTTTTAATAAAAGACTCTTCCGTATGTTATTAAACGACATATGAAAGGTCGAAAAAGTAAGAGGGTTACATAGAACGCATTACGAACGTACTCACGAAATGTTTCCCAACTCGTTTCGTATCCTACGCTGCTCTCTATTCAATAGCTGCTGGGCAGAGTTTTATTAAATACAAGCTTACGCTTTGTCAAGATATGTCATCGAATTTATTACGGATTTAGGCATACTTTATAGCTATCTTTTTGCAACGTAGACTAAATACATGGCATATAGGTAGGTAAAACTTATAAGTGGAAATATAGGTACCTATCTGCACGAGGTATCGCAAGGATTTTCTAGACAGCTGACAAATTTTTCATTATTCGCTTTGCTGATGGATATGATTTTATCAAATATAGGTATATTACCTAAATATTTTTTATTTCGGATTTTTTTTTAATAAGTAACTCTGCGGTGAAAAGTTTTGAATTTCAAACAAGAAAATTTGGAGCATTTAATGAAAGGCTTTAAATTAAGCCCAAGGTAAAACAACCCATTACCACGACTGAAATTTCACCGATGCTCGGAATTTTTCTTTGAGAATTACTAATTAATACAGGGTGTGTCGTTAGCAGTTCATTGCCTTGAATGAGCCGATACAGCCACAAAAACTACACAAGTGTTAATGGGTTTGCCTATTCGGAGATTTAAAGGGGCTATTTGATTACATAATGTGAGAATCGAAGGAGCTACGGAGCTTGCTTGTTTTCACAGCTCTTTGGCGACTGTATAAATTTTTAACTCAAACGAAATTTTAACGAGATTAACATCATTAGGCGAAGTAGACCTTTGAGCTCGATGAAAAATTACGTGACTTTTTTCAGGTATTTTTCAAAAATTTTCAAGGATTTTACAGCATTGAATTTTTCTCTAATATCGACCATATTCAGAAAAACGAGATTAGAGGAGGGCCCATAGTAACTAAAAAAATTTTGACTTCGAGTTTCCATTTTTTGTTGAAAGATCATGATTTTTATCAATTCTCTTCTGCATTTTGATTTTAATAATATCTGTAACAAAAACTCAAAAACTAATTGCATTTAATTTGAAGATTTTTCTGTTTTGATTTCAAAAGAAAGATCGATTTAGACTTTCAAGTATAGATATAATTTTATCGAATATTGAAATAGGTGGATATGTACGAGGAAGGAAGTATCTGCTCTGAAAAGTTGAGCCTTTCAAACTAATCAAAGAGAAAATTTAAGGAAATACATTGTATTCATAAACTTCTCATAATATAATTTCTGTACTGTAGGTAGTTATTAGCTCATTACTTGATCAATGATAATCTCCTGATGGATTAAAATTTTTGAGAAAGTGTTGACTTTGGTGGATCCATTTTCAAATAGCTGGATAACCCGAAATAAAAAAATGATTTTTTTTGAAGATTCGAAACATATTCCTATTTTACTGTTCGAAAAAGACACGATGAATAAGAAAATATTGAGAAAATTTAGGTGATTTTTTTTGGAAAAAAGAGATGTTCTCAAACATCAGTAGAAAAATTTGAGATTTTTTAGCCAATGTTCATCTTTCTCTCTGGCCAATAAAAGTTCAAAATTTTAAATTTTTTCTAAAGATGTTAAAAAATAAAATCAATTTTTTCATAGAAAAAGTTTCTTGATTTTTTTGCTTTTTTGATTGTATTATCAGCTAGGGATGGGATTTTCATGTTTTTGTATTTTTTTTTTTTTGGTTTATTGCCGGTAGGAATATTTACAATATCTTTGCGAATCATAAAATTCCGAGTAAAATGGGCCCAATTCGCATGAGCATATTTTTACATATTTTTGGTGCTTTTACCTGTTTTTTGACATACTTTGAGCATATCTCACCCTTTCTTCCATTTTTTACGACATATTTCGCAAAATACTCGAAAATCCACTTTTTCAAAGACCAAAAAAATTGAAAATTCAACTTTGCCGAAATCTGCTCCTGAGAGACATGAGTTTTTCATATTATTGTTCTCCTTTCCCCCTTTTTATTTGACATATTTTCGGTTTTTAGGAATGTTTTTGACATATTTCAGACCGCGAAAAACATATTTTATGCGCATAAAACACGATTTTTATGATATAAAAATCCCATCCCTATATTATCAGCTTTGAAGAATAAACAAAAATTCTCCATTATTTTCTCAATATTTTGGGATTTTTGGGAGGCGTTTACATGATTTCTATGTATATCAGTATCTTTGTTCTTAAAGATACCGATTTTGGAACTGAATTAAAAAAATTATTAAATAAGGTTCAATCTATATCAAATAGATGATTTTCATTTTAGATGGACATGGGACGACTCCTGACATCTTTTTTATTTTTTTTTTTTTTGGGGGGGGGCTCTGAGGATCATCGTTCGAGGTATGACCATCCAGATCTAAAATGAAAATCAATCTCCTGATATCGATCAAACATTAAGTATGTTGACTATTTCTTTGTTAAATTCCAAAATATCTCCACAAATAATAACATTCAAAGTTTTGAAATAATTTTGAGTTTGGTGGAAAAACGAAAAGCGAACGTTCAGCATTTTTTTTCGAAATCAAAGAGAATTAGTTTGGAATTTGTGCCTACATCTCTAAACAATGTGGTCAAAATTTTGCTTCCTTCACTCCACATTTCTCCTCTTTACCGGAGCTGAAAATCCGACAACGCTCGAAAAAGTTTGGAAAATTGAAAAAAAATGATTTTGTCATCAATGACTTCACCCAAAAATACCAGTGGTACCTATTTTTCATATTTGCTGTATTTTTCAGGAGTCTTTAAAAAATATCACTTTTAGGTACCTAATCGTGTTTTCTCAATATTCAATAAAAAAAAAACACGAAAACAAATTTTAGAAAAAATTCATATCGATGCATGAAAATCATCGGCACCGATTTTTTTGGATTTTTTCCACTTTTTGAAAAAAAAAAACATTTAGGGTGATACAATAATTCATTATTTTGCATTTTCGAACATTTTTTCGATCAAGTAATAAGCACTGAATATTAAAAAGAACAAGAAAAAATCATATTTGAACCCCCGAAAAATTGAGGATAATGAAAAAATTGGCGCTGATATTATTTTATGGTAAAGACAATCATAGGTAGGTACCTACATACCAAAACCACAAATAGATTTTTTCCCAATTTTTTAAAAAGATTTTTGAACATATTTCAGCTACTTTGCTGCACTTACTTCACAACTTCGTTTAGTAAGATTCTCAAAATTTTACATAAAATGCAACTTTTTTAAAAAAAGAGAAACACGATGAAAAAATTGTATTAGAAATTGAAACTGAAAATAAAATATATGAAAAATTTAACCACTCCTTCGTAAAAATTTAAAACCATTATGTATTTATCTATGTAATAATAAAATAGGTAGGTGCATAATATACGCAATTTATTGTACTTATTCCTTCTCTTTCATGACCTCCTGGCGCAGAAATACCCTCTTTTCTCTTTCACCGTCACAGGTTCTGCATCCACATTTACAAGCTAAAAAATGCATTTTTAAAGTAATTCGAAAATTCTAAATTAGAAAATGAAATAAAATAAATCGAGAAATATTTTTAAAATCATATTATACGAACGTATCTCGGGTTACTTATATTTTCTTACCACCACATATGCAACATATTTCATGGGAATTAATTTTTTATCTTTCGTTTATCGTTACACCTTCGGTTATCTCGACCTTAATACGTGGGTTCTGGCGGATATGTGAAGACCTCGATTACACGGAAAAAGATTTTAATACCCTTTTAGCGTGGCGGTTTACACTTACGGATGTGCGAATATTAATAAAAATAAATATTCACCCTAAATTTCGTTTATCAAAGCAGATCGTGCGATGCCTTGGGCCATACGAGGCCGTGTAAATGCTGAATGAAACGTGAGAGAAAAGCTCGTATAAGGTCTCGAATTTGTTGTCAGACGTATGCGTTTCATTGAAGAAGACAAGTTCGCTATATGATGAAATTTTATAAAAGAGGGAAGATTGAACCCCCAAGGAAAAACTAGATTGTTTTGATGGTATGGCCAGTAGAAGATAAATGATTGAATTGTGTATTGAAAGAGACAAGAAAATACACTTTTCAACGGCCGCGCTGCGTTGTGCAAGTAGTATTTCATTTCGCAACATATCGAACCTCGCTGAGAGTCTCTTAATTAATATTCCTGGGTACTCGGGCTCGTGTTTTCGTTTTCATTTGGGCCAAGAATTTTTCGAGTGTAGAGTCTAACGAGCGACGAGTATTTTAATTATGTTTTTTACGACGATGTGCGTTCCATATAATGGATTAATCGATACTGCTCAGAAAGGGTATTAATGAAATTCTCGACTGCTACGAGTGCATGCGCCGTGTAATCCGAAATACCTAGTCGAGGCTTTCATTTTGTACATGTATTGCGATGAGATATTCGATTGGAAAAATGGATGTGATTGTGATGTAGCTAAAGATGATAGTTCGATGTTTAGAAGTAGAATTTTTTCGGCTGCTGGTATTTAATAAAATTTTCAAAATTTCTGATAAAAACAATAATTTTATAAGCTTTAGAGAAAGGGGTGCAAACCGAAACCAAAACCAAAATTAAATTTAAACCGTTGAAATACGCTAAACAATTGTAACTGAGACCGAAACTGAAATTTAAAAAATGAAAAATATTTCATTTTGGTTCTATATCATTTTGGAATTCAATTTTTTTTCATAATTTTCAGGCATCGTACTCCAAATTTTCCGGAAAAAAGTGACTTTAGTGACTTTTAGTGAAAGAAGTGTCGAAAAAGTAGCTTAATAACGAAAAAAGTGACCAAAAAGTGACCACTTTTTTTGAATTTCGAAGTTTCCCAGACTTTTTACATACGATATTCATGAAGCACGGGGAGAGGGGGTGTTTTTTCGCGTGTAGTAGGTACTTAAAACCCAAAATGGTATAGAAGCATGATTTGAAATGTGCGGTGTTCAATTTTTTTCCAAAACCATTACTCATTTTTTACGAGATTTTTAGCAGCCCGTTTTCCCGCTACAAAAACGACTCAAATTTAATTCTAAAAATTGTTGACCCCCCCCCCGCACATAAAAACTTGAGGATTTGAATTTATTACAGAAAAAAACTCAAATAAAAGAGAACCATTTTTTTTTTTAGAAAAATCATGAAGCTTTGAAAAATGAAATGCGTAAGTAATGTCGAGGTATCTACGAAATCATGCGAATGAAAATTCGGGGTTTTATGGGCTTAAAATTTGAAAAAGTCTGAAGCCTGAGCGAAGGGTTCCCACCCATTTTACCGAAAAACTCAATTCCAGAATAGAAAAAAAATCCCGAAAAATTTATTTCCGAATCTATTTTCCCGAATAGACAAGAAATGGAAAATTATTCTTATCTATTGCTTTAGTTTGAGTCACTGTTCAACTATGGATTGACTTTTTTATTTTTCATAATTAATTTTGAACTATGAATTTCTTTTTATTCATTCATTTTTTATTATCATTTCAAGTTGAGTAAGTACATATACATTTCTTGATGAAAAATTAATTTGCAAAACTACCCCCCCCCCCCCCTTCCAAAAATACTGCTCTATTTTTTTCAAATTCAAATACAAGAAAGTAATTACATAATTTTTTTTAAATCCTCCATCATTTAAAAAAAATTAAACTGCCTATAAATGGAGGATTCTTCGATCAATTTTGATTCTAACGAAGTTTTCATTCAATCGTTTGATTTAAACATTTTGGAATTGCATTCGGGGAAATTGCAGTCGGGAAAATAGATTCGGGAATAAATTTTTCGGAATTGTTTCTATTCAAGAAAATGGTTGTTCGGGAAATCGCATTCGAGAAATTGACCCGGAATCCAATCGAGGCGAGGGGGAGAATTTTTGCAAAAAAAACCTTCAAAAGTTAAAAAATTCATCACTTTTCTCTCATTGAGGTTTTCCAAAATGTAACCCATATTTTCGAATTCTCTTCCATTCCCTCAGAGTTTTTTTCAACATCTAATCGCGGTCAAAGACATCATTGTATTCTTTTTTCATTACAGCTTATTAAAAAATACTTTTCCAAAAAAATTGATTTTAAATGAATTCTGTAAGGAAAAAAAAAGTGTAAATTACCCTTGAGCGTGGGGAGAGAAATTTTTTATGAAAAATTCATAAATTAATGGACAAAGTGAAGAGAAGCAATAATTTGACCCAAGCAAAGCAAACCAAAGGTGACATTTTTTGAAAAATTTTCAATAAAAAAAAAAACAAAAAAACACTTTTATAGATAATTTATCTTTTTTTTGGATTTTAAAAAAATTCCTGAGAAAATTCCAAAATTCCCTGACTTTTCCAGACTATCAAAATTTCTTGACTTTTCCAGGTTTTCCAGAAAGTGGAAAGTGGACACCCTGCTCCACTTATCTTTTCTGTTCCGCGAGATTCCTCATCCATACAACAGGTTACATCCCTGAAGTGGCGCAATACCAAAGAGCCATAATGTAGGTGCACTGTTTTTTTTTGGTTTTTGTTTTTTTTTTTCAAGAAAAAAATTACAATTTTTTTGATTTGTTTTCAATTTAAAAAAAAATCCAAAAACATGACTTTGGGGAGAAAAGTCACCAAAAGTGGTCTTTGATGGGAAAAGTGACCAAAAGTAACTTTTGATGGGAAAAGTGACCAAAAGTAACTTTTGATGGGAAAAGTGACCAAAAGTAACTTTTGATGGGAAAAGTGACCAAAAGTAACTTTTGATGAGAAAAGTGACCAAAAGTAACTTTTGATGGGAAAAGTGACCAAAAGTAACTTTTGATAGAAAAAGTGACCAAGTACGATGCCATGTGATTTTGGATACGAAATTTTTCAATAAAATTGGATCAAAACTGAAAATAAACAATGCACTGCCTAATTATATTTTTTTACAGTACAACTCTTTGTGGCATTAAGGCTTGAACAATATTGAAAAATTGAAATTGACACATTTTCTGACTAATTGGTGTGAATGAATATGAAAATTTTTTCTTAAACTTCAAGTTTAAACATACGTTTTCCTGAACCCCACCACACATTTTTCCTTCTTAACCTCAAATTGTCATATTCTCAGTCTCTACTCGTTTCTTTGAGGGGACTAGGAAAATTACTGTTATAATATTCAAGTTTTTCAGTTTGTTAGAAATTTAGAATGCTTCAAGTTTTGAAATAGGTAAAATTTCATGATTTCTGGTTTCTGGTTTTTTCCTTCAATAAAAAAATTAAGGCACCGAAACCGCTATTTTTTCGATTTCAGTTTGCATCCCTGCTTAGAGGTGCCTATATTTACGAATTTTATGAACTAAGATTTACACAAAATCTAAATTTATTGCCGGAAATTATACCTACGTTTTAATTAATTCTACATACGAAGGAGCTATTAAACTATACGAGAAGGCGTTTCAAAAAAGAAAGTTCAGTTTGATCGTGGCGTCACATCATGAAGAATTGATGACTCGCGAGAGCTTTTATTTGACAGTATAGCCTTATAACCCTGATACCCGCGAGTATTGCGTTTATATTACGTCGTTTTGCCGGTTTCAGTTTCTTTATTGAGCACTTTCCTCGCTCATTTAGTCTCACGAGTGAACGTAACCTTGCGCGAAATTCCAGCTTGTAATTGTCTAGCATTTGAAAGCGTGCTACAACGGCGAAAAAAAAGTTTAATTAAGAATTACTTAATAGCGATGACGAAAGGTATTAAAATTATCCGCGAGAATTTAATATAAAAGTCCATATCGCATGACATCTCAGCGCACCCCGAACCAATGCGAACGGAACAAAATGGCAGATTTTTAACACGCGTAAAAACAGCACCGTGTTAATGTTCAAAGCGCCTCGTAATTTAAGGTTAATAATTAAAAACTCGCCTTTTCAAAATTCCTCCTTCGAACGAAATGAAATTTTTCTTCGAATTTATCGCGCGTCTCTTTTCTTTTTTCCTCGGCCAACTTTTTCTCCCGCCTTCGTCGAGTTTTCGCGTTTTATTTAATAAACTTCCAGCACGTAGTAAATTTGGCCGTTAATGAAAAAATCGAATTACTGATATTCTCAGGCTGTGCGGATTGCAAATGTGAACGCCGCGTTGAGTGATTTACCGTCTGTATTTTATCCCTGTGCGAGGATATCGTGTCTCTGTGGTATGCTTATCGTCATTCGTGTTTTTAGGTTATCTTCGGTGGGTTTGTTTATAAATTAAGCGTATTGTTTTGCAGCAGTTTGCCGATTTGACCTGTTGGCCTGTATTTGGTGTGCTTTTTATTTGAAGGTTGCCTGATGGGAAAATTTAAGGAAGACAAAAAGTGATACATACAGCCAGCGAGGACCGACCATATGTTGGAAAAGTAAATTTCGAGAAATGCGCAAAAAATGAAAAAATTATCAAAAATATCGAAACAATTTTTTTTTACCAATTTTTAGACTATGAACCTTGTACTTTCAAATGACAATGAGTGCTGGTCTCAGAAGTGCCTTTTTCCTACTTAAAAACGAGTATTACTGAATGTCTCATAAAAATTTTACCAATAAAAGTGAAGAAATCCAACTTGCGGTATGATGTTATTTTTCAGAAGATTCAATTTCAATGTCGTTTCAATATCCTAAGTCATTATTTTGGAAATTTCAAAAATTCGCTACAAGCTCATTTTTCAATATTTTTCAGGGATTTTTTTTTATTCGAAAGAGAAAAAATTACTCTATTTAAAGAGCCAAAAAACAAAAAAAAATTCCCGACATATGGCTTGGTATCGCTGGCTGTGTCACATTAATTTCTAAGTGGCAAGTATACAGTTATTACCGTAATGAAGTTTGCAATACGGAGTGTTTAGATTACTATATAGTAATGTTTGTTTTTTTTTTCAAAAATTAATCAAAGAGAGAGTAGTATGAATGTTGCACCAGGACCTTGAAACAATATGATAAAAATTACTCCCTCAACTCCCTTACCTGTCAACAAACAATCTTAATACATAACTGTGTTCAAAAAATCCAGGATTTTTTTTTAGAAAACGGTCTGATAGTGTAAGGTTTTTAATCTAAAAAAGCTATTAATGATTTATCTACCTACACATGTTTCATCATGACCTGATTTTTCAATGTTTTTTTTTTTAACATTTATACTCAACAAAATGCAGACAAATTTTTTGAACAAAACATTTCCAACGATAATTTTTATGGGTCAAAATGTTTATTAGGATGCGTCTGAAATCGAATTATTTTCGAATTTTGTAGGCCCCATTATTAAGAGTAGTTCATTATCCTCAAAAAAATAAAATTCCCGAAATTTAAATTTCATACAATCAACTAGAAGCAGTGTCCTGAGGACCTTTCTCTTATGCAATTAGGATAATATTCTAACAATGAAAGAAAATGTAAAATTTCAAAAAATTAGGTACTTAAAAATAAAATTTGAAAATATGATTTAATTTTGATTTTTAGAAATGAACATTGGTCCTGAGAAATTATCCTAGATACTTAGGAAGAGTTTAGGGGTCCTCAAATGGTACATTATAGCCATTTTCGTTCAATTTGAGGACCCCTGAATCCTTTGGGATGATTCATTGGGATACAAAATTCTTCCCTGAAAATTAAAATTGGGTCATTATTTTAAATGTTCAAGTAACACTGGAAATTTTTCTTGAATCTCATAAGAACAATGAGGCACAGAGCATGGCCTCTCACTGATGTGAGGAGAGAGTTAAAATTTAGAGAATCTCAATTTAGGTAAAAAATGACCCACCTTGAAGGATGAAACTCCAAAATTCGAAAAAAAAAATCATCGTGGAATAAGAAAGACCCTAATTCGTATAAAAACACAATTTTTTCGACCTTTCACTAAATACGTGGACTCACATAAGAAGTAAGTATTTAAAAAAAACACAAACGAACGATATTTTTTAAGAATCCCTGAAAAATGGAGTTGAGTTAAAATTGTGTGCCAATACTGGGAGGGGGGAGGGGAGCCATCTAAACTAAACCTATTTTTTTAAAATCAATTTTTTCAATAATTCAAACATTTTTTGAACATAGTTGTTTTTAAGATTAAATGGGTAGGGAAGTCAGAAGGGATAAAATTTCAGATTACCCACTTACAGTGAAATGAAAAAGGAACATGCTTCAAATTTTTACAAAAATAAGTAAGGTAGTTCATGGTAGTTCACACTGAGTATGAAGTATTTCGGAAAAATTTTGAGCCCCCAAACCATGAGAGGAATGGACTTGGAAGTCTTCAGAACGATGCCAAATCTGGGAAAAAAATAGGTTTTGGCTACTTTTGAGTACCATCAGCATGATACCTCAGTCCAGAGGCGCATCCAAGGAGAGGGCTCAGGAGGCTCGAGCCTCCTCCTTAAGCTCGGCGAAGAGATTTTTTTATCATAAAAATTTCAAAGAAAAGTATGATTTTTAAAAAAAATTTTGGCCCCGCTTTGCTCGGGCAGTATTTTAGTAACCCTTTCTTCAATAAACATACCACTCTTAAAATTTGAATTAGGTAGCTGAATTTTCAAAAATTCCGTCTTTATTAGTCAGTAAAATAATTTTCATTGAAAATTAATGATTTATTTTCACTGATTTTTCGGTAAAAAATTACTAATTTCTCAGTCACTGCCCCATTTATTAGAAAAAATCAGTAATTTTGACTAAAAAAAAATCATTAAATCTCGTCATTTTTCAATTTTTTTCGCTCAAATCTGTAGATATACATTATTTGTCTACTGAAAATACAGTAACTACTCCAGCCCCACTGAAATAACAGGTTACTTCATTTTTTTATTGAATTTTGACCCCCTTCATTTTTCTCGAAATCTGAGCCCCTCCCTTACACAGTTTCTGGGTGCGCCTATGGCCTCAGTCTTCCATTAAAAAGTATTGGTGCTTCTGTACCTCCCACAATTTCAAAATTAAATTTTTTTGAAAAAATTCGTAGCAGAGCTGTCGATTGCATCACGAATTACACAACTTTCCAGTTGGCAGTGCATCGTCATAGAAAATTCCAAAAAATTATTTCCAAAAAAATGTTTCGATTCGATTTTCAGATCAGTAAATGAACAACTTGAATTTAAAAAAAATAGGTAGGTCATGAATAATAAATCTGGCAGCATAGCCATAATTAATTTGAAAAATTACACTGAGATTTATTTTAAACGACCCCCCAAAAAATTGGCTCGATTCTGAACTGAAAGGACTTTTAAAAGAGATACAATAGATGCACAGTTGATTTTTCATTTCAAAATTTTTTGTTGAAATCAGGATCGGATCGAAATTCAGAGGCAAAAGAAATTATACTTGCCTTTAACTAATCACAATGAATTTTTAGCAAAAAAAAATATGGGTTCACGTTGAAAGTTCAAGAAAATATGGATTTTTAAAAAATAAAATTTGTAGTACAAGTAGAAAAATTTTGTATCAAAAAATTGGATTTTTCAATTTTCCCCCTCTCCCCGCTATGTAAATTCTAGTTCTATTCCGGTTGATTAATTAAAGATCATCTAAAAATCTGGTATCTATTTCAATAACATCTTAGAATTTAGAAAACTTTTACTCATCAAAAAATTACGCAATTCTCTTTCTCTCCCTTCCCTAATGATATACCTTCAAATCGAAAACCATGAGCATATCTATATGTTAAAATGTACCTATTCACCCAATTATGATTTTCTTTTTTCCAGATGACTCAATCAAGTTGGAACCCCAAACCCAACAACAAAATGGCCACCAGATAACTTCAGGTAACCAGCACACCTCACAATATTAATCTACCTAAAACATAAAAACTCTGCCAACATGCACGTACTGCCACATCAGATATTCATCTATTCTGGCAAATTTCGCGACACACGAACTGTTCACGGCACAAGTTCATAAATTAATTCGTTTCAAACATCGCGCCGGAAAATCTGCATTACACAGCCAACGAAACTGCACCGAAATTAATTCTCGCCGTGGCGTAAAATCAGCCAGTCGTAATTCCAACAATGAAATTCGCGCTTTCGAATTGCGAATTTTCCATACAGTACGTAAAATAAACCTTATGCAGCAACTATGGCAGCGTTAATAAACCTAGTTATGAAACAAGAAAACGAAACGTAGAGTTTTCTTGATTAATACACCAGACCAGACGTATCAGTCGTATTGAAATATACGTAACGAAAATGCAAATTTCGGTCTAATTACACGGTTTTTCATTCGGGGTTCTTTTGTTTTTGGAGCATGGATGAGAATTGAGAAATTTTACTTATAAATTGGAAATCTATCGCTTGATTGAGAGAATTTCGGGGTTTGACATTTGAAATAATGTTCAACTGTTGGATATTGAATGAGAATAACTTTCCCCTTTGAAATTCTCAAGATAGGCAAATTTTCATACATTTGCGTTGTCAAAGTTGCCTCTTTATTAATGAAAGACACGAACTGCCATCAGCACACTCTGTATGGCTACAGGATGTCTGAAAATACCGAAATTAAGATATTTAAAAACTTGGAATACTCGGAGTGGTATAATTTAAAAATAAATGCCACGTTTGCATTGTACTTCGATGATCAAAGCTGTCAAAATTTAAAGTTCACAAAAACGAGAAAATTTCAAACCGCCGAAAAACCGCACAACTGTCCAAAAATACGCTTATTGAAATGCCAACTTATCATTTTCGTTCACGACCGACGGTTTATTTAGAATGTTTAAATATTAAATACGAGCAAACGACAGAAAGGGATACATCTGCAGTTGGCATTTATTTATGAAAAAAAAGTTTTCATTCCTTTATGGGATATTTGAAAGGGTGAAATAAAACGAAATCCGAGATACACGCTGAAAGTTGTAACGGTCTTTTGTACAAAAGCTGCAAAACGTTGGAACGTATTACAGCGAAATTCAATACCGACGATGGACAAAACGTTTGATATCGAGTCAAAAGTTAATCTAATGAATTTCCTCTATTTTCGACGTTAAAATAAACCATCGCTTGTGCAAAAAACTATTCAAACTGAAACTGGAATACATTGAAAATTACAATTTTCGCCTCGAGGAGGAAAAAAACTCTGGTTGTGATGAAAGTTTCGCTGCATGAAGGTAACTGAAACCGTTGAATTGGGTGACAAAAGTATTACTTAGCTTTCCTTTTCGCGTTAAATTAGTTTACGTTTAAAAAGGAAACGTTTAATAAATAATTACTCGTTTCCTTTCCAGAGCATATACTTTTAAAACTACTCGACATAAACTACCAGCGACACAAACGCTCGGGCGTATTTATTCAATTACCAGAATACATCTCGCATTTGCTCTTATACGCGAATCCCAGACGATAAAGTATTTATATTTATTATTAATAATCCAACGCGATGATGTACAAATACTCGGTCCCATAACCAATCTCTTTCTAAACATACGGACATAACCGAATAAATTATTTACTCGATTTGCAAACAAGTTTCGCCAGAAAACTGTGCATTATTTTTGTACGATTTTCCACAGCTACAGCCAATCGCCGAGTTATAATAATCGTATCGCTAATCATTAAATTGTGCAGGGGTAAATTGTAAGCTGCGAGGTGTATTTACATCGACGAATGGTAAACTGTAGAAAAGACCCTTTTCAAAATGATTTCAGAGAAACATACACTCGTTAATTCCTTCATAAACTCGGTACGCTGCTAAAGCTCAACAATTTCCGCACTTGTAAGCGCCGTAACATAATCCTCGGAACTGACATAATATTTCTACTCGACGAGGGGAAAGTTTCGAGAAAAATTCCCGCGTTATAAAAACCGTTTGGAACGAAAAACGTAATTAAGGTTTCGTTTAATTCGCATTAAAAAATACGACGAAAGATGATCCTGTGCAGAGAACGAGAAATTTTATCGATGATCTTAACGAGTCCTCGAGGAGGATAAATTGAAGAAAATTTGAAAGTAGAATAGATTTATAGGCGAGTTTTCGAAAAATATCCGTATCTTGATGGCTTAAGACTTGGTAAACTTTTTTTTTTTCGTTCAAGGAACGTCTGATTCAATGTTTATTACAGTAAACCTACTCGATTTCTCCAAATTTTTCACAGTCGGTAGAAATTTTCTCAGAATTGAGAATTATTTTTTCCTCTTCAAAACTACAAAATTTCTCAAAATCATTTTACATTATAAATCCAAATTTTGAGCTCATATTTCCTCAAAAAATCGTCAAATCTATACGTCTATAATCGAATTTTCTTCAAAGTTCAAATTTTCTTGATTTTTTTCACCTTAAAATTTTTCTCAAAATTTTTTCTCAGTCAAAATTTCTCATTTTTCAAGTTGAAATTTTCTCACAAATTTTTTCAAGTCTAAATTTCTCAATTTTTAAGTTTAAATTTTCTCACAAATTTTTTCAAGTCTAAATTTTTTCAAGCTGGTACTATTTCCTCAATTTTAGAATTTTTCTCCACTCTATGTCCTTCCAATGACTGTTGTTAAGGATGTTGTAGCAGGTTAAAACAATAAAATAGCCCAATCAACTATTTGGATTAACTTCCCCTCCCCCCTCCCCCGCAGAAAAAAGTTCGTATGTCTTCTCGATTTCTTATTTAAACTTCGGATGGAAATTTTATTCGAGTTCAACTTGAACGTTTTCATTTTCTGACTACACATTTAAAATTTACAAATTTTTTCAGAATTATTTTTAATTCCAAATTCGAAATTTGAGTCCATATTTCTTCAAAAAATCGTCAAATCTATACGTGCATGTTCGAATTTTTTCCACGCTCAAATTGTCTTAATTTTTTAATCCCAAATTTTCCTAAAATTGTTATCGAGTTCAAATTTTTTCCAAGTTTATACTTTCTCCATGTCAGAATATTTCTTCCTTTACGTGTCCAGAATTTTTTCCAAGTTTGTCCTTTCTCCATTTAAGAATTTTTTTCCTCTACGTGACCAAAATTTTTTCCAAGTTCGTATGTCTTCTCAATTTCTTATTTCAGGCATCATAGCGAGATTTTTAAAGAAAAAAGTAACTTTCAGTAACTTTTTTTGGCCAAAAAAAGACCAAAAAATGACCAAATAGTATAACCAAAAGTAACCAAAAATTCAATTTTTTCGAGGGAAATTTTTTTTACAGTTTTCTGAAGGGGAGCATTTTTTTTAGTTTTCTGCAAACATTTCAAAGGTAAATCAACCGAAAAGACGTGAATAATTTCATTATCAAATTCCTTCGACAAAAGAACAAACAAACTAGCAAAAATTATTTTTTTTATTTTTTTCTTGAAGAATTTGGAAAAAATATTAATTTTTACGGGAAAATTTGAATTTTTGCCTGGAAGTGCGAAGAAAAAAAAGTAACCAAAAGTGACTGAAGCCGAAAAAAGTGACAAACACCCTAAAAAAGTGACCCGCTATGATGCCTGTTATTTCAACTTCGGACCCAAATTCTATTCCAGTTCAACTTGATAGTTTTCATTTTTCAAAAGTATGCCAACATTTTTTTCAAGCTCAAAACGTCAAACCTTCTCAAAATTTATTTCAACTTCAAACCTAACTCGACGAATTTTCGTTTCAACCTGTATAGATGTCAAAAGAAAATTAAAAAAGAAAAATGAATAAGTAGATATAAATTTTACGACGACGTTACATTTTTAAGTTGGAATGACAGTTTAGCAGTTTGTCTAGTTGAAACAAATTTTGAGAAAATTTGAACCAGGAAAAACTTTTAGACTTTGAGTTAAACCGTTGAGATTGAAACAATTGAACCTGAAAAATATTTAAATCAAATTTGAAAAATTTTGGAACCAAATTTGAAAATTTTTTGAAAAAAATCAATTTAAAAAAATAGGAAGTGAAGTTGCAAAAAAACGAAAATTTTCAACTCAAAAGAACATTTTAACTCAAAGTTGAAAAAAAATTGAGAAAACATAAAACAGAAAGTATTAGTTATTTAGAAATATATTTTTGACCTAGAGTTGAAAAAAATTTTAAGATTGAAAATTGGAAAAAATTCAGGGAAAATTTAAACACAGAATAATTTTGAGAAACATCGATCGATATTTTTTCGTACACTTCTTTCCGCCAAAAAATAATATTCTTTTGATTTATTTTTCTATTTGAAGACGCCTACTCCTCAAATAATAAATTTATAAGCCTTCGTATAAAAACTTTAAAATACTTATGGTAAGTATTTCTTCAGGTATTACCAAAATAAGAGATGAAAAAAACATAAAAACCTACTATTTCCACCATACACTTTGAAAAAAATAGTAAAAAGGTTTTTACCCAAGAAACCGTCACAAAGTTACTAAAAAGAGCACTTCCGAGAGAATCGTACTCGCAGAATACATGAGCAGCGAGTTGCACATGGATAGGCCTCGACATAAACCCCACTTGAACTATCATTCCCATAACACCAAAAATAGCCAAAAATTTAACCCGCCACGCTGCCTAACCCCGAAAAAAATACCCATTGCGAGATAGCAACTTACTTATCAATAAAATTGATCGTATGTTTACATTTAAAGACACCCTTCGAAATATACACCTTGACTGTAAAGGAAACGTATAGAGAGGGCTGTGTACAATAAATAAAAATTTATGAGTTTCTATTTCACCTGGAAGAGCGTCGACGATCATTCAACTTTTAACACTATAAATATTCAGTGTTGGTGAAATGTCCGCATTAATTTAAACACTCTTTCGCAGCACCTCATTTTGCGCAGATGTGTGGCAATTTGCATATCCAAATTTTTCAAAGGGTGAATAATCTGATACTAAAGGTTGTTTTGCTTCTTGGTCGTGTCTAAAATTCAAACAAGCCCGGAGCTCTTGCAGATAGTTCGAGTACGTACAACGTAGGTAAGCGTTGAAGATTGCGATTGTGTGAATACAACGAGAGAATTTGTTGATGTTTTCTGTGTAGTGAAAATCTGGTGAAATTTAATCGATGTAAGAGGAATTGATTTTACGCGTGAGAAGAAAAAAATAGGGAATTACACGAATAAAATAATAAAAGAAATATTAATTGAGAAAATTAGGTCCAAATCATTAAAAATTACGAACCAATGACTTTTTTTCAGAAATTTACGAAAAAATCGTATTTTGATTGTGTCTAAAAAATTGTGAAGTCCAACTGGAAAACTTTGAAATTGTTCAATATACATTTTCCAAAAAAAATCAATTTTTTTAATGGATTTGTTTATTTTTAAAACAAGTTAAGTCCGCTTCATCAAAAGTATCTAATTTTATTTTTGAGATTTTTTTACATACCTAATGTCAAATTTTGAACTATACTTACTAATGATTTTGAAATTTTAAAGATCAAATCTATTTTTATACATCCATAATTCTGAGTAGGTAGTAAAAATATAGAAATCCTTTGAAAAATTGTTAATTAAAATTATCGCGGTTGTATTAATTTTTGAAAATGAGGCATTTTGTTCTTTTACAGTTGTAAGATTACAGTTTTAGCTGAAAAGTTGGATTTGAGTGGAAAATTTTCAAACGTGGTCAAGTTTTTTAGAGAGTTGGAAAAATTGTATTTTGAATCAATAAATTGGGAAGAAATCGATCTGGACCGAAAATTTTCGATCCCTCTCCTTCTAAGGCTTCTTCGAGGCATCTCTTCTCGCTCATTAGTTCATCACTTCATTCAAATTTGAAATCTTTCAATTGAATTTTAATGAAATTTACTTACGACTTTTAAGAACAAAAACTCTTGAGAAAGAAATAACTTGACAGTCACTCACCTGTAAGCAGAAAAACAAACAAATATTTTAAATTAAACTATGACATGACGATTCTAAACATCCATCACCAAAAAAAAGTCAATTCAAAAATTTTAAATAAATTTAAAACCCTGACAAGGGAGGTATCTCAACTCAAAGTAAAATTTTGAGCCCCCCAAAAAAAATCAAAAGTGCATCGTAACAGAACCCCGTATCCTAAATTTGAGGTGTTGAAGTTCATTTCTCGATTTTTGACGAATTTTTGAAATTTCAAAATTGCCTCCGCACTGCAAAATATAAAAATTTGATCTAATCAACGAAAAAAGCTGAAATTTGGTATATACCCTATTTTCTACCTCTTGAATCGGTTGGAAGCAGTTTGGAGACGTTTCGAAGCCACCAGAAAATTTTGAAATTTTCCAGCGCTGGAGAAAAGCCCATAAAAATGGCCCATAAGCACTTCAGCCCCTATAATCGCGGATTATCCGTATTAGTGACCTATTTGATCGATTGAAACACAATTTTCCAAAATTCGTAACTTCGAGTTCAAATTCGCATTTTTGGACAAGAAATTTTCCTGAAAAAAATTTAAAAATTTGCCTAATGCGCATACATCGAGGTAAAAAGTTGAAACTTGGTAGATACCTTACTTTCGACCTCCCGAATCAAATGGAAGCAATTTCGAGACGTTTCGGAGCAATCTGAAAATTTTAAAATTTTCCAACGCTGGAAAAATCCCATAAAAATGGCTCATATGCACTTCAGCACCTGAAATTTTGGATACGGGGTCCTGCCATGATGTACTTTCATATTTTTTTTGCATGGGTTCAAAATTTTACTTCGAGTTGGGATACCTCATTGTGAGCATTAAAAAGGGTTGTAAAAATTGGATCCTTCATTAAAAATGAAAAAATGTCGAAAGTATTGCACACTCTGTTACTTCAACTTCAATAACTAACAGTCACCCTCCCCGTTCCCCTGAAAATTTCCACCTCAAAGGATTTATAAGCAGCTTTTTTCAATAAAAATATGTTCATGTTAATCAAAAAAACTCAAAGTTGTGATTTTTTCACAGCTCTTCGAAAAAAAAAATAGGAAGTCTAAAAATGCAAATTCTGTGTGAATGGTCTCTTTATGTAAAAATTTCCAAATTAAAATGAATATGTTTTCCAAAATTTCGTTTTTTTTCAACTTTAAAGAAATTTTCAGAATTTTTAAACGTAGTATCTCAACTACTCCTCCCCTCACCTCTCGTCACCACTCTCCAAAAAAGTCAAATCTGACCTACCCCATTACCTACTCACTTATACCCATCTAAACACCTACGTAACTTGGAAATTATTGCGAAATACCAAAGTAGAACGTAAAAATCGTTTGAAACGAACGTAAAAACCCGCCAACTAGCAACTCGCATACATAGTTACATAGGTTTCACGGTATAAAAATATTTCACTATCGTATAACTAAAGCATTCCCCAGAGATACTTGTAAGTTTACTTTGATAGTGCGTTAAAAACAGTTAGCTTAACTTTTGTAATTAACGTAAATTTGTCGGAAAATTTTCTAAAATTTACTCCACGTTGCATAGCTAATTTCTCCAACACAGGTGTACGTAGCAAAAGTGTAATTAAACTAGCACGCAACAATATAGTACATTACAGCAACTCGAAACTTAAAAATTGCCGCGCGGTACTTAAGAGAAGAATTTCTAGAAGCGGATCCGATTTAAGTTTAAAAAATTCAAACGTAAAAAGTTTAATTCGATAATAGCGTACTGCTCGCAATACCATCACAATATCTATATAGCAAAAGTAATCAAGGACGTGAAGGGAGGGGATATCCCCCTCAAGGAATCTTTCAGTATTCAGTTGAGAAAATTCACTATTTCTACCCATGAGTCGAGAAAATTTACCATTTGTACTCATATTTTCCCAGGCTGGGAAAATTGAACAATTGTAGGTACTATTATTTTTTTGATGAAAAAGCAGGAAACAATGATCTTTTTTAGAGAAAAATTCACCATTTCTGTACTCATGTTTTTTTTATCAAGTCGGGAAAATTTACTATCTGAACTCATATTTTCCGAGATTGGAAAAAATTTCATATTTTCCGAGATTGGAAAAAATTTCATATTTTCCCAAAATGAAAAAATTTTCATATTTTTCCAAATTGGGAAAATTTACCATTTTGTATTATGTTACAGTACCCACATGTAATTTTACTAAAGTCAATGACGTCAATGGCTGGTTTTTTTCTGGTACCATTGGCTTGGCTATGACAACTATCACTGGTCTATGACGTCAATGACTACGACGTTTTAGGCAATGATGAAATGCAAAGAAAAAAGTGTATATCTTTTTTCATTTCCAGCAGAAAATTTAAAAAACAAAAAAAAGTATTCATTCTTGACAAATAGCTACCTACCAAAGGAATTTTTGGGCAAACTCATCCACTTATGGAAGTATAAGTATTGATTTAATTTCTGACAAAAGATTTTCATGGAATTGAAAAATAGTCGAAATAGCACGAATGGTATATCTTTGTATTTTTAATAGAGTCCGCGTAGATCCTTCCCTAGAAACTTTGAATGCCATAATTAAAGGGAATGATTATAATGGAACGTGGTTTCAAAAATTCATCATTTTCTAAAAGAAGGCAATTATTGATTCAATATCCAGTCATTCTATTTCTTGAAAATCTTTTCCCAAAAAATATATCAATATAAGTGGATGGTTTTACCCAAAAATTACTTTGATAGCTATTTTTCACGAGTCAATACTTTTAAATTATTTTTTCGTATTATTTAAATTTTCTTTAAGAAATTTTTCAAAATTTTCTACGTTTTTTTCATTGCATATCATTCCTGCCTAAATCATCATAGCCATTGACAACTAGAATTAAATGATCATTTTGTAGGAGGATCAGATCACCAAAAATTTATTGTAAGGTATAATACCGGTTATGGATCACTTTTTCTTTGAATTCATGTTCTGACGTTATTTATGAACCAATTTTGGCGATTTTAAAAAAAATAAACGTTGAACCTTTCTCTACAAAAAAACACAGTTGAATTCTGAAAAAATTAATTTCGAGTATTTTGTATCTGGGCCTAAAAGACCCAGAAAAATTGAATTTTAATCGTAGTCTAATCGCACGTAATTTTTTTGTTTTTTCATTTCCGAAATGATCATAGGGATGGATTATCAACACAAAAAATTCATCCCACGATTTTTCCGTTCATTTCTAGGCTGCGATTAATTTGGGATGAATTTCAATCGCAGGTATTTTTATGATTTTTGAGGCCGGAATGATCTTTGGGATAGATTTCCACTTTTTTGGTACAAATTTACGTTTTTTTCATTATTCAGCAAATAACACTCAAAATTCGTGAAACGGGTTGATCACACAAAAAATGTGTCTATGGTACCTAACTGAACATGAAAAAATCAGCAACCACATCAAAAACTAGATATTAATGCATTTTTCAACAACCATTATTCAAAATAACACAAAAGTTTTCTAAAAATTTTGGAAGCCCTTTTCTTTACTCGGGACAAATATACAATTTCATAGGTATTTCAATCACGATAAAATTAGTAACAGAGGTGGGGAAAAAATGAAAAATTTGAAATTCGCAATAAAGTGAATGAGTGGCAGAGGGGGTCAACTTCTTTAAAATTTAGTTCGATGGGCGAATTTGTGACATCCCTGCCCTCAGAAAAATCAACCTGTTATGTCGGAATGGATTTTCAAAATTTTCAATTATATTCGCTGCAGTCACCTCCTACATAAAATTTAGTTGGGTTGAAGTCCAGAGTGAGTACTTACGTTAGTAAAAAAGGAGCATTGTGAAATGGTGAAAAAAATCTTATTGATGTAGGTATAATACCTATAGTTGGGAAATTGAAAATCTGAGTTAGGATTTTCACAGATTTTACCCCCTCTTCCCCTCTCCCCGACAAAATGCCTTCGGAACGTCACCCAAAGTAATTAATTTTTTTTCAAAGCATAGTCGTTAAACTGTATCCATTTCCATATCCACGTAGCATCCCTTGTACGTCGTCGCGGTCTCATTCATTAAAACAATTCCAGTCAAATACACGTATATGGTGAAAAGATACCGCCAATGCATCATTTCAAACGACGGATGTAGAATTTCATGTTTTAAAACATCGCCGCGCGTTTTATCATTCATACACGCGATATAATCAATTGACAAAGAAAACGGAAAACATTGCTTTCGAAATGAACGAACAAAACAAAGCGTTTCATTTGAAACTGCTCATTCGACCTTTACCACCGTGAAATATTTGTTTTTCATCGGATGGCCTTTTAATCTAGCGTACGTATCAGGTCTATCAAAAGTTGGTACCGGTAGTAATTTTATTCTATCTCGCGAATATATGAAATTCTACCAAAGGGTGTAACGATTCGTTACAAAACCGCATTAAATGCCCGTCGCCCGCGTCCGTTCTCCATTGTCAACGTATACATAGGTTTAGAGGTACGTCGCAATATACCGCGAATATACGACCATATACATAATGTACGAATTGTCAGGATAATTAACATTTCGTATCGTTTTATTACGAATCATAAGTTGGAAAATATACCGATTCGCAGGGGTGATAAATTAACGATCAACGAAGACTAAATTACGTTTGTGTATAATTTCGCGGTGGTGTTTCGTGTTTTTGCGAATTGCGATAATTGATAATGAGATTAGGTAATTTTCGAGTCAAAATGTACGAATGAGTCGATTTTCAGAACAGGTTTTCGGTTCGTGTGCCAAGAAAATATTTCCCGAAGGAATACCGTTCAATTTGTTAAGAATTTAAAGTACCATATCGGTTTTATCTATACGGTGTATTTTGATCGCAACTTTACTCCCTTCAATTTGGTGATACGACAAACCAATTACACACCACGTAGGTTGAAATGTCTTTACGAAGATGGGATTTTGAAGGCGTTAGGTTTTTACTCGATATCTAATGATATTCTACATCTTGTGACATTCTACCTATAGTGTCGTGCTTGATGCTTGTAAATAGGTCATAGAAAGATAGAAAAAAAGTTAAAAATATCAACTTGAAAAATTCGACTAAATATACACGTCAATTTAGAAAAAAAAAAAGGTATGTACCAATAAAGTCATTTTCGAAAAATTAAAATTTTTTCATTTTTAACTAGTGGATTATTATTTTTAATAAAATATTAATTTTGAAAATGATGAGCTATTTTTAGAATGGGCCATATCAATCCGCTTTATTAAGATACTTTTATTTTCATGTCTTGGATTCTGACATTTTCTAATCAAAATTTAATCATTTTTTCTGAAGAACTTGAAAAGATTCTAATTCGGAAATGTTTCATAATGATTCTTTGAAAAAAAAGGGAAAAAATTCTTTCAAACGACATTATTATCATTTTATTTCGTATTTATTTTTCAAAGATCCCCTGAGATAACTGAAATTCGCTTTAACAAGAGAACCTCTGGGTACCTGCATCCAATCTGAAAGATCCTCTTAACGAAAACTTCAGTTGCCCAGATGAATTTTTTGATTTTTGGGAAGTTTTTGAGCATTCAAAAATCATACTTTATAGTAAAAAAAATGTGAAATTTTTGAAAAAAAAAATCAATAGAATTGGTTAAAATCAGATCCTTATACTTACTTACCTAATATTAAACTCTCAAAACAGAAGTTTGCCATTTCCAGGCATTCTACAGTCTCCAGCAGGATTTTGATTTTTTTCTAGTATCAGGCATCAAACACAAATTTTGGGGGAAAATAGTGATTTCAGTGACTTTTTATGAGGCAAAAAATTACCTATTTTTTCGAAAAAAGTGGCCAATTTTTCAATTTTTTTCTTATAAATAAATACCCCCTCCCTCTCTCCATATTTTTGTCATAACTCAAACTGTATTTATTTCTCCAATAGTGTTGAAAAAACTTTTTTTCTGAAAATTTTTTTTATCAATAAATCTTTACTTGAAACTACGAGTTTAAGAATAAGCTTCAAGTAACTGAAAACAGTATTTTTTAAATTTTATCCAAGACCGGTAGGCCGTTAGAACGAAAAAAGTGACTTCAGAATGAAAAAAGTGACCAATAGTGACCTTTTGACAGAAAAAGCAACTTTTAGTGACCAATCTTGAAAATAGGGGACAAGTCACTAAAAAAGGTGACTCTGTTTAATGCCTGGGAGATTTTAATTCTCTCGAGTTTCATGGTGTCTAGTGGATCTGAAAAATGAAAATTTTGGCAATTTCCTGGATTTTCCTTGTCATTTTCACAGGCATCAAACACAGATTTTGGGAAAAAGTACTGACTAGTAACTTTTTATGAGGCAAAAAGTGACCTATTTTACGAAAAAAGTGACTTTTAGTGATCAACCTAGAAAATAGGGGACAAGTCACTAGAAAAAGTGACTCTGTTTAATGCCTGTAGTATTTTTTCATACTTGGAAACGTTCAGTTTCAGCCTTTGGTTGCCCAAGTTGATTTTCACGTCCGTAGGAGAAAATCAAAATCCTGGTAAAGGCTTTTATAAGAATGTCTGAAAACAAAATTCGAATTCGAGGGCTCAGTATTAGATAAGAGAATTATATTTCCTCTTTTCCTCTTCGATTTGGTGGACCGCCATTCAATTTGACCTTTTTCAATAGTTTTGCTTTTTTGGAAATACGAAAATTAGTCAGACAATGTAGATTTTTCAACTATTCTATCAGAAAAGAGGCAGATTCTCGATTTTTGGCTGCCCAAGTTGATAAAAAAATACATAATGTATTTTCTCAAAAATATCTTAATTTTGTTTAGAAAATTCGATTTTTATATTTTCAAATATTTCCTTAAAATTAAAAAATCGACTTCAGCAACTGAAATTTCGGCCAGGGGCGTTTTGAAACGTACTCTTTCAAAAAGGTAGGTACTCCGTTTTCGGTGTTTCCTCATTTGTTGTAGAATTTTCCAACTAAAAAAATTCATCAAAATTAAGAGTGAGTTGGAATGACGATTGGAGATGCTGATGCCTTAAAATTTACGTTTTTGAAATCGTAGATGAATTCAACATTATTTTTCCCATAGAAGTTGGTTGTGGGGCAGAAACCAAAGTTGCCATTACCATTAATCAGAAATTATTTTCCCTGATTTTTCCAGAGTTTCTAGGCCAATTTTTAGACCCTTTTTAGTAAAGTACCCACTAATGCAAAGAGAAGAAAAAACACTTATTTTAACTGAGTTTGAGGTTTGAGATCCAAATAAAAATAGAAAATGACACTTTTCTGGTTTAAAATAGTAAAACTTTTTGAAAGGGAGGCAAGGGAAAGAAAAGGTTTGTATAGTAGTTGTTCTAAACTCAAATTTTTTGTTTCAATTTTATTTTAAAAGAAATATACAAATTTATTCAACCTGCAGAGCAAGGACGAGAATTTTTGCATAAAAAGACGTTCAAAAACTGATATTTCACCTTTTTTCAACATTTTGGTTCTAAAAAAGAGAAATTTTTAACCCCTTTCTTCCCCTCTCCTCATTCTCTTTCTTCTCATATGCCAAACCAGGGGGGAGGCTAAAATTTGGAAAATTTGTTACTTTTAGAAATAAACTAGATCCCATTTTCAATATTTTCTAACCCAAAAAATACGTAACTTTGGCGTAAAAATTCCAAAATTTGATGATTTTTCAAATTTCTGAAATCCCCGAATTTTACTGTTTTACTCAAAGCAGCAGCATAAAACTAAAGTAGACTAATAGATGGGAAAGGAACAGAAATTAAAAATTTCGACTTGAATGGCTAATGTTTTTGATTTTGACGATTCGGAGTATAGGAATTTTACTATTTTTCCAACCCAAAATGATAATTTCTCTCTCCTCTTCTTTCCTCTGCCAAAAAAACCCTTCATGAAAATTTTTCGACTCGGTTCCAATTTTTTTTTGATAAAAATGAATTTTTTCATTGCAGAAGGATAAAACTGTCTTCTCTGCTTTTCATTTGATTCGATCCAAGATGTAAAAGAGATCTAGGAAAAACATTTACAAAACGCTCGCCGCACAAAATACGCCTCTCTTCTAACAAAATTATTGGTTTTGACATTATTACTTTCCAAATGACAAGATTTCAATTTTTCAGGCCTCATCTTCACGCCCCATTGAGAAAAATAATTTAATATAGGTACTTATTGTAAAATACCTTATTATATCGAGAAATGGACTTCCCTGGGTTGACATGTTGATTTCAGGGTTGTATTATTCAGCCTTGTCTCTTTCAATCTGATGTTTATCAGTAAATGAATAAAAAATATACCACTTTTAAACATTCACCAAATTATGTAGGTCGTGTCCTGAATTTTTCCCAAAATAAAAAACGAAACTCGTAAGAGCTCTATATTCTTTGATATTCGATCTGGAACAACGTCATTTCTTCGAATTTCAAAGCATCAAATCCACTCGTGGTCATAGCTTTTTCAGTGTTTTAAATTTTCTATGCGTATCATCTCATAAATGTCGATGAATTACGAGACAACAAAGACACCATGCACAGCTCGTATATCTAAATCAACAAAATCCGTCAAATACTTCAATCTAACCATAAAAAAGTCCACCACAATATCATCTCATTCACGCCGAAAATTTCCTCCTTCGAAACCCAAATATTATTCATTCGTATAGATATTTAGACAAAACCAGAAAAATTTCATTATACAAATACCCTACACTGGAAAAACACTCCGAGCACTTTCTCTTATCAAAATACCAGCACCGAAATAAAATCAAAACATTCGCATTCGTCTTATTCCGAATCCGAAATATACAATAAGCATCAATTTATTTACATAACATATTACATACACAACTTCCTCGCAGAAATAAACTTTCACCAGCAGTCACCGCAGCTGTATTCAAACCCGAAGAAATATTAATTTCATAAAAACTCGCGAGAAACCATTTCGCTATTTCCTTACAATAAAAAGTAAACAAGGAAAATACATGTTTGGAAAATTCCGACATTTTCAACGTTCAGCAACGGCCAACCAAGTCTATGGCAATTTAGGAATCGGATAAAAGAAAAAGTTGAATTGATAACGCATTCAGGCCGATAAAAAATACAACTTTGTTGTACCTACTCGAAAAATTCCTACTAAAAGATAAAAAAGATAGACGAAAAAGCGAATTTTTTCCGCAAACACGAAGCATTTTTGAAAATCAGTTTCGATACGAGCCGTTGAAAGGCGAAAGCAGGCAAAACACTTGTCAGAAAATTAAACAGTCGAGGGCTCTTTCGTAACAAAAGTTTTTTCCACGGCGTTTATTTTTCCGTAGATTCGGGCCTCGATGATGGCTCCCTTATAACAATATTTTTTAAATATAAGATCAATCCAGGCGATTATTTTTTTCCTCCGTAATTAAAACTTAACGGCTTCGAACTAATAAGTAAAATAAATAAAAAAATACGATGGGCGTTTGCCATCGGGCGAAGAAGCCGACACGGTGAAAAGTTCAAAGCGTATAACGCCTTATTTCGCGCCACGGTAGGCGTAGTAAGCACTTACGTTGGAAAATTCATTCATATCGGAGAGAGACGATTTCAAGAGAGGTAAACATTTACCGTGTTTAGGCAAACAACACACCCTGCTTCGTGCCTCCTACATTCGCCATACCGTACAATATTTGACGAGTGTTTTAATGGCAGGACATTAGTCAGAGAAAATTTTGAAATTTTAATCCGCTAAAAAGGTTATTCCGATGCCATGCTGGTATTGTCTCTCCACACCCCGAGCAATACGGCTGCGAAATAAGATTTTAACGCAGAATGGCGAAATTCGGCTTAACACGCAGCACCAGTCGTACAAGCCAGAAGATTTACACGCAACACGCTTGTAAGAGTCGACAGTTTAATTACTAGAGCATCCAGAGCGGAGGGGAAAAGCGTTATGGGATATTCAACGCGATGCGGGTTAACTAATCTTAAACTTTCACGGGGTAGCGTCGTCAAAATGCTTAGTTCATTATCTGGTATGCTATTCATTCGAAGCCGAATCCTTTATTCGAGTACGTTTCTGGTGCGATATTTGTCTTTAATTTGACCTTATTGTTTGATTGTGCAGCATGATCTTCTACAAGGCCGATGATACATAAGGGCGTATATTACAAAGTCAATTTAATATACAATTAAAACGAGGGGGATTGCGAAATATTGTCTTACGCACTCCAAAGACATCGTACGATTACAATCCGGCAATTTCTCTTTGAATAGGGCAACCTTCATCTATAATACTAATTCAGAGAGGAAAAAAAAAAAAACAGGGGAAAAAAATTACTAACGACGTGAGATCCTCTCCCAGCATACATGCCATGTAAATGATTTGAAAATTCCTATACCTACAACAACAGGGCTCTCTGTAAACTTAGATGTACACGCACGTGTGTAAATATTAACCATAAATCCTGCATCCTACTTAAGATAAAGCGAACTAGGGTATGAATTTAAATGATAACATATTTGTTCGAGCACAAAGATGTGAAGTTGCCTGATAACAAACTATGACTACGAAATGTATCTTACGTATAGTATCGTTCGCACGTTCGGGTTACGCTGCATTTTACTCGCCTCTACTATATGTTCAACTTTCAACCGTTAGGAGTATAAAATTGAACGTGTGCGATGTACTACATCACTACTTTCAACACATCTCTAGCACATCTTTCGAGTACTCTTCAAACCGCCAGCAAGTAAGTGGCAAAAGAAGCAGTATACGTTTAATGTATCATAGCTACCTATGTGTACCCTCTTGAATAACTTAAGGTAATTCAAAATATACCTAATTGTAAGGTGAATTCGCGAACCGTAAATGATTGGTTTTTGTTTTATATGTTTTATGAGATGATAAATAAGCCTGGCTGAGGTAACTTGAAAAGTAAAAGAGTATATGTCGAGATGGAAATGGGAGGAGAAGGTGAATATGGGAGGTATTCCAAATGACTGTAAAATTTTGGAGTGAAAAAAAAATTCGAAAGTACCTACATTATGAGAAAATCCCATATCCAAAATTTCAGGAACTCTTAAGTTCATTTTTCGAATTTTGGCGAATTTTGGAAATTTTAAAATTGCTTCATCGCTATGAGAAGTATGAAAATTTGATATAGGTAATGAACGAAAAAAACCTTAAATTCAGTATACCCTATTTTCGACCAAACAAATCAATTAGAATTGCCTCTAGAAAATTTTGGAATTTTCGAGCTCTGAAGAAAAGTCCATGAAAGAGTTGTAGGCGAGTTAATTCCCAACAAAATATTCACATGAATTGAACTTTTCTGATAAGAAATTACATGTGGAACATGATTGTTTATTAGGGTGGGGTAAAAAAAAACATATCTTGGATTTTGACCAAATTTGATTGGGGGGGGGGGGGTATTTTGAGTGAGAGACCTCCCAAAAAAAATTGGGTATGATTTATCGTTACGACAAAAAAAGAGGAATCCACGACAAAAATAGGAGGTTTGAACGACAGAAAGTTGAAACCCAACGGCCATGAAAAATACACGACAGAAAAATTCTTTGAATGACTGAAAAATATATTGTACATAAAAAAAAACACGATCAACGACAAATAAAAAATCCCATGTCAGTATAATGACCTCAAACGACAACAAGTTGAGCAACACTCACGACAAAGCAGTACGTTTGAACGACAATTTTTTTTTACAATCTGCTAAAGAAAAAAAAATGTGCATTTCTATATGAAAAAATTATAAAACATCATTGCAGTAGTAGTGCAGCTTTTGATTTTGTTGGCCTTCCGCGTTTACGTTTCTGTCCCATGAGAACTGATTTTGCCTCAGGAGGAGCCTGGACCAACTTTAGCTGAATTTGCATGCCTAGTACATGTTTGCAAGTTGTTTTCTTTGCAAAGAAGGGGCAAGAGCAGGAAGAGTGATGCAGTTCTTTTCTTTTGATTTCAATTTCCCAAATTCCATGCCTAAATTTCAAAAATTTGTCGTAATTTCTCCAATTTTTCTCCTTGTTTTTGAAAGGTTCGGCTTGCTTTGGAGTTATCTGGCGGTTTGTTGTGGTGGAAGTAACATAAAAGAAGGAGGTATTGCCTGTATGGTCCGGTTATCTTCATTCACAAAAATATAAAATTTTCCTACACTGCCATTCAACTGTACTTCACCTGAATCGCCTATTCACCTAGTTATCTCCATTCACAGTAAAATGAACGTTACCTGTATTGTCGTTCAAAATCTTCATTTGTTGTTCACTCATTTCTAACGGGGAGGAAATTGTCATGATTCATCAACAAACCTAGTCGTGATAACAACACATTTTGTTGTTTAAAATTACTGTCGTTGAACAAATTAAATTGTCGTTCATACCTCCTCTTTCTGTCGTAATGCTTGCCTGTCGTTTAAGCCTCCTTTTTTGTTGTAAGATTATATATTTTCCCAAAACAATTAGCCCCGTAGGGGCAAGGGGAGGGGAGAAGGAGGTGCTCAAAATGCACCTCCTATTGAAAAAACGCTATTTTTTGTGTTTTTTAATCAATCAAAATTGTGTGAGAAGCATTTTTAGCACTTAAGAAATGCAATTCGAGTTTCTATATCTCCTTAAACCATCGCCATCCTTCTCCGATCAAAACTCAAACTGCTACCAGGAGGTTAAAAAGTTGCAGATCGCAATATTCCAATAATATGAAATTTTCATCAAGCTGAAATGATTTTTTTTCATCGAGTAATTGAACAAAAAAATTTTTTCAACCACTGAGAGTGAATTTTGAAAAAAAAATTGAAAATTTGATACACCAGTGCAGCCAACAGCAAATCATGAAATTCCAAAATACGGAATTTATATCGACTTTGAATTTATTATTTTTTCGCCTGAGAATATTATGTATTTTTTTTTCAATCACTAGAAGTATATTTCGGAAATTTTTTTGGAAAATTTTGTTTGTCAGTACAACCAGTTACAAATCGTGACATGCTACACTATGGAATTTACGTTGACCTCGAATTAATTTTTTTATCGTTCGAAAAATTCACAATAATTTTGTTTTCAATCGTCAGAAATGAAAAATTTTTAATTTTTTTTTGAAAATTTTGTATGTACGTCGGTGCAGTTAGTTTCCAATTATGATATTCTGATATTCTGAACTCGAATGCATTATTTTTTTGTCAAGTGATTGGACCAATTTTTTCTCCCAATCAATAGAAGTATGAAAACAAAATGATTGTGAATTTTTCAAACGATAAAAAAATTAATTCGAGGTCAACGTAAATTCCTAGTGTAGCATGACCAGACCACCCCACTAAATTTGGTCAAAATCCAAGATATGTTTTTTTTTCACTTCACCCTATTGTTAATAATCATTTTTCCATTTTGAGGCTTATTTGAGAAGATAATCATAAAAGTTTCGATTATTTAAAAAAATACTGTAAATTTTTGAAAAATGGGTGTTTTTACCCTTATTTTTTGGCTAAAGAAGTGAGCGTTTTTGAAAAAAAAAATGAACCTTTCTGATGGGAATTACACGTAGAACATGATTGTTCATAACGATTTTCCAATTTTGAGGCTTATTGGAGAAGATATTCACGAAAAACTGGTTTTCATCAAGCATTTACCCTTCCTCTAGAGGTTGCGGAGGGTTCCTGGGGTGTTCGTTTTAGTATACTGTTTAATAAACCATTACGAATATAAAATACGAAAAAAAATCAGAATTGAATTTCTGGGGGATAAAATCCTAAAATGACTGGACTATAGGCATAGGCGAATTGATTCTTATACCTATATAGTTGTGTTATGATCATGGATCAGTGACGAGGAAAAAAAATTCTTCAATTTTTCTGCTTCCTTTGACAATTTTCAAATAATTAAATTCTTGGGAAATAACTCAGCCAACCATCTCGTGGTATTTTCTGGGTAACGCTAATAAGCTGAAAGAGGTTCGGAATCAACTCGTACATAGCCCAAAAAAATAGGGAATCAATTCACACATTTCTGAATTCAGAGAATCAACTCACCAACCCGACATGAAAGTGGTCTATATGCACTTTTACACTTGTAACTGTGGATTACCCATATTGAAGACCTATTTAATCGATTAAAGAACAATTTTCCGAAATTCGTAACTTCCATTTCAAATCCATAAGGCAGAAAATTTTCCAATTTGAACTGGAAGTTACAACTTTTGGAAAATTGCGCTCTAACCGATCAAACAGGTTTCTATAATATGGGTAATTCGCGATTATAGGTGCTAAAATTCATATTATAGACCATTTTTATGGGATTTTCTCCAACACAGGAAAGTTCCAAAATTTTATGGAGGCTTCGAATCGTTTTGAAATTTTTTTTTTGAAAAAACCTGAAATTTATGCGAATTTTTGAAAATTATTGTGCTTCAATTGATCAAATAGGTCACCAATAGATAGAATTGAATTGAAATGAATTGAATCTGGACCATTGTTATGGAATTTTCTGTATTGCTGGAAAATTTTAAATTTTTTTGGACCCTCCAAGACGTCTGGAAACCACCTTCAATCGATTCGAAGGATCAACAATAGGGTATGATTAATCGATTATACCAAATTTTAGTTATTTTCGTAGATACATATACTTCATAAAGCGATGGAACAATTTTGAAATTTTAAAAATTCGCCAAAATTCGAGAAATGAACTTCACTAGTTGAAATTTCGGATATGGGGTACTTTTATAATGTACTTTTGATTTATTTTCGTTTCAGCCTAAAATTTTACTGCCAGATGGGATACCTCCCTTGTGAGAAAAACGTGTTTTTTTTTCTCAACTTGAAAAAATTGAAAAAATTTCCACTGAAAAAACTAACGTAGAGGAGAAAAATTCTCATAAATTCGTTCCATTTTAAAATATTTATTCGGTTGTTTTTTCGGTCGACTTGAAAATTACGATTTTCTTGAAAAATTCTTCGCGACCTTGTCTCATTCCGGCCGAATTTTTATTGTTTTTCAAGTATTCGAGTAGAAAGTGAACACCCACCGAAGACGAGCTATACCTACGCACCATTGCACCGTATCGTTTACATATCATAAATAAAATCATCATTTCTACACGTTCTCTTCGGTAGGTATTTTTTTTCTATTCAAAAATGCGAAACAGCTAGAAATTTGCATTAGAGTTTGATGATTTATGAAAATTTTTCGTCTTGTGTTCGCTCGGGCAATATTCAAGTTTTCTTTTTTTAGCGGGTTTTTTCAGTGTAATAAAGAAGTGGCTAAGTTTTGAATGCGTAATTCCACGTGCTGGTCCATTTTTTCTCCGCCTTATCACCCAATTTGAGATTATGTTGAAAAACATTTCTCAATGTTCTCCATAAGTAGGTACCACGCTTAACAGAAACAAATGCGAAACTAAAATGAAACTGAAACAAAAACACAATGATAACACGCTGGAAGCAAAAAAAAGGTTATTTTATGTCAATTCGCCAACTTTTCGACCTTGGTTCTTCAAATTTTTCTCAGAATTCTTTTTGAGGTCCTCCCTTTTCAAAGGTGAAAAAGCCATCGTTGTTTTGGTTCGAGGGAATTTTATTTTTGGTTTTGGAAATTGTTTGTAAAAATACCCAACCTCGATGTTTTATGACTTAAAACTTTAAAACTATTTGATTTACGTAACAGTTGGAAAGGGGATTGAAAGAAGACTCAAAATTTTTTTTTAATTTTTTGAAAGTTCAAAAATGAGCAAAGGTTTTCAAATAAGATGTCTAACGAAATTTCAGAATGAAAAAGGAGGACTTCGATGGACCATTTCTTAAATATCGCCATTTGGGGGAGGAGGTAGAAATTTCCTTTATTCTGACATCTGGTAAAAAAAAAAAAAAAAAACTCAAGCGAAGAAATTCAATATTTTTGGAAAAAAGAGAAAAATGAATTAAAAATTTGAAGTTTGTTCTAAACAAGAGAAAAAAGCGGAGTTTTTTGACATTTTGGACGAAAAAAATTGCACAAAAGCAGGACATGAAGACACTCAAGCAAAATTTTTACAAATCATTGCGTCCCCCCCCCCAAAAAAAGTAAAATCAATAAATGTCACAAAGTTCTTTGTTAAAAGAGAATCAATTGAGTGGAGGGAATTTGTGAAGAGAAAAAGAGCTTTTTCCAAAAAATGAATCATTTGGCTAACAACAGGCATTAGAGTGAAATTCTTCAGATGAAATGCCTAGTAATTTTACATAGGTACATAGTAATCTTTTTTGGACCAAAAAGTAACCAAAACGCAATCGAAAATTCACTTTTTTTAAATCTAGCTTTCAAAAACCTACCCATCCCAAATTCTTTTATTTTTTGAAATCAATCGAAATATCGAATGTTTGCCTTCCAAAATAAATGAATTTTTTCGCGAAAAAAATTTATTAATCACAAAAAATAACAAGTTAATTTCCATGGCATGTAATGAGCATTTACGCAAAGTTGGTTAAAATAAAAGGGATTAGAAATAATCAATTTTCTGGACATTTTTTGTTCAAAAATTCCAAAGGAAAATTTTTGAAAATTTGGCAAACTATTGAATTTTTTCAAAAAAAACATCATTTTCGATTCATTATCACTCAACCCACTGAGAAAATTCAAAAAAATTGACACGAATAATTTCGCCTCCTCTTAAATGTTTTTTTTCGCATTTCAAAAAAAAACATCCTTACTAAAACGAAAATTCAGTTATGCTGAAGTCATGCTTACCTCTTACAAGGAAGATATCCCAACTGAAAGTAAAATTTTCAGCCCCAACCAAAATAAATCGAAAGTACATCATAAAAGAACCCTATATCCGAAATCTCAGGTACTGAGAAGTTCATCTCCCGAATTTTGGCGAATTTTCGAAATTTTAAAATTATCTCATCGCCCTGCAGAATATGAAAATTTGATCTAATTAACAAAAAACTTTGAAATTTGGTATGTAACCTATTTTTGACCTCCCGAATTGATCGGAAGCAGTTTCAAGACGTTTCGGAGCCTCCAGAAAATTTTGGAATTTTCCAGCGCTGGAGAAAAGTCTATATAGGTGGTCCATATGAATTTCAGCACCTATAATCGCAGATTTCCAATATTGGTGACCTACTTCATCGATTGAAGCAGAATTTTCCGAAATTCGCAACTTTGAGTTCAAATTCATATACTTTTCGGCAGGAAATTTTCATGGAAAAAATTTAAAAATACGCTCACAGCGCACGAATCGACACAAAAATTAAAATTTCTTTCTTTGAACTGAAAATTTTAAATATTTTTCAAATTTAATCATCTCCTGTCCTCCGAAAAAAATCAAAAAAACGTGTAATGCAGACTGCTTCAATTTTTTCGGCTTGCTCCACCAAACAGAGAATCAATAATGAGGCTTTCATTACATCGTTTTAAATTTCAAACCTCGCCATTCTCATTTACCCTAACATCAACCTACCAAAAAAAAATTAATTCCTCTTTAAAATCTCTCTCTAATGGAATTCTTTGTTTCTCCGATCACATACACGAACACGTAAAATTCTGTAAAAGAAGATAGGATTTCCTAAAGCAACCGTTGCAAATTTTCAACATCATCTTTAAATTTAAAATTCAACTCACGGGCTTGTTTTAATTCAACAACGCAGCTTTAAAATTTTCATCACCGGCATCAAAGTTTTAATGTACTCGCCGACGAAGTTGAAATTTTTGCAGAAATTTTAGCCTACGAAATTCCTGCTTTAGGAACATATTTTTTGCACCGCCGAACAAAAGCAGAATATTTCTACGAACATCAATTTTCCAAAATTTTCCACTCGTAGGTACTAAAAAGTTGAGAAAACTCGAAAAACGCCAACATTCCAGCCGCCTACACACAACAATAAACCACGCGGATTGAATTTCGAATCCAAACTCAAAAAAAATCCCCCAAAAAAAGTTATACCCTGAAAAAAGCTTCCATTTCGACAAAAATATTCAACTTGACAAAAAAACCCGCCAGCTTCGATGCAATACAGAAACTTTACCAAAACCTCGAATACTCCGGTTCAACTAAATATACTCAGCACCGAGTAACTTTGCACCCAGCTTCTTATCCCGACATAATATCGACTCGTGTAAAATTTAAAATCCAAGACACCCCGTTAAAACTAGAATTTAAACCATAATAGCTGCATGAAGTTCAACTACCACAATTCAGGGTTTATCCTTTATCGCAACAACTTTGAAAAAACATAATTCAAGTGAACTAAAATAAGGTGGCAATCCTGGGTAAATGGGGTTTTTCCAACATTTCAGTACGTTCAACAAACCCGTTGAAAGAATCGGTATAACTATGACGTTTAAAATACTGAACTTTTTTTTATCAAATTCTCGCAGCTTTAGCCCAGGAAAAATAGCATCGAAAAATTGGTTAAAAAAGAAAAAAATGTTAATCGCGATTTTATTGCTGAAAAAGCTTCTATATGATGTCCAGAGTCCGTGATAAATTCGCACCGCCCGCACTCCTATTGCTTTTTGAGGGGGGTGGACCCCTTATGGGGGAGGAAATTGTTTTGCACCGATTCCGCTCAAATTCGCGTGGAGGGTTATATAGGTGTAGAAGTACTCCCCAAAAAAATTTCAGCTACCCCCGACCTCAGGGGGGTGAGCCAGCGCTTCCCAAAGTTGGACATTTTTGACTAAAATGCCAAAAAAACGAGTTTTTCAATTATAAAATCACCCCAAAATTACAACTTCGAAAAATTCCATGTTTTCTGTATACATTTTGAGATGGCGAATTCGACTAGCCCATCAACTTCTTCATTTGGGGTTTTTAACCCCGCGTACGGCCCATTCGAAAGTATACAGATCGTGGTTTTGGAGGTCAGTTTTTTGCTGAAAAAACACGATCTATGCACTTTCGAATGGGCCGTACGGAGGGTTAAAAACCCCAAATGAAAAAGTTGATGGGCTAGTCGAATTCGCCATCTCAAAATGTATACAGAAAACATGGAATTTTTCGAAGTTGTAATTTTGGGGTGATTTTATAATTGAAAAACTCGTTTTTTTGGCATTTTAGTCAAAAATGTCCAACTTTGGGAAGCGCTGGCTCACCCCCCTGAGGTCGGGGGTAGCTGAAATTTTTTTGGGGAGTACTTCTACACCTATATAACCCTCCACGCGAATTTGAGCGGAATCGGTGCAAAACAATTTCCTCCCCCATAAGGGGTCCACCCCCCTCAAAAAGCAATAGGAGTGCGGGCGGTGCGAATTTATCACAGACTCTGGACATCATATAGAAGCTTTTTCAGCAATAAAATCGCGATTAACATTTTTTTCTGTTTTCAAAGTACATTTCTCCTGGGCTACTTGTCGCTTCAGCCACGTTGAAGTGAAAAAATATAACACAGTTTCGGTCTTATCTAGTCCTCGCGTACCTTGCCCCGTATACTTTCCTAGGATATAGGCTGCTGCGTCGAAAAGATATAAATAAATGTTACACAATATCTGTTCCTGAATGAAAAATACTCGTATCTGCTTTTGTTAAAATGAATTACGTTAACACTTTTTCATAAAAACGAATTTAACGTATTAAATTTCTTCTTTTTTTTTCTTCGCTCTAATTTGTATATGGAAAAATCTGCTTTCAGTTCGTATTAAATTTGCCATGTATATCGGATATGGAAAGGAGAGGGAGGAAGGTGAAGTAAACCGGAGCTTCATTAATGCTTACCAATTTAACCCCTTCGCTTCGTTTGAAAAGAAACCCTTGTATCACATGCCGACGTTTTTGTATAGTTAACTGAAATATTCGACGAAATATTCGAAATATTTTCAAAGCTTATTAATCTGTTCGGAAGGGATGTGCCGAAGTATACCGAACGAGGGATAGATGTATAGAATTTTTTTTTTATTTAAACATTATTTACAAGGCTGGGTTAAAAATTATAATAAGAGTAGTGAATTAGGCGCTCTTAATAATGACATTTTGTATAGATGAGAATGCTAGCGGCTTATTGCAATATTGCTTTTTTGTCAAGGTTTAAGGGTGAAAGAGATTAGCGAGCCGAGGATTAGATATATTGATTATTTAAAATAGAGGGTTGGCAAACGCATCCGCTCGTAAAGAGCACGTGTTCTTAGCATCCCGAATAGGCTACATTTTCCTCTTATTTTTCCCAAGATTTCCAAATAGAACTAACACCTTAACACACGAGGGAAACGAATACCCGGAAAAATTCGACACATTCGTTCCTCCTATTTTCTCCATTCGTCTCATCGTTGTAACTTTTTAAAAAAATTCCGCGTACGATTCGATTTTTTTTTAAACTCGCATATCTGTACCTTGCGAAGTATGCGAAGAATAAAAAGAACCGTACAAGATGAAAAAAAAACTAAAGAAAAACCTTGTTATTTCGATACGAATTCCAATAATATTTTACCTGCTATTGTTGCGCCGATATTAGAAAAAAAAATGCGCTAGAGGAAGCGTCAAAATGAAAAATTCATCGCAGCTTCAAAAGAAAAATACGAGAAAAATTTTTCCAAAGGATTCTCATGCCAGCGTCGCGTATAAATACCGGGGGTCGTGTTACGGTCACGTGACGTCGCAGTTTTCTTATCACATTCGCATGATCGAGTAAAGAATAAATGAAAAAAATCATTACGTAATTCTGAGCGCGCCGGCAGCCGAAGGATGGAAACTTACTAAATTAAATTTCAATACTCGAGTGAAAAAAAATTCTCTCATTTGTATTTTTTTCCTTCGTCTTCGTGCTTTTCGCTTCATTGACTAACAAATTCTACGTACCAGCTAGCAATGCCCTAAAGGCGTAGGCTTCTATGGCTGTAAATTCTAACCTACTTATGCTCTTTGTACTGGTTCCTTTCAGCGGCGAATGGCGATATTTTAAAAGTTTTCTCGGCGGAATTTTTCTCTTTCTAAGCCATTCACAAAAATGTACCGAGGACCCCTTTTTCTTATACTCATTTTTAAGAAAAGATAGAAAAAAATACCGGCTGAAGGAGAAAAGTGCCAAGCGGTTGTCTTACATAACTTTACGTTGCGAGCCAAAAAAGAAAACTTTCTGGTGCACGAAATTGTAACAATAGGTATCTTCGTACCTAGTTTTTCAGTGGCGAATAAGTTGTAACCTAATTTTCAATGGGTCACAAAAAATGAAAAATAGGGAAGTGAGATCGATCTTGAATTATGGAAACTCAAAATGATAAAGATATCGATGCTAGAACATCTACAGCATTTGTAGAAAAAAATATTCATGGGTACAAGGGAAAATATCACATAAAGAAGTGTAAAATCGATATTTTTGTTCAATAACCAGAGATTTAAAAAAACAATGATTGTCAATACAAGTATTTCTATAATCAGACGAAATCGAAAATATCGAAAAAACGTTACATAAATCAATTAACTAATAAGAGAGAAATAACTAAAAAATATCTGTCAATATATCGACAAAGGTGATTCGATATTTTTTATTCGATGCATCAATATTGATAAAATATCGATCAATTTTGATAAACATGATAACATTTCGACGAAATTAACGTTGGTATCATAAAAACATATCAAAAGTAAAAATCGAGTTGAAATTTTGAAAAAATACTAATATCGCACGAGTCATTGTCAATAGGTACATCAATATTAGAAAACATCGATAATATCAATGAAAATGTCTTCATTATCGAATCATTTAGACCATGATTAAAATTCGACATATGAGATAAAGAAATTGAAATTTTGAGAAGAAATATCGATATGAGATGTTTGATTTGGATACCTACATCGATTTTCGAAAACATCGATTATATCGATCACAATATTTCGATTGCATATTCGGGTATTTTATACTTGAAATGCGAATGCGATACTTGAAATAAGAAAATTGAAATGTTGAGAAATATCTATGTACATCAATTTTGAAAAATATCGATATTCATACATCGATTTTGAAAAATTTCGATATTCATCGATTTTTAAAAATATCGATATACATCGATTTTCAAAAATATCGTTTTTGAGAAATTTTGATATGCATCATTTTTGAAAAATGTCGATATACATCGATTTCGATTTGAAGAATATCGATACACATCGATTTTGAAAAATATCGATACAAGTCAATTTTAAAAAATATCGATACACGCCAATTTTGAAAAATATCGATATAAATCATACATCGATTTTGAAAAATATCGATATAAATCATACATAGATTTTGGATACACGTCGATTATGAGAAACATCGATACAAATCGATTTTGAGAAATATCGATTATATCAATTAAAATATCTCGATTATCGATCATTATATGCATCGAAAAATTCGGACACATGAGATGAAAAATCAAAAATTTGAGAATTATCAATATAAGAAACTATCGATAACATTGAGAAATAAAATCGAAATTCTGAAGGTATCGATTTGTCATATTCAGTAAATCGATATTACGAACATACCTAAAGCTAGACGAAGTTTCGAAAAATACATCGATATGTCAAATTCGATAAATCGATACGGAAATTTTAGATCAAAAATATTTCGATTATCGATAGCCATCATTTAGAAAAACGAAAACGGAACCCAAAATGGCGAAAAATATTGATGCCTTATTTTCGATATATCGATATGAAAAACATCGATACATCAAAATCAACAAATCAAATTTTTTTCTAAAACGTATTTAAAAATTTTTCTTTGAAAAATTATGTCTACCTACTTTTCTGAAATTATTGAAAAATCCGAAAAATTTAAATACAAAATCAATTTTTTAGTTGTCAAACAGACTCTTCGAACGAAAAAGGAGGACATTAGGTATAAGAACTTTTAAAAGGATTTTTACAAGAATTTTTTAAGGTAGTTGCGCTTGCGCGTTGCGCACATGTAAGGTATTCAGAGAATGTAGTAGGTTCCACAATACGTAGAAAAACATAATTATCTTTCTCTCGTATTTTTTAACGTGAAAATTATATTTTTTAAACAATTATCACCTCCCCCCCCCCCTTCCAATTCAAGTGTTTTATTCCAATTCTTTCACAAAAATTTGAAAAAAGAATTTGATTCGAGTGAAGTGGGGGCAAACCTTTCAGAAAAACTGGAATTGTAAGTACAGCGGGAAGTCCGCTAAAAAGAAGACTTTTCGAAAGAATTGAAATCATGCAAGCGTTATGGACATGGACTGAAAGACTTCAAAGTCGAAACCAAGGGGGGAGGGGGAGGGGTAGAAAAAAATTATCAATCCAAACGAAGAAAAGGTGAAATTTTCAGAAAATCGAAATTTCGAGAGCAAAATACAGACATTTTGGAATAATTTTACAATATTTTTGTACATAAATAAATTTAAAATCCAGAATTTGAACTGAGCAAAACAAAAACAAAAGTTTTAGGAAATCGAAATTTCAAATACAAAAAAAAACATTTTCCACATAAATTTTGTAGCCAAAAATAAAGAAAAAAGTTGAAAGAACAAAATTTATAAATTTTAACAAAACCAAAGAATTTGGTTTCATCCTATCAGCATCGATAAATGTACTTACACATGAAGCCTACGCTATTTTTCAAAGCTGGAGGCAGATACGTAATCTCATGATTTTCTCAAGAAAAGTGTAAATTATAAAAATAGGTGAAATGGCCACATCAGAAAATATAAATTTCGACCTTTGACTTGGAAAAAAAACAAGAAGAAAAAAATGTTATTTATGATTTTTGAAATAATTTTCCAAAACATGGATTAGCTTATGCAAATGAATGCAAAAATTTATATTACTCTACGAAAGCGAGAACAACTTTTTTGAAAAATTATAAGTAAAAACCAGTGTTACCAACGACAACCAGATTTTTACTATTTTCCTAGTTAAAAAATCAGTTCTGAAGGAAAAAAAAGAAACCCCAGAACTTTTTAGTCAAACGAAGGATTTTGCAGAACTTTTGAGAAAAGAGGGTTGATTCGCTCGAAAACATGACTTTATCAAGGCTTGCCGGATTCGCAGGTCAATTTACAAAAAAAAAAAATAATGTAAAAAATCAAGGAATTCGAACAAGTAGGTAAATTTATTTCGATATTTTCACTTCAAAATCCATTCTATTTTCATCTTGTTCCTGGCACTTTTCGATAAATCGTTATCCTGTTTCTTTCAACAAATCGATTTATCGAATTACAACGACGCCAGCCAAAAAGTTATACCACCATTCAAAAACGTCAGCTTATTATTAAATTCTTCCATTATAAAAACTTTTCACCAACCTTCAATTAAACTTTAAAAAATAATTTTTCGTCATTTTCCCCACTTACGAAAATTTTTCATAAAAATTTCAAAAAATAACTTCCATCCAGTTTGATAAATCTGACATCGACTCTACTAAATAAAACTTACCACTTTAGCAACACACGCAACTCGGAGCACACTCAACAAACCCGCTTCCATTTTCATCCAACATTTCCAAGCCAACGAACGTTTTGAATTTTTAAACGCACGTACCCGTTGAGAAATTCGATTGAAAATTGAACCCTTGCACGGTTCCTCGCCGGAGTTGTTTTAACCGTTGAAAAATGACTGACAACTCGAAGACGAGAAAAACAGCAAGAAAAAAAAACTAATCAACACTCGTTCAACAGTTCGTACATAGCGAAATGTTTTTCCAAAAACCCAACATCCAATTTTCGCAACTGACACGAATACTATACGATGAACCATGTATATTGTACGGTGCAAGAGTCGAGCACACCCTGCATTTTCTTTTTCTTTGGCAAAATATACATACACATGCTATACATTCTGTACCAACGACCCTTTTCTTTTGTTTCCGTTTAAAATTTAATTTCGCATACGCAATTGAATAATACACAAAGGCGGAACGTAGTAATAACGTGAAATATTCATAATTCGAACGAGCACAGGCGCCAGGCAGAACGCGGTACGTATCAAGGATAAGTATAAAAGATGATCTTCGCTATTGCTCTCTCCGCCATTCCGCAGCAGAAATGAAATTTGCAATCAATAAAACCACGCCTTTTTTTTCCTATATTTGGCACGATACTAAGAGGCTTAAAGGTATATAAAGTAAAAATTCCTCATCGGGATTGCCATTAGCAATTTTCCCAACGCGAGCTTTATAAACGACGGAAGTGTATGAAAGAAATCAAATCATAAATTTGGCTCGCAACTTGAATACCTATAAAATTACTAAAAATCAACCGTAACGATTTATAGACGCCGCGCCACGCCATCGATGGCGTAACATATTTTATCGTATTCAGGTTGCATACAAGTTCGCCTTTTGCTCCCCCCCAATCCTGGGCTGGCTTTCGAACGCGTAATGACTGTTTTAAAAATCAGATACACTCGCGGAATGACTAATGAACTTATCGCGCCATCAACTCCGAGTATACTTTTTTTCGCCACTATATAATTACAAAACCAGCCATTATAGAATAAGGGATCGAGTTGCTCTTTTTTCCATTTCAATTTCGAGGTTTTACAAATACCAAGTGTAGGAATTTCTTTTAAGCCGAGGTATTAGATTAGGACACCCAAGCTTTCAAAAAAAAACTGGTAACGTTAATGAATAAAAAATCAAACCTAGCGACCCCAATTTGGGAAAAAAATGATTAAAAATTAAAATCACGGTAGCGATATCGTATTAGTTTTCACACAAAGCTGACTCATACGACCACCCTCGCATTTGTGAACCACAAACCGAATCGAGGCGTAAAAACAGCAATCGTACGAGACCAAAATTAGCAAAAATTAAAGCATAAAAAATGCACGACGAATAAATATGGGGTCTCGGAAGCCCACGTTATTATAACTCCTGAACGATGAACCCTTTATAATGAAACCGAGCAACTTGAAACTGTAAATCATACGTTAATCGATTATAAAGCGAAACAACTGCGGCGAGCCCGAGCCCAAATCACCCTTAAAAGAACATCCCACAGCGTAACCGAAATAAAAAAATTTACGGGTAAAAAAACAGACAATAAGAAGAACATAAAAAATAACGAACCTTATACCGCACACCGACCGTAGATAATAAAACGAAATTATTTGTTGAAAATTTAATCGATAATAACGACTGATTTTTCCTGTTTTTTTCGCCATTAATTTAATACGCTGCCGGAGAATGTCAAGTTTTCCAACTTGTACCCAGCTTGATGAAACGGATACCTATTTTCAAATAAGTTTTTCTCGCCTTTGTGTCTTAAAAAGTATAAGACTAGCGACATATCAAACGTACGTACCTTTAATCACTCCATCTGTTACGAATTCATTCAGCCAAAAAGTAAAAACCAGCCGAACAATACTTCTTTTTCAACTTCCATCGAAAGAACCAACTTGAACAATAAATGTCACTTCTTTTGTGCTGAAAGAAAATTAAAAAATAGATTAATGAATTTCTCAACTTATCTCGAGTGAGGAAATTTTTACAAAACATTTCGCACGAAATTCATAATACGAAGAAGAAAATTCAGGGCATCGTCGTATCGAGAGACGAATAAAATTTCGCGTGAAATTTGATGAAATTGAAGCGTTTATCGTCGAAGTAGTTTTCAAAATACGGAATGGAATAATTTTCTAGATAGAAATCAACGGACAAGTTTTATACAAGAGGATAAAAATTTCGCAAACCGTTTTTTCAATTAAATAAAGAATATTAGAGAACGAAAAATTGGTAAATTAAAATTTTCTAATTAGTTTCCATCTCGGTATATCCATTCATAGTTGAATTAAGATAAAGGTGTAAGTAAGGGATTTAATATTTTATTGTTTTTCTCTTGAAGATTTTCGCAAATTCTAAATGCAAATGAAAAGATTGTCGTAAAGATAGGGGATTTGAAAAAACTCGCCATTATTATGAATTTTTTAGCAGCAGATTTTTAAAAAAAACACGTTTTAATCAAAAGATAAATATGAACTAATATGGATCAAAAAATTGATCAGAAGTATCTTCAACGTCCAATATTATTTTTGGTCAATTTAAGCTCCTCAACACACCAAAAAAATCGAATTTATATCGACAGGGTGTCCACAACATTTCAAAAATGATTTTCCCTGATTTTTCAGATTTTTTAGAATATTTTTTCCCAGGTTTTCCAGACCTTTGCAAATGGTATTTTGAAACGGGGGGGGGGGGGTAAAAATCCTGTAACGTGATAATAGTTCAGAGCATCTGTACTTTGTTCCAATTTTTTTTTTTTTTTTTTTGATTTCAAGGTGACTCACAGAGTCGTAAAATTAAAAAGTATGACGTTTGTATGACTGAATTTCTATTTTAGTAAATACTTACGACCTTTTGAAATGAGAAATGATTTCGAAGTGCTTTTTTCGTGCTACTTTTTTAACTTCCAAAAAAAATTATTTTTCAACGATATCCTCCCTTCCCAAAAAAATCGAAACTTTTTCCATTCAAGGTCGTCACTAAGTTCTTTTTTTTGGGGGATTTTCTCAATAGTTTGCGCGATGAAGAATCAAAAATAATGTGTTTTTTTAAAAGAAATTTCTAAAATCAAGATTCATACTAAATAGAAACTGAAAATCGTAACGATAAAGCGTATACTTTTTTGAAAATCTTCTGATGCTTTAAACCATTTACCAGGGTTGGGCAATAGGGTGGTCCTTATTTTCAAGTTTGAGAAATTTTGCGTACCCCCCTCAAAGTTGTTCCTTTTTATGAGAAAATAATTCCCTATTTTTTTATTTTTCATTTTTTTGAAATTAACACGTGCCTGTAAGCCCCTCAATGTCCCTCATTATTCAAAATATGAAAAATACCAATTTTTATCAAAAATTTTTAAAATTTTAATTTTTGTGGCCAAACTCCTCCAAGTAATTCATTATTCATGAAAAGGAAAAAGTGTTTCCAGTGGTGGTAAAACCGTGGATAAAATTTATCCACATATTTCACCATATGGAAAAAGTGTTTCCAGTGTCTGTAAAAACGTGGATAAAATTTATCCACATATTTCACCGCAAAGAAGAAGTGTTTCCAGTGGTGGTAAAAACGTGGATAAGAATTATCCACATATTTCACCACATAAAAAAAGTCATTTCAGAGAAGGGTGAAAACGTGGATAAAATTTCTACACATATTTCATCACATGGAAAATGTGTTTCCAGTTGTGGTAAATTCATGGATGAAAAATTAACAACATATTTCACCATAAAGGAAAAGTCTTTATAACTGTGGTAAAACCGTGGATAAAATTTACCCACATATTTCACCGCAAAGAAGAAGTTTTTCCAGTGGTGGTAAAAACGTGGATAAGAATTATCCACATGTTTCACCACATGAAAAAAGTCATTTCAGAGAAGGGTGAAAATGTGGATAAAATATATCCACATATTTCACCACATGGAAAACGTGTTTCCAGTGGTGGTAAAAACGTGGCTAAAATTTATCCACATCTTTCACCTCATAGAAAAAGTGTTTCCAGTTGTGGTAAATCCATGGATGAAAAATTACCGCATATTTCACCACATGGAAAAAATGTTTCCAGTGGTGGTAAAAACGTGGGTAAAATTTATCCACATATTTCACCACAAGGAAAAAGTGTTTCCAGTGGTGGTAAAAACGTGGATACAATTTAGTCCATATATTTCACCACATGGAAAAAGTGTTTCCAGTGGTGGTAAAAACGTGGATAAGAATTATCCACATATTTCACCACATTAAAAAAGTAATTTCAGAGAAGGGTGAAAACGTGGATAAAATTTCTCCACATATTTCACCTCATAGAAAAAGGGTTTCCAGTTGTGGTAAAACCGTGGATAAAAAATTAACCACATATTTCACCACATGGAAAAAGTGTTTCCAGTGTCTGTAAAAACGTGGATAAAATTTCTCCACATATTTCACCACATAAAAAAAATCATTTCAGAGAAGGGTGAAAACGTGGATAAAATTTCTCCACATATTTCACCACAAGGAAAAAGTGTTTCCAGTGGTGGTAAAAACGTGGATAAAATTTATCCACATATTTCACCACATGGAAAATGTGTTTGCAGTTGTGGTAAAACCGTGGATAAAAAATTAACCATATATTTCACCACAAGGAAAAAGTGTTTCCAGTGGTGGTAAATCCATGGATGAAAAATTAACCACATATTTCACCACAAGGGAAAAGTGTTTCCAGTTGTGGTAAAACCGTGGATAAAATTTACCCACATATTTCACCACAAAGAAAAAGTGTTTCCAGTGGTGGTAAAAACGTGGATAAGAATTATCCACATATTTCACCACATAAAAAAAGTCATTTCAGAGAAGGGTAAAAACGTGGATAAAATTTATCCACATATTTCACCACATGGGAAACGTGTTTCCAGTGGTGGTAAAAACGTGGATAAAATTTATCTACATCTTTCACCTCATAGAAAAAGTGTTTCCAGTTGTGGTAAATCCATGGATAAAAAATTAACCACATATTTCACCACATGGAAAAAGTGTTTCCAGTGTCTGTAAAAACGTGGATAAAATTTATCCACATATTTCACCACATGGGAAACGTGTTTCCAGTGGTGGTAAAAACGTGGATAAAATTTATCTACATCTTTCACCTCATAGAAAAAGTGTTTCCAGTTGTGGTAAATCCATGGATAAAAAATTAACCACATATTTCACCACATGGAAAAAGTGTTTCCAGTGTCTGTAAAAACGTGGATAAAATTTATCCACATATTTCACCACATGGAAAATGTGTTTGCAGGTTTGGTAAACCCGCGGATAAAATTTATCCACATATTTCACCACATGGAAAAAGTGTTTCCTGTGGTGGTAAAAACGTGGGTAAAATTTATCCACATATTTCACCACAAGGGAAAAGTGTTTCCAGTTGTGGTAAAACAGTGGATAAAATTTAACCATAAATATTTCACCACAAGGAATAAGTGTTTCCAGTGGTGGTAAAAACGTGGGTAAAATTTATCCACATATTTCACGTCATGCCCCAAAAGATGGTTAGAGGTTTGGCTCCCTTGCTAAAAAAATTTGTAAACGTGCGTTTTGTAGGTATTTTGGTGCAGATTGAAAAGCTACTGAACTAATTTTACTCAAAAATTAAAATCTGAGGAGGGAGCAGCAAAAACCCATTTTGGGGGGCTTTGATCCACCGTAGGGGGATAGAAACAGGTTTGGGATGGTTGGGTGATTATATTGTGCCCAGGACTTGGTCTTAGACCATTTTCAGCAAAAATGGCCTGTAATGTCATTTTTCGCCGGGTTACGTCCTCCTATCGATTGTTTAGCTCGTTTGAATACCATACCGGTACCACTTATTTGTAAGGGAAGGGGATCAAAAATTTTCTAAAACCAATTTTCATGAAAAAGTAAATAGTTAAAATGAGTTTGGCACAAAAATTTTAAATTTTAGTAATTTCGCTGTATTTTTCAATTTTTTTAAATTTTGGAATTTTGGGGGGCTTACAGGCACGTGTTAATATTAACTTTGGGGCCACAAATTTCAAGGAATTATTTTCTCATAAAAAGGAACAACTTTGAGGGGGGGGGGGGTACGAGAAAAATTCGAAAACAATTTTTTCATCAAGTATAAATAAGGACCACCCTATTGGGCAAACTCCGGAACAAGATGATTTCAAATCTGAAATCGGAAATCCTCTGCAAAAATGGATTTCAAATCAAAAATCATCCGTATCATAGGATTTAAAATCAAAAATCCTTTCAAAAAGCGGATTTAAAATCTAAATTCCAAAATCCAAAATCTAATTGGTAAAGATAATGAACAAAATGTTGTGATGCTTGAATCTGAAGTTTGAACACCATTCACCGGATCACGAAACACGAAAATTTTAGGATTTTGAAAAAATAGGATTTCAAATCCAAAATTCAAAATCTGTTGCAAAAATGGATTTCAAATTCAAAATCCGTTATAAGAGTGGATTTCTATCCAAAATCCAAAACCGGGTTTTGAGATTTTTTGGATTTTAAATCCTGAAGGATTCAAATCCTGTCCAACCCTGCCATTTACCAAGATTTAAAAAAAAATTGTTTGCCATTTTTTTAGTAAAAAATCAGGATTCGAGAATTCAATGTCCAAAGTGAGAGCTGATTTCTTCGAAAAATCACGTTAAAAAACAAAAAAAATGACTTTCATTTGTTTTGAGGGAGATCACAGAACTGAATGAAAGGTAGTCCAACTTGGCCCCTGCGACGCGAATATCAAAATCCCAGATCGCCAAGTGGTGTCCGTTTTTAAAAAAAAGGTCCAGGTCTATGCGATTAAAATTTCAATTTCAAATGGATTTTTACATGTGTTTTAAATGAAGGGAATTTTTTTTCTAGAAAATCATAATTTCATGTGATCAATTGATAGTTTATGTTGACTGTTGAGAGAAACAAAATATATGATATGCACTTTTTGCCTAACTCGAGTATTGCAGAAATATTGCAAGATTTCTAATTTTTATCATTTTTATTTTTATTACTCCTTAAAAACATAAGATAGGCAGAAGGCTAATATTTTCTGTTCCTCTTGGCATGAACTATGAAATGTTCAGATCAAATGATGATTTTCTAGACAAAATCCTCTGTTTAAAACACAATTATATGTAAAAATCCACGTAAAATTGAAATTTTCATCGTATAGGCCTAGGACCTTTTTTTCAAAACCAGCACCATTTAGCAATCTGGCATTTTGATATTCGCGTCTTGGGTTACAAGTTGGACTACTTTTCATTCAAATTTCGAGGGAGCAGTCCTGAGACCTCCCTCGTAAGTAGCGCGAAGACTAATATTTGAAGAAATGTGTTTTTTGGAAATAAGACTTGGAACTTTTTTTTTTCAATTTTTCATTCCAAATTTTAAATAAATACGTCCGATAATTTTCTATTGAATTGTTGTTGAAAAGCAAAATTTGTCCAGCCGGATCTAAAAAAGGATAAAAGTTTCTTGAAAAGGGAATGACCAGAAAATGGACATTTTTGAAATCATTTTACAAGTCATTTTTGATGTTTAAAAAATGACAAGAATATGGAGAAAATTACTGTTGTAAGATTTGTAGGCGCCAAAGTCGAAAGTAACAAGTAATTTTGTATCACTAAGTGCAAAAAATTGACAATAAAATTATTGCTTTTCAACTGATTTGTACTTTTTATGGATTTTTGTAAGATTCCAGTGAAAATTTCAAAATTTCCTGACTTTTCTAGGTTTTTCAGAAAATGGACACCCTGATCGAATAAGTAATTTAGGTAAATAGACAAATTTCCCATACAACTCACAACGATAAAATTGAAATTCAAACGATAAAATTTCTCGTATCATTCTCAACATGGAGGCTCTTAATGTCACATCGGCATCGTACACGAAAAATAAGAACCACTTACGAAATAGTTTTAAAAACAAATTACCCAGACCAACGCGAACAAATGTGAATTTTCGAGTTTAACGGTGTTCTTTGCGAAACGCGACCACAAAATCATCTATTTATTCACTCGAACGACAGCACATGTATCTACAAAGTACATAGGTATACGAGTAAGTCTAACGTAAGAGTATGTTTGGAAGAGGAGCAAATATCTAGCAGATAACGTTTACCAAAATGCCGGCAAGAAATAAGGCCAAACATAGTATAATTCAATTTACGGTGAAACTTTCCATAGGAGTCATAAATTGTTTGCGAAAAGTTTTTGTAATTTTTCTCTTCACAAAACTAATATATACGAAAAAGAGGATCGGGTCGGGTGAAAAAGTTCATAGTAAACGTTTTACAATTTAAGCCACGGAATGTGCGGCTAATTTACGATATAACTTTTCCCAACACTCTATAATATCGATGGATGGATATTGTTTTTGATTTTGAAACAAATTTCTTACGCTATTTTTACGACAGTTTATTATTTTTTCGATGCGAACTTAATACTCGTTTGTTATTGGACAGCCAGATTTAATGAGGGGAAATTTCAGAAAATCTGCGTCAATTTGCGAGCTATTGATGAAAAAAATTGTAATTCAACAGGTGGGGATGACATCATGCCCCACCCAACTCCTCTCACCAAAAGGAAATTTAATGAATCAAATTACTTGACCTTGGAGTTCAATCAACCAAACGTGAATAGGAAGGCAACTCACAAGAAAAAAACACTTCTAGGGTTTAATTACATCTCAAAGTTGAAAATTTTTGGAACCATGGCGTAAAAATTGAACAATTTTTGGGGATTAAAAACGTATTGAAGTCGAATGAATATACTAACATTTTGTAAGTTTCATTTCGTACCATCTTCATTGATGTTGATTTTAAAATATTTTTGTAGTGAAGTTATTCAAAGGCTCATCTAACCAAAATTACTTACAGTTTGATCAAATGATACAATGTCCAGTACAAAATGATTTTATTTTCGACTTTTTAAAAAAAATCCCCGATACTTTGGACAAAATCCACGTAATATACGTCCCACTTTGGTTCAAACTTCCATTCCTTACAAGAAAGGTATGCCAACCGCATGCAACCGCCCATATGCAAAATTTCAGGGACTCAAGTTCATTTCTCGAATTTCATAAAATTTCAAAATTATTTCATCGCCGGACAAAATCGAAAATCTGATCTCATTAACGAAAAGAGCTGAAATTTGGTACATATCCAATTTTTGATCTCCGAATCAATTGGAAGCAGTGTCGAGACATTTTGAAACCTCCAGAAAATTTTGGAATTTTTCAGCACTGAAGAACATTCCTAAAAATGGTCTATATGCGCTTTATCATCTAAAAACTCAAATTATCCATATTCGTGACCTACTTGATCGATTAAAGCGTAATTTTCCAGAATTCGTTAACGCCGGCGCCGGATCAAATACATATTTTTCTCCAGTAAAAATTGCTGGGAAAAGTTGAAAAATATAATCTACAGCGCACGCATCAAGATTAAAAGCTGAAAATTGATAAATACTCTATTTTCGACCTTCCGAATCGATTGGAAACATTTAAGCAACGTTTTAGAGTTTCTGGAAAATTTTCGAAATTGACAGCCCAAAAAAATTCCCATAAAATTTGAACTTCAGCATCTATAATTTTCTGCCAAAAAATGTGGATTTGACCCGGCAGCCACGAATTTTGAAAAATTATGCTTTAATCGATCAAATAGATCACCAATATGGATAATTCGCGATTATACAGGTGCTTAATTGCTAAAGTTCACTTTACTCTCTCATTTTGAATCAGTGAAAAGTCACTGATAAGCAGCACAGGGAAAATCAGCGACATTCTTTGATTTTCAGCGAATTTCACTGATTTCAAAAAATTAAACTGATTTTTCAGCAAATTTCAGAAATTTTACTGATTTCCCAGTGAATTTTAACTGATTTTTCAACAATTTTTTTCACTGGTTTTTTTTCAGTGAAAGTGAAATTTTTTTATTGATGTATTACTGTGTTGCAATCAGACTATTTTTCGGTGATTTTCGATAATTTTCACTGATTTATAAATGAGAGAGTAGTAATTTTTTTCCATCTAGGAAATTTTTCTCTTTGTCAAAATTTTCTAATAAAATCACTAAATAAATTTTATTCAATAATTCTTCTCTCTATTCTTCGTCAGTGCCAAAATAATTTTTATACCTACTATGAGAAATTTCGTAAACTAGAAAATATAGTTTTTTGTTATTCGAAGGGTGTCCTAAAACAACTCACGACTGGATCTCCCGTTCTCCCCATCACCTCCCAGCGAATAAATGACACCGCATTCAGAAAATTCAATATTTTTTCTCCCAAATTACTTTTTTTTGGTGTTGATCAGAGTCTAGGAGGGAAGGGGTATTTAAAAAAATCACGTGAGTTTGACCTCACAATTTTTTTTTAAATTCGGCTAAAAATTAAATTGTAAGTACTTGAAATTTTTTTCTAAAAAAATTTCATTATTGAAACCTATTCGCTAAGCACATCCTGAAAATTTCACCTCGGTCCAAAATGTCTTTTTCCATTTTTAAGATTATTTTGTAAGTGCGGTTTTCCAGATTAAGTATGTAAAATTTTATTAAAAATCAGCTGAGGGCGTATACCTATAGCATTCAGAATTTCAGTTCAAGTCTTCCAATGTCATAAAAAAAATTTCATATGTCATTCTCACCTGAATGGTGAGAAAAGTGTCAAAATCTTCCCCACCTTCTTCAAGAGATCCACTAAATAGGCTAAAAATTTTCGAAAAAATACGGTGTGATGTACGATCTATTATATTTTCAGAGTTTCTGAATCTAAATTTTGACTCGGTTTTTCGATTTGACCCTCTCGGTATCCCATGCCCACAAATTTGGGTCAATATTTTAAAAATTTTCAACAATGCTGTGTGATGTTTTCGAAGACGCCAAGTTTGAATTTCAATTAAGTTCTACGATTTGACCCTTTTAAGCACTATACCCTCAAAATTTTATTATGAAAAGAAAAACTTCTCAATTTTAAAAAGAATACGTTTGGAAAACTAAAATTTTTATATAAGAGAAAAAAATTCAAGTTTGAGAAATCCCACTTTGTAAGTAAAAATTTTAAAAGAGAAAAATTTTTCATACACGGAAAAAGTTACAAGTGTAACAAGCGTGCAAATTTTTATACACTTGGAAAAAAATATCGAAGTGTAAAAATTCTCATATTATGTGAAAATTTTGGCATAGAAAAATATTTTCATGATGGAAGAATATTACGAGTGTGCAATTTTTCTGACAGAAAAAATTTTCAATATTGAAAAAATTACTATATCAAAGGAGTGCAAATTTTGATGGAGAAAAAATTTTCAAAATTGAAAAAAGTACTACAATTGAGGAAATTTTAAAACATAATTTGAATAATTCAGGTTTTAGGCATCAAAATTGGTTGTAAAGAAAAAATGTTCAATTCACTGAACATTCTTTGTACAAAAAATGGCCTACGTTTAATACAGATCACAATCAAAATTCACAGATAAAATTCTCTTTTTTTCTCTCGCAGCCTAACTCAACTTGTTCGTAAAACAGAACGAGTAAATACTCCACATGACTGCAATTTCCTACACCACTGTATCGAGTATTACGTATTAGAGAAAATTAAAACTAGGATTTTCAATTCGCACACGTACACCAAGCACAAATTCGAGACAATTCAAATGAATTGGATATTACACGAAATAAACGAAACACCGACGCACACATCAAGACTTACATATTCTTCACCAAATTAGAATCAATTTCATTCCATCGGATTTCGAACAGATTAAAACGTAAAACTGAGCTCGACATAAGCTGATTTTATTAAAGCCAAGAGGCGAATTTTCTTATAGGTAATTGAATTCGATAAATGTTTAATTTTTTCATTACACAAGGCATCGCGTAGGTATATGTAGGTAATTTCAAACGAGATGACAGAGTGCAATACGATGGAAAATGCAAAATGATGACCGGTTTAGAGTTCTTTTTTCGTATTCCGGGCTATAATAAAATTGCAGTTTTACTTTACTTTTCTATAGCGACGACTTTTTTTATGATTTTTTTCACAGCGTCTTTTACGCGAGTACTTTTATGGCGTAGGTTTCGGGCTTCGAAGCTCTCCTTTATGGAATTACGAGGCTTTGAAAACCACCGCGCAAATCCTACAGACATAATTCCTACACGGCAATTTTCTTTAAAAATTCATCACAGATAAAAAATTTTATCGTGATAAAAAATTCGCAATGGGATTATTGAAATAAGAGTAAAATAAACGGCTCGATTGTGCTTCCGAGGGAAGGCAGGAAATTTGAAACTCAACGCATGAGGAGTTGAAATTGAAAAACAGCTTTTGGCCGTATTTCGAATGGATCATGGTGAAAAATTTCTAATAAAAATATAATCTTTCGAGATTGTAGGCTCGGTTGTCAAAAATACTCGGTGGCGAATTTTCGCTAAAATTCTCGCTTTAAAGCGACACGTAATAAAAAACACGAAAAAATATCGCGTTTTATTTCGAAATTTATCCCGGAGTGGGCTTATAGAATATAGCGTTGTGCTCGAAAGGATTTTTTTTCGAAGTACCCGCCAAATGCTTAGATTTCATGACCGGATTTATTGAAAATTTTCGCCAAGTTCCAATGGCGAAATAAATATGATCCTCGGTCTCATTCTGGAATCGTATAAACGATAACGAAATACGAAAAGCCATGCGCATTCGGCAAGATTGTTTTAATGTTTCGTAAAAAAAAGCCAACTGGCCAAATTCGTATTAAAAGCGAAATAAAGAGGGAACTCGGCGTATCTTGGGACAAGTTTTGATAAAAATTCAAAACGTAAAAAATATGTAGCTGCGTAGGCAGATAGGTGGATAAAATATATAAAAGGTCTGACAAAAACAGGGACGTTTTATCGATTCCACTTTTGAACACATCTGCGAAACAAAAATCGACCATCGTGAAATCCAACGCCCGCAACAAGCGTTTAATTTATTTAGATGGAAATAAAAATGCGTACGAGAAACAGAACACGGCAATGGAAAATCGAAACGAATAAATGATAGGCCAGAACGGTACAATAAAACACAAAAAAGCAAAATATTATTTTAATATGGTACTTAAAACAATGATCACGCTCGAGTATCCTAAACAAAACCAATACCCTTTATTTTAAATCCTATAAAATCTTAACGGCGAGTTTTATCGCGAGTAAGAAAAAAAAAATGCCGCGTGTATAAAAAAACTCGAAAACAAGTAACAAAAATATAGGGAAAGATAGTGGTTTAATGGTCGAGCTGATATTACAATTGAAAAAAAAAGGATTGAACAGAGAAAATAGTAAAACCAAAAAGGAAAAATATTATCCGCTTATAAAGCTAACTTCAAACGAGCAAAGCTAACAAGCACTTAGCCTTTTCCTTTCCTTTATAAATTTATCCTTTAAAAGCTTTTTCTATAGCTATATATTTATGCCATAAAAAGGATATCTGCAGCGGAGGATGGCGTTCGGGATAAACGCTCTTTCGTTTGATATAGCTCACCGAATCTTTCATAATGCCTAATCTGTGTTCTTTACGGTAATAGCAAATAACATTGAGAGAATAAATTCCAAGTGTTGAAACAAAGTGTAAATCGATTAAAATAAAATTTCTTATATAAAAGCAGACGTACGACTAGAAACGGGTATACTCGCACTTGTTCACATGTGTGGCCTAATAGGGATATGTGAGATTTACTTTACTGCCTCGAAGTGTTGATACTCGACCAGCACGTTTTTACCACAAAAATTATATCGATGGAATTTTTACCAAGAACTCAAAATATTCAGATTTTGAAAAAACTAACAATAATTTATGAATTTTGAAAAATTATAGACCTATACCTATTGGATCCCTCATTTGATTCGAAAGTAGAATTTTTGTAAAAAAAATTCTAGTTATGTTGTATTTATAAATTTACATTACACTTACATCAGATAGGATTTTCAAAGCATTAAAACATGAAAAAATGTCTTTTTAGGGCATTAAAAATCCAATTTTTTCAAAGCTTCACCCTCGCTTCGCTCGGGCATGAACAAAGTCACAATTCTATGACCTATTTGAGACGAAAGGGCAGAAAAGGCTCCCTTTTTACCCCCTCCCCATTTTTAGCAGGTGAAAGAAATCAGTCTCCACTCCCCCTCTCCTCTCCTCCCTCTTTTCCATTTCGAAAAAGCAAAAAAAAGTTGTCCAACACACGGCCCCTTTTGTGCCCCCAATTTTCGATTCTGACGACGCCACTGATGTTTCAATTTCAAGTTTTAAATGAACTTGAAGCAGTAATGAAAAAAGTATGAAAACAGAATTTCTTAAGTAATTTGTAAATTTATGCCCTTAAATGACTTAGCCCTTCTACAATCGATCTAAAAATGCATAAATTAAAAATTAATTTAGTACTAATTCCGATCTAGGAAGAACATGGATTTGACTAAGAAATCATTAAAATTCAACGTTTCTAATTTTCTGGAGAAATTGGTGCTTCATCAGGGATACTTTGAAGAGCGTGCATTAAACTTCAATTATTCAGCCTCCTATTGAGACTTCTCGATCCCAAAATCCAATTACCTGGAAGTTTACTTCAGTGAAATCGTGAGGTTCATGACTCAGCTACTACATAATTCATTAAAAGTATTAAAAATTGCCTCAAAAAGTAGCAGATTTTAAGTCGAAAAATTATAATCCACAATGTGCAGAAAAAACTAATGAAATGCCTTTTTTCTCACACTCAAAAAAATAAATAATAAATTTTATTAAACGTAATAATAAAAAGGCACCATTCACAAAACTAGTAAAATTTATTCAAAAAATAATAATATTTATCGCAAAATTGACAAACTTTATTTTCTATGCAATAAACTTTACCAAATTTCGTGATAAATTTTATTATTTTTTGTGATAAAAATTGCTAATTTTGCGAATGGTGCCCCGTTATTATTTTTTTTGATAAAATTTATTATTTTTGGATAAAATTTATTTTTTTTGGATAAAATTTATTTTTTTTGAATAAAATTTATTTTTTTTGAATAAAATTTATAATTTTTTGCAACACTTTCTATTCATTTTTCATTCTCCATTTTTTTCAGTGCAGCCAAGTAGGTACGTCATTTAAAGAAGAGCTCGCAATTTCTAATTTCCAAAAAAAAAAAGTAAGAAGGTTTTTCTTAAAAGTAAAAGCTTCTACCTCAATAATAGTTTTTTTACAAAAAATTTGATCCATATTTTGAAAAAAAGTTCAAAGTAAATATGTGGGCCTGGATATAGAAACCCTTAAGGGGTCAAAAATTGGTTTTTGAGTTGACACTGATTTTAGACCTTTTAGAAGAAGTAGAATCAAGGGGGACCTTTAACTTGAAAACCAAATTTTGACCCCAAAAGAATGGTTTCTACACCTATTCATTAATCAGGCTCACATATTGTTGAAATTAATTTTTTGGCAAGTAATTTCTGCTATTTTCCAATTTTTTTTGTCACAATTTAAAAAATATATAAAAATTTATTTTGCCCGTATAATTTATAAATATTTTTTCGCAAAATTTACTTAACATGAATATATTGAAAATTTTGTAAGAATATTGAAAAAGTGAACAGAGACAATTTTTTGTGCTTTAAAAACTGCTGGAAACCAAAAATATTTCTAAAGTAATAAAAAAGTGATGGAAAATGTCTAAAGTGTTGTAAAAATTGTACATAATTTTACAAAAATACGTCTAAGTATGATAAAAATGTCGAAAAGTCAAAATAATGGGTATCTGAACTATTAAATATCGCCTTTAAAAAATATTTCATCATTTACCCAACAATTTGAGGGATTTTTATGAATTTTTCAATAGCTTTTGCTTCATTTTCAAGATAATTTATGACTTTTTTACTACCATAGTTTAAATATTTTAAATATATTTTAAAATCAATTTTCACAAGTTTTTCTTTGCAAAATATTTGGATCTCTGAATTTCTCCAGAGGCATAAGAAAGAGCCCTGCAGGGTTTGAAATTTGGATACTGATATTGGCAATGGCAAGCGAATTCTTATACATTTTGGACCTTCCATTTGAAATCTTCTGCACTTCTCAAGCAGAGGCGTCGTCAAGGGGAGGGGGCAGGCCGCTCCAAAAAAGTTCTGGTCCCCGCTCCCCCCCCAAAAAAAATTCATGTCGTATTTTTAAATTTACATTACACTTACATCAGATAGGCATTTTGAAAGCATTAAAACATGAAAAATGTCTTTTTAGGGCATTAAAAATCCATTTTTTTCAAAGCTTCACCCTCGCTTCGCTCGGGCATAAATAAAATTACAATTCTATGATCTATTTGAAACGAAAATGTGGAAGAAAGCTTCCTTTTTACCCCTCCCCATTTTTAACAGGTGAAAAAAGTCAGTCCCCCTTTTTCACTTCGAAAAAGCAAAAAAAGTTGCACAACACACGGCCCCTTTTGTGCCCCCCCATTTTCGATTCAGACGATGCCACTGCTCTCAAGAGCATGATGGAACCAACGAAATTAAAATTAAGATGCTGACATTAAAAATGGCATATTCAAAAGTTCTGTGGGTCACTGATTTCAAATTTAGCCGAAGTTTTTTGAGGGTGAAATAAGACTTCAAATCCTAAAGTTCTCAGTAAAGTGGATTGAAAAAAATGTATCTTGGATTTCGAACAAATTCACAAAGATGATTCATTTTGAGCTGAAAATCCATCATAAATTGGCTCCCTAGCTAAAAGGCGCAGCGATGGGGGGGGGGGGGGGTCCTCAAAGTAAGGTCATTTTCCAAAATTTGCGGTTTTATACGTAAAACCCACTTCACAATGACCAATGCTCTTGAAAAGGTTATAGACCGTTCAAAAATCAAGATTTTTGATTTTTTGAACTACGAAATACAATTCTCTTGGTAACCAAAAACACAACTACAGGGTGTCTAATTGAACCCCAGACACAAAAGCGAAAAATTCCTGTTTCTTCCTTTATAATCCCATTTGTTTACATTGATAAAAATTACCGAAAAAGAAATTTGTTCGCTTTTGTGCCATGGAGTTCAATTGGACACCCTGTAACATTCCAGCATTAATGTGAAAAAACTATGTTCACAAAAAAATGGAAAATTTTACATTCTGTGCTGCTATTAACTTCCGATTTTGACAAAAATATTTTTTATTGGCCATATTTTCTGATTTTTCATTACAAAAATTTATTTTCACTAAAATCAAATTTGGGAAGACTTAAATGCAAAATTATCAATTTTTGTATCAAAATACGTATTTTTTTGTGGCCTGGGTTTACTTCCAAATCAATTTTTGACGTTTTTTTTCTGCATCAAAACGAGAAATTTCATAGGAAGAATTTGTTAAAGACGTTAAAGTTGTTGTTGTTTTTTTAATCCTAAATGGTTCTCGTTATTTTTAACGTGATAACTTCCAACTCCTCGAACTTCACAGGTTTGGAAGAACTTGTAATCCAGGTGAAGGAAAGGAAGGAAAGGGCGGATCCATCCAGAATCCACGAAATCAATATTTGATCACCATTCGTTAAAATGATGGAGTATTCTCTTTTGACTGAATTTCAAAAAAATATAAACGACCCGTAATTAAAACTTAATTTGGTAGGCATCTACATAATTAAAAATTGCATGTAAAATTAATTTTTCTACTTTCAAAAAATTTCAAACTCCATTTAACAACAAATTTTTCCAAATTATTCGAAAAAATTGAAAAATATCGAAGAATTTTTCAAAACATGATCTACATATGCAGTCACAGTTGGAAAAAATTTCACAAAATTAAAAATTGATCATATATTTTGATCGTTGATCTCATCATCTTTCGAATGAGTTCCTTATTATAATAAAAAAATTTCTAAAATTTATAGTTCCTCATCAAGTTATGCTGAAAAAAAGGAATAAAAAATGTCGATAAAATACATTTATGTCGTCAACCTCGAAGGCACAGGGTATATGACCCTTAAAACAGTAAATTCCACCAGATAAAAATACATATCTAGATATCGAATTTCAAATATTTTACAATCCAGAAAAATATAATTCCTTTAAACGATTCCCAAAGTGAAAAACACTCTTACACGTGGTACTCGAATTAAAAAATAAAATCACCGCCGAAAAAATCTGACTCCAATCTGGCAAAATCTCATTAGTAAAAATTTATTTCGAAATTCGAGGCTCAAATTAATATAAATTCCACTTTCTTTCCTTTTTATACGTCCAGTATAAAACTAAAAATACAAAACGTCACTTTTTCCTCCATCCGAGAGCATATTACAAACACCAGGTAGGATTTCAAATTAGAGACGAAAAAAAGAAATATGGTCGTATCAAATTCACGGTGTGACCTTTCGAGCGAAAAAAAAATTCCACTGGCAATGAAAAAAATATACCTAGTACATTTGAGAAAATCTGTAACAAGGGTTAATGTCATTTAGCATCGTTCAAAAAATTATAAATCTACTGCTCAGACACGCATAACACATAATTCTCGTTCTTAGACGAGTATACGCCGAGGGGTGTGAGGCTTTTCACCGAAAAGCGTCCGACTTATTGAAGTAAAACATGAAAATGCTCGAATGCCAGCTTTTTTTATTACTATTATTATAATTCGGCTGGCCGGTTGGAAAACTCGTCGCGTTCATTCGAATAATAAATTAATCGGAGTGTGAGGAAATGGAAACACAAAGCTACGTTTATACCGAGTGTTTACCTTTACCCCCAAGTATCCAGAAAACCAGGATGATAAAAAATTAAAAAATATTTCATAAAACGATGGCCAGCCTTAGGTTGAGAAAAGTTTACACTTTTTTGCTCTCTTCCTCGTGTACGATACGAGTTGAAAGAGTAGGTACGCGCGAATGAACATTTCCCTATTGCCTGCGCTGCTGTATTCAAAAGCGTAGTTTTTTTTATTGATTACGTCGAAACGTTTATTTTCCCCTTCGCTGCTGAGAGGCAGAAAAAAAATCGCGTATCTGAAATTTCGTCTAATTATAAAAGTTAGGCGTTTATTTCAGTTTTGACGTGGCACTTCAAACGTTTTCAGCGGAAATATTGAAACATAATCTGTGTTATTAGAGAGACCCCGGTGGCGAGGCGGATGAAAAATAAGCTCGGATTAGCATTTGTAAATGACTCGACGAACGGACACGATGAAGAGGGATGGTGCCAGTCGAGGCAATCCGTATTAACGTGAGCTCGCTGCGATGGTGGAATTAGTTTAAAAAATTTTCTAAAACAGGGTTTCGCTCGCTGGTTTCAATTATGTTTTCGCCAACAGATTCAAGATTTTTGAATAGCGTTCGTTTCTCGGTCGTTTCGACAGTTCAATTTATGATTGAATGGGAAATGTTTTTAATCGAATTCGTATTCTTGAATTTAAACGTTTTCACGTATCGTATTGTTTTGGGAAATCGAGATACCGAAAGCGATTCTCTCTACAAAGTATAAATCTTCGCCCTCGTCCTCAGCTCCGCCCTTCTGCTTCGATCAATCGACCAGGTACGGGCGTATTTTAAGCGAGATTTTTATACGCGATAATCTCGCGGGAAAAAGTGATTTCTTTTATATTTCCGAATGAATTGAAAAACTCCTTGTTTACTCGATCGACTCGAGAAAAACTTCTCGACTCGTGTTTATACTACAAAAGAATGATAAAATTTTCAAACCGAACCATCCTTGCCAAGTTTAGACTTCCTGCCACGTCGGATTGTATTTGTCTGCAGTTGTAGAATAATTCGCCAAGCCTGAACAGCATATGTATATACGGTCGAAGCGAATTATGAGTAATCTTGACAGTTTAATGAGAACGCAGACATAGCAAAGTTTGTAATTAACTTTGCGGATGAGTTTGACTCGTGATTTGTAGCTACACCGCTGCGCTGGATGTTGTTTTGGTTCGAAAACAACCGCCGAAAAAAAAGAAGAAAAGTTTGTTTGCTTTTTGCCAAAACAAAACCGTTGCAACGTTTGGAAATTTTAATCGCGAAAAGTCCAATTTATTCGAAGCCTGGCTCTTTTTATCTGTGTCGGAAATTTTAACCGAGCGGCGAATTAACGCGCGACCCTGCGTGGTCTTTTGTATTTTGGTGGAACGTTGTACGCCGCAAAGATGTGAAAAAATGCGTTAGGTTTTCGAATATAATGCCTACTTGGTTCGCTCCAGCAACACGAAAATAAAACGAATAAATAAATATAAATGAAAAATTGGGTAATTAATTTGCCATTTCGGTCCTTTTGGTTATTATTTTCTCGAAATAAAGTCAAGATATGGAGGGAACAGAGAGAAGAGGATCTTAAAGGCCTATATACTAAGGGCACATAAATAAATCAACGTCTGATGGTAATTTCGGACTTATATCTGCTCCTAAAATCATGTTCGGTGGATAAAACATAGAAGGAAATGGGTACAGGGTGTGCCGAAATTAAAACAATCCTTTTTGTTGAAAAAGTATACAAGACTTCTTTTAAAAAAACAGGATGTTGAATTTTAAATTCCAAGTATAGAATTTTTAAATTCTAATTTTTCCAATATCAACTTTTATACTACAAATGTAAAATTTAATTTCCAAATACCAAATTTTAAAAAGTATTGAACCAAAAGAATGACAAAATTTTAATAACCTCAAATTTTTGAAATTTTTATTGAACATTGTTTGGTACCTACCTCTAGAAGAAATTTATAACTCAAAAAATATACCCCTCTCCCCTCCATCTCTACCTAGACACACAATAAAAAAAATTGGTTTTTTCAGAAAAAAAATTGTGTTTTCATACGTTTTGAAGGGAGAATTTGTTTTTTTTTCAAAAAAATTTCCTCGTGCATGGGGAAAATATTACACTGAAAAAACAAATAAATGAATTTTATTCAAAAAAATAATAACGGGGCACCATTCACAAAATTGGAAAAATTTATTCTGAAAAAATAATATTTATCGCGAAATTTGGTAAAATTTATTTCAATGCAATACATTTTACCAAATTTCGCGATAAATATTATTTTTCAGAATTAATTTTGCCAATTTTGTGAATGATGCCTCGTTATTATTTTTTTGGATAAAATTTATTTATTTTGATAAAATTTATTTTTTTTGGATAAAATTTATTTTTTTTGATAAAATTTATCAAGTTTGTCATTTTTTAAACACTTTTTATTTATTTTTCATTTTTTTCATTGTACCTACCTAATAAAAAATAGATTGAAACTGTGATACTTCCAAAACCAAAAGCGGTGCTTACTCAAATTTTTATCCTTATATTACTCAAAATTTTCAAAAAAAAAGGTAACTTCAGAAACCTTCTCACACTAAAAAAAATTAATTACCCATTTTTGCAAAATTTCAACGTTTAAGAGAAGAAAAAAGTGAACCATTATCCATATTTCGTATTTTTTATGTTTTTTTTTTTTCATGCTGTTTTTTTCGCTTTATCATTACATTTGCATTACAATTCAACTAAAATGGTGGCTCTAAAATGCTCCCTTCTTCAAATCAAACGTAAACAACACCATGTAATATTGATTCGACGAAAATTTCATGACTTTTTGATCATTTTTTCATAATCTTCTGTTCATCTTAAAAATGAGATGACAAGTGAAGACATCCAAGAACAAGTTAACTAAAATTCACAACTTTTACATTTTTTTTTTCTCAATTCACAAATTCTTCAGATTGATAAATCCTCCAAGTTCCAGAAACTTTTCGGCGTGTTCCACCCACTGAGTAAATGAAGGTTCAAGGTGGGAGTTTTCGACGAATAAAAAAAATTATAAATGTTTGGAAAAGATGAATAATTTTGATGTAGAAATACCTAAATTATTGAGCTCCAGATTTTCTCCAGTGCTGGAAAATTCCAAAATTTTCTGGAGGCTCCAAAACGTCTCGAAACCGCTTTCAATTAATTTGGGAGGTCGAAAATGAGATATTTACCGACTTTCAACTTTTTACCTCTCAACGCTTATGCTGTGAGCGTATTTTTAAATTTTTTCCAAAAAATTTTGCTGAAAAAAATGGATTTGACCCGACAACTACGAGTTTTGGAAAATTGTAGCTACTTTAATCGATCAAATAGGTCACGAATATGGGTAATCTGAGTTTTTAGGTGCTAAAGTTCATATGGACCATTTTTATGAACTTTCCTCTAGTCCTGGAAAAATCCAAAATGTTCTGGAGGCTCCGAAATGTCTCGAAACTGCGTTCAATCGAACCAGGAGGTCAAAATTAAGGTATATACCAAATTTCAGCTTTTTTCGTTGATTAGAACAAATTTTTATATTTTGCAGAGCAATGAGGCACTTTTGAAATTTCAGAAATTCGCTAAAATTCAAAAAATGCACTTCAGCACCTGAAATTTTGGAAATGTTTTTTTTTATGATGTATTTTTGATTTATTTTTGTTTCAACTCAAAATTTCACTTGCGGTTGGGATAATTCCCTTGTAATCATTGTTTTATATTTTTCTGGCAAATTCTCATCAAAAAGCCCCAAGGCAAGAGAAAGTTTTTCGAGCTAAAATTCTTTCTAGAGGTACTTACTTACCCAACACAATTTCAGTGACTATTGCATTTCACCCTTCTTACCACCCGGTACGTTTTCAACTACCAAAAATTATGATCAAAATTTAAATATCACATTCAATAAAATTTTACACTTTTAATACCAGCTTTTGAATTTCATAAAAATTCAATTCTGAGGCTTCGAAAGTCAAATTTTATACTCAAGTTTCAAATATACCTAATTTTAAATTTCAAGTATCTGATTTCAAATTTTAAAGCGATGTTTTTGAAGCAAACTTCAGTATAATTAGGTAACTCCATTTTTAATAGTTTCAAGTAATTAAAAATCTTGGATATTTCACATTTTTCCTAAATTTTTCATCCTCTTTATAATTATGAATAGAATACCTACGTAGCGGATGAATTTCTAAAATTTACTAAAATTACCTTCTTCCAACATGAGAAAATTTTTCAAGACTTTTTCAACCATTAACTCGGTCATTGATCCCTGCTGAGATTTATCTTCAATTACGAATCAAAGAATATACCTAATAACGAATACTGAAACTGTTCAAAGAAATGCATTTTTTTAAAAGTGCATTATTGATGATTTGATCTCGGACTTTGAAAGAAAGATGAGATTAAGTTCAAGTTTAGAAAGAATGGCAGAGAAAAAACCTTACAAATATAATCGCGAAAACAACTTACACGAATGAAAAATCTGCTTTTATAAAATCGACTTGTGAAAAGTTAGGGACTTTTTTAAGATAACGGTTTTCATATGACAAAGAGAAAGTTTCACTTTTATTTAGCCCGAGAAGGAGATGTTGTTTAATAGAGATATTGAAGCATTTCTTTGGTATCCTCGTCGGTATTTACATTTTATTCGTTTCTGTCTTCTTTTCTTTATTTCTGCATGCATGCACGTATACAAAGTTTGGAAAAAAGGTTTTTGTTTGGCTATAGGTTGAGTTGAAAATTTCTTTCAACTTGGATATTGAAATTCGATGTGAAAATTCTGTATACGAAACTTTTGCTTCTCTCTCGTAAATCGGTAAGCGTAAAAAGCGGTCATTTGTAGCAGTATTATTATCCTAATGTTGCAAAGATGTTTTCACATTTCACCGTATGGAAATTTGATAATCAATCATTTTGTAATACATTCTCCTTTAGTATTCTCTTCCTTTTACTTTTGTTTCGGGCTGAACACAATCTGCCGAGGAAAATGAATAATCGATTACGAAATCGAAATATTGTGACAAAAATATATTACACCTACAATCCTTTTATATGTTGAAGTAGATATAGATACGTGCTACAAGTCAGAGCATATTTCTTATACCCTTATACACCGCTTTTTAAATATTTAAATGATGAAAATTTGCAATATAGATTTCCCCATTAAGCTTCATCCCTCTTTGGTATCTCACACAGCAGAAAATACCCGAGTAAAACGACTGCGGTACATTTTGAGTGAAATATATCATTATTGATGTAACAGGATGCGCGCGGTAAACTAGTAAATATTTGTTTTACCCCAAGACGTATGAGCTGTTGAAAACAAACTCAGTCTATCTGGCTTGCTTCGCATTTTACCAAACCAAGGTTTTGCATAAATTCATAAAGTACAAATAATGTTGCTCCCCAATGCATTAAAGCAAAATTGGAATGAATTTTATATCGCGATAGGAGAATTGCATTTCGTTTTACATATTACATATAACAGGTGATTCGAGTTCATTTTTCTTGTACCTTTGTCAGTTTTATATTAAAGGAAATTTTCCACGTCTTTTTTTTGATATTTTTCAAAAATTTTATCGCGAAGTTCAAAATTTTAGAATATGATAAATGGAGGCAATTTTTCAAGTATTTTTTATTCAAATTCGTTTACGATATTTGGCTCAGATGAGATTTTTTCGTAAAAATGAATAACTATTTTGTGGTTGTGAGACAGAGTTACATAAAAGGAAAGACCCAAGATCAGAAATCGGTTAAATTTATTATAGAAATACTCCATCACCAATTATTGGATGTTTCATAGATTTTATGGAATTGTAGTTTTTAAAAGATGAAAAATGAAATGACAGAAAAGCGACTAGAATTTTATTAGAAATTTTAGAAAGATTTCCCCCCTATCCAGAATGATTTAACGCGACTTTATTAAAATTAGATATTAGGAAAAACCAAAATTGGTAATATGGAAACGGAAAGGGCAAAAAATTGAAAATCTCGGACCGAGATAAATTTTTTACGATTTTTTTAATTCAAAACATAAAATTTCCTCACTTTTTCTGACTCAAAATGAAAATTTTCCTAATAAAAGAGGTTATCAGTGCTATCACTTACGAAAATTTTCCGATTTCAACCTAAATTTTGTTACTAGGGGAGAGGGTACGTTTTTCTTCCTTCCCTCGCACTTTGTTGGATTCCTTACAATCACAGTTTTTGTGTAAATAATAAGAATAAAGATGTACATATATTGAGCCATAATTCTACCACTTCGTTCTGAAATGCAACGCAGACATTTTTTGAGTAAAATTTTGAAAATAGATCCTTTTTTTCAAATATTGAATGAAATTGAACTGAATTTTTCGACGAATAAAAATTTTTTAATGATGACAAATATTTCAAAATCTGATAACATCGAATAAAAAATAATTTTCATTGTCATTCCTTTCAAAAATTTGCATCGTCTTTTCCCTCCATAGGCACCTACAGAAGTTTCAAAATTTCTAGTGCTTTATTGGAGACAATTGTTTATTTTTAATAGATCGAAAAGAAGAATTGCATCAAATTGAAGATTTTTGATGCAATTTCAGTATTCAGCAGGTGTGGATCGAAAAAAATTTTAAATTTTGATGAAAATTGGTGAGGTAGTTCAGTATAAGTGGTAGACTTTCCAAAAAAATTTCGAGCTTCCCAACCATAAGTAGGATGAAACTAGGGAACCTCAAAGTAGGACCATTTTTTGAAAAAACGTAGGTTTTTGCCACATTTGGGCAGTGCCAGGTTGGAAATTTCGATCACCCCTAAAAAAGGATCGATTTGAGTTTCTCATCACCCAGAATCATTGACCTTAAAATAAAATACCACCTGTTTCCTTCTACAAGCAGCATGAAAAGTTGCAGATCGTGATGAACATTTTTTGATTTTCACTAAATCTGAATTGCTTACTCAAAGGCTTCAAAGTTAAGTCAAACATTTTTTCTGGTTATCTAGAATAATTTTTAATGACATTTTTCAAAAAATTTCTACATCAAACCTGTATTTTGATTGGATAACGTGATTTTTATAAAATTCAAGTCGTTCATTCAATGACTTGAAAAGTAGGCCAAATAATTTTTTTGGTTACTATATAATAAATTTTTGATTAGTTTTTCGGCGTCTATCTATTCTCACACGGAATTAAAAACAAATTGACCGAACTATGCGCGATCTCGTTCATTTTTTTCGTCATCTTCACTGCTATATTGATCATCTAAGCTGTTAACTGTACCTTTTTCTCAAAATTTTAATTTTTTTCAGCTTTCGAAATTTTTTCTCATAATATCAATTTTCTCAACTCCAATAAATTTTTCCTCACTAAATTTTCTTCCTCAAATTTTTTTTCAATTTCTTCAGTTTTTATTTTTGCTAAAATTTTCTCATTTTACTTTATATTTATCTCAATTATCAACTACAAAATCCTATTCTTTGATTTTAAAATTTTTAAAAACTTTACATTCTTTCGATTTTTTATCACATTAAATTTCTTAAAATGTTTTTCACCCCAAATTTTTTTAAAATTTTTTAATTCTAAAAATTTCAGAGTTGGAAAATAATTTGAGAAAAACATTTGAGCTAAAAAAATAAAATTTTGAGAAAAAATTTCAAAAGCTGTAAAAATTTCGAGAGCAAAAAAATTTGAGAAAAAATTTATTAAGGTGAAAAATAAAAACTACGTATTTTTGGAAAAATGTCAGAGTTGAAAAAATTGTTATACCTGCCTGAAAAAAATTGGAGGAAAAAATTTCAGAGTGGGTAAAAATTTTATTCTAGATGAAAAAATTTTAGAGTTGAAAAATATTTTGAGGAAAAATTTTTAGAGTTGAAAAATACCTTATCTGGAGAAAAATAAATTAAGAATTGAAACTATTTTGAGAATCGAAAAAAAAATTGGGTTGAAAAATTGTTGATTTCGGTTTCAAATTTTCAAATCAAAAGCTAAAAATTTGATAGACTTTTTAGCAAGCTCTTCATTCTTGCTATTATACGAGACAGGTTGCGAAGTTGCGATTTGAGCGAACGATTTACATTTTGTTGTTCATTCCGTGTGAGAATAGACAGACCCAGTTTTTCGTGTAAATGCTGCCAACTAAAATTTTTTCAAAACTGAGTAAACCAAAATGTAGTTGACAGCTTTGTCATGCAATTTTTTTGAATCATCAAGAATTATTCTAGATGACCAAAAAATGTAGGCTTGATTTTTAGGTGTTTGAGTAAGCAATTTGAATTTGGTAAAAATCAAAAAATGCTCAAATTTGCAGTTTGCAACTTCTGAACCTTCTTGTAGAGAACAAAAAGTGGCATTCAGTTTCAAGGCCAGTGACTTACATGGATGTAAGAGTTCAAATCGCATTTTTTAGAAGAAATAACCGAGGTTCTCAAAAGATGACACTATACACAAAAGTGGCAAAAACCCGAATTAAAAAAAATTACCCCTATGATGTCTACTGGATCTGAAAAATGGAATTTCTGGCAATTTCCTGCATCATTTTTGCCATTTTCATAATATTTTTCTTGCTTCAAATACACTAAAAAAAGATCCTCGGTTGGAAATTTTTATAAAAAATTAAGTTGAAAATGCATTCAAATTCAAAAGCAATCCATCGATTGAAAAATCTGAAAAGAAATTGGTAAAAATTCTTGCTTTTTATAGTAAAATTATTAAAAATCTTGCTACTAAGATCAAATTCCTGCTATTTCCCAGTTTCTCTTGTTTTTCTTGCCAGCAGACATCATGTCCTGCTTTGAGCTCCTCTAGCTCCCTCCTCTTTTAGACTGAGATGCTCAAATTTTTTAGGGGGTTTTCCTCTCGAAATGAACTTCCTCATCAATTTTAGTCTAAAATCCAGAATGTATTTTTTTTATCTACCCCAATGAAAAAAAATCGAAAGGTTCGAGAGGTCATCTCTTTAAATACAATGCGAGTCGAATGACACTCTTCACAAATATCCAATTCATATGAACCAACAATTCGAAAAAAAAAACTTCCACCAGCCTAAAAAAAAATTATTAAAGATTCATTACCTATACGCAAATAGAAAAAAATAAATCAAAATCCGCATACATTTCGTACATAATGCCTCCCCAACGTTGTATAATCTGTCACGGTTCGATAGATGGGTTATCATACGTATACGTTTACGTATAATATAATAATACATAACATAACAAAATGATACGGGGACTACGACGGTCATTTTTCACCATTTCAAATCACCGTTTGAATTATGGAAAGATTAAGGTTTCATGAAACAACGTTGGCTTTTTATAGTACTACGGGATATTCGCACAGCGAGCATTTACGTGTTCATAGCAAAAGATGCTGGTATAAAAATGTACGCCAACGTTATAGAATAAAATAAAAAAAAATAAGAGAAAAAGAAAGAGAACCGATGCAAATATAAACGTATAGGAGATATAACAAAAGCCAAATGTTGAAACAAAGCGTCACTGACATTTTGACATTTTTCGGACCGAATTATTGAAAAAAAATGATATATTAAAACGATTACCTTTACGACATGTTGATCCTTTTCAAAAAAATTTCAATTATTTTTTGTACCGGCGAATAACTCCCTGTCTACATATGTTTAGACTTTAATGGTGTATATTTTTCTTATTTGCAGATGTGATTCGGAGATATAAAAAATTCATCTAATATGAATGGCAGAGCGCATCACAGAGACTTGAATCACAGGCCGAGCTATGGCTCAGTGCACGGAGGATCGACCCACAGCTCAACGCATAGCTCGAATTACGGCACCAACCAACGCGTAAATTTAGGACCAAACCATGGAACGCTGAATAATCATTATTTGCACACCCGCGTCAGAACGCCAGTAACGTTACCGCCGACTTTTCCGGCTCATACGCCATGTATACAACCGTACGCCACTTACGACCAGCCTAGAATCCGAATTAATAATCGATGCAAATCATTTTGCACGTGGAAATACGCCTGTTTAACCTTCTTCGCAACGACTATTTTCTTAACCGCGTTACTCATATATGTTTTCTGTAAGTATACCACTTAAATCTCTCATTCTCTCTCTCTCGCCGGTTAATAGAATATACAGCTATATTTTAGCCTTTAATTCATAATTAATTTTTTTGCCCGTGTTCACATTCGTCGAGCTTCCTGCTCCTCTCGCTCCGGCATCGCGAGCTGAATAATTAAGAATACGAGAAAAGCATCAGCACGGCGAAGTTAAAATGAACATTCGTTTCATATGCGATGCTTTTGTTCGCCTGTGCCGCCTTTTAAATCGAAGTTAGCAAACTTTCTGTTTTCAACTGGCATTCGTTCGTATTAACTTTTGTTTAATGTCAAGGGAATACGATCATGAGAGAAGCTGCGTACAAACACGAGGATTTACGTAGATAGGCCTCAACTGTGAATTGTAAAACCGCAGCTAGTATATCTGCAACGTTCTTGCACCAGAGCTCTTTTACCGTGTAACTTGGAGTTTTATATAAACATGTACATTAGCTTTAAACCGCCTTATCGTGTCATTACAATCCCTCGATTTCCAGACTCGTTTTTCGCAAATCATCGCGTTTTAATCTCTCCATATTTCGTCTCTGGGTCTCGGCTTCGTAGATGTAGCGAGAAAGTTTCCAGGGAGGGGGAAGATGAAGATTTTGTCTACTTTTATCCAAAATTTCACCAACTCTTATCAGAAATTTTACCATGTCTATAAAGCCCCTGGTTTTTGGGACAAAGAGTCTTACTTAGGCATCATAGCGAAATTTTTGAAGATAAAAGTAACATTTAGTAACTTTTTTTGAGCAAAAAATGACCAACAAGTGACCAAAATGTAATCAAAAGTAACCAAAAGCTTAATTTTTTCGGGAGCAGGTATCATAGCGAAATTTTGAAGAAAAAAAGTGACTTTTAGTGACTTTTCTTGAGCAAAAAGTGACCAAAAAATGATCAAAAAGTAACCAAAAAATGATCAAAAAGTAACCAAAAGTAACCAAAAATTCGATTTTTTTGGGGGGGATTTTTTTACTGTTTTTTTTTGGGGGGGGGGAATTTTTTTGTATTTTTCTGCAAACATTTCAAAGATAAATCAACTGAAACGGCGTGAATAATTTCATTCCAGGTACCATAACGAAATTCTATCAAAATTAAATAACTTTTAGTAACTTTTTTCGAACAAAAATTAACCAAAAAGTAATCAAAAAATGAGCAAAATGTAACCAAAAATTCAATTTTTTAGATGGGGAGGGGGGGACAATTGTTTTTGAAATGTCCTGCAATCATTTTAAAGATAAACTGAAACGACGTGAATAATTTTATTAAATTCCTTTTTCAAAACTATAAACAAATAATTTTCTGTGACTATTATCTATTCTTCGAGCTAAAAAAAACGTATTTGAGGGCGCCAATTTACGAAGAATTTTGTCATTTCGCTTTCGTATACGAAAATCACCACGTTTTCAAAAACATTACCCTGAATCGACACAAACGACAACGAGTTCTAGGACGAGACCAAGAGTTGATTTAGATTTTTAAAAACTTCAATCTACACGATTCTGTCGTCGTTTTATCCCTAAACAGTGCAGCCTGTTCAAAAAAAATCAGTCTTAGTAGTCTTTGAAGACTCCTTGTTTGAAAATTTTTGAAAATTTTCAGTTCACATTTTTCCAATTTTTTTTATTTTGAAATGTTCATTTGGGGGGGAGGGGGGTGCAATAGCTGAAATTTTTTTATCAATTCTGTTAATTGTAACGCATCGCAAATATTTTTTTCGGAATCCAAAATTGAGTGCAACATGCTAAAAAAATCAAAACATTCAAAACCAAGAAAAAACACGCATTTTTCTCACTTTAAAAACTCTTAATAAGAGAGGTATCCCAACTCAAAGTAAAATTTTGAACCGAAACCAAAATAAATTGAAATACATCATAAAAGAATCCCATGTCAAAAATTTCAGGTGCTGAAGTGCATTTCTAGAATTTTGACAAATTTTTGAAATTTCAAAATTATCCCATCGCTCTACAAAACATGAAAATTTGATCCAATCAACGAAAAACCCTGAAATTTAGTAAATACCCATTTTTGACCTCCCGAATCGATTGGAAGCGGTTTTGAAACGTTTCAGAGCCTCCAGGAAATTTTGGATTTTTCCAGCGTTGGAGAAAAACCTATAAAATGGTCCATAATGGATTTCAGCACCTATAATCGCGAATTATCTATATTGGGGACCGTTTTGATCGATTAAAGCATAATTTTCCTAGTGCCTTAAACATTACTAAAGGTAGCATTTTGGGCCACTTCTAGGTACCGATTCTGGGTTAAGGGCCATTTTTGATCCTTATCAGGAAAGGCTCTTTAAAAGGAATTACTCACAAAAATTGGAAAAAAATGCTAAAAAGTGGAAAAAATAACTATTTTACCACGATTTACGTTCCATGTAAATATTTCTTTGTTAGATGTTTGGCTTAACATGAAAATTATTTTCTCAACTAATCTTAATACATAAATATATACAATATAGGTACAAAGGATTTCCTTTAATTTTCCTATTCTCAATTTTTCCATTTCACAAACGAACTAAGAGTTCTGTGAAAAAAATTAATACTCGTAAATCATTAATTGTAGAGTGTAAAAATTTCTTTCTGTAGAGTCCAATTAGTTTTTTCTTCGGAGACTTCGCTTTCGTGATATTTTAGTTGAAGTTCTAAGTTCAATTTATATAAATTTTATTGAAAATATTTCAAAAGCTAAATCTCAGAAGAAAAACCTAATTGGACGTTACAGAAACGAAATTTTTACGCTCTCCAATTTATGTTTTATTCATTTTTTTGTTCAGATTTTTTTTTACCCAGAAAATCGACTTCGAAGGTCAAAGTTATCAAAAAGTGTAAAAAAATCGTTCAACAAAAAATTCAAATTATGAAAAATTCTGACGTGCTAGAATCCTTCCACTGTTTTACTTGTATCTAATCACCGCGAAAAATATAAAAATTACCCATTTCAAACAGCATTATCTATGTTGACTTATCACAGGTAGACATTTCAAAATTTTTGAAAAGCTGTTTTCGTTTTGATTATTGTTTTTAGTCAAAAATTTAGCGCTGATTTCAAAAATACAATTGAATATTTTCCATTACGGCACGATTTTTTATAATGAAAATTTTTTGTTGAGAATTTGTTTTGCATTATTCGATATGTGACGCCGCATACGAAAAGGTGACCCCGAGCCAACTATACGGTTTTTGAGTTTTTCCACTATTTTTATGTAAAATTGGCCGTAGAATCCAAAAAAAATATTGCCAGTTCGATTACTCGATTTTAAATTGATGAAAAGTGGCTTTTACGTGATGGCAAAAAATCAAAAATGCTCAAAAATGCTCAAAAATTTTAAAAAATTTTTTCCACTTATTTTCGCATACAATCCAAAGCAGAATCCAGCAAAACCATCACCAGGTCAATTATTCCCTTCGAAACAGGGGAAAAATGATTTCTGAGTTAATTAAAAAAAAGTGAAAAAAATCCTAAAATTATGAAGAAATATTTTTTCAACGTGAAATGAAAGAAAATATCAGTTCGGCCAAATACCGCTTGAGTGTCTCATAGTCACATAGAACTAGAAAAAGTTACCGCGGGTCCTTAAAATTCGAAAAAAAAGAAAAAAAACACTTCGAAAACTTAAAACGCGTTTTTCTCGAAACTTACTAGTTGGCTCGGGGTAACCTTTTCGTATGCGGCGTCACATATAACTTTTGACCCTTGGAGTAGATTTTTCTGGGCAAAGAAAAGGCCCTAGAAAAAAATGAGTGGACCATAATTGTTTGGCGTAAAATTTTCTTTTTCTAATTTTCCATTGTGAGGCTTAGTTTTTGAGATATTTACCTACAATAAAAAATATGAAAAGTCGACTTTGCACTTTCAACTAAAATATCTCGAGAGCTAAGCATCCTAAGAAAAAACTGATTGAACTCTGCAGAAAAGAAATTTTACACTTTGGAATTTATGTTCTACTCATTATTTTATTAGGATCTTTTTTTTGCCCAGAAAATCGACTTTAAATGTTAAAAGTTGTCTATCAAAAGTGTCAATAAAAATGTCCTACAAAAAATTCAAATTATGAAAAATTCTGGCGTGCTGGAATTTTTTTACTGTCTTTCTTGTCTTGTGATCAGTGCGATAAATACTATAAAAAATAATTATCTATCAAATTACAAACAGTATTTTCTATGTTGACTTGTGCAATCGTACAATACAAAAATAAAACTCACTTAACATAGGTAGACAATTTGATATACATTGGTAGAACATATAGGAGTGCAGTATAAGTGAAGAAATGAAAAAAAAAAACAAAAAAAAAACAGAATTCCCCAAGGACACATATAAGAAACCAATAAGGAAGCGACCAAGAGTCGGTGACATGACGTGGTTGGCGATTATTGGCACCTGACAACTGTTTCTTTTGTACCTAAGTTGGTCGTGTTTTCGCCAATTATTGGTATGAATTTCTTTTCAATAATTTTGTTAACCAGAAAGTTGTCATCAAATGGTGTGGAATTTTCCAATTTTTGCCACTTCTTTCAACTTGTCAATAAATTTGCCAAGTTTCATAAATTCTTCACATGTGTGGGGGGAGATTCTCCCCACCCCACCCCACCCATCGCTACATCCCTGTTCGACGTCGATAAAACCAGCACTCGAGAATGTTTTTCCAAACCCGTGAGTATGGCAAATGTCTCCACGTGGGCACGCCTTTTATTAGCGTACGACGACACGACGAGCGGATTTGTTAATTAAATAAACGTTACCAGACCGCAGGCCATTTTCGAAACATGTATCAAAATTAATATAACTTCCAGCCGAGCAAACGCACCAAATTATTTACTTACCCGCTCCTGTGGCCTTTACGAGAATACGAAACCGATTAGAAATTTAATTTCGGACGATATTACATAGGTACTGGATTTTTCTAAACCATACACCGATGGTTTTCAAATTACACCACCAAAGGTTTTCAAAATCCATCTCTGGCAAAAAAATCCACAGCACGAGAGCAAATAGGTTTAAATTTTTTATAAAAAGTTGCTCGCGATGAGGAAAATTTTCCAGATAATTTACCTGCGAATTTAACTCGCAGTTTTTTTCGACACAGAATCCTCGTGTTTCACCTTAAACCGATCATCGCTCGTGGTATTCCCGAATAATCAAATTTCAACGTTTACTTTACTCTTCGCAAAGTACAAAAATGAAAAAAACAACTATTTAGGTTTCTTTTGAGTTAAGGTTTACTTCTCCCATCGTCGTATAGTTTTTCAACGAAAATTCTACATAACGAAATGAATTTTAATCATTTCTTTCTCACTACTTCTTGGGAACTTGTAAAACGCGAAATATTCTTTCACGCATTCCGCTAATGCTGGCACGAAAGACGGTTTCGTAAAAATATGCAAATTGTGAAATTAAAATGTTGCCGAAACGATTACCTATACAAGACTTTGATGGAATGAATATACGACGTGAAATAGGGGAGATTTTTTTCAAAAATTTTAAATAGGTATCTGTCATAAATAGAAGCGTTGGTTTTCGGAGTCTTTCCCGAGTGGTGGTATAGCTGAAAGGGCATGGTATGGAAATATAGCTGCGATTGTATAATACAGGGTGTGTCGATCGCGTTACACCGCCTTCATTTAGTAATGAAGCAACATCAACCACATCGGTGTAAATGGGGTTGCCGACACTGGTGTTTGAAGGTATAAAGGGTATTGTTCTCGTTTGGAGGAGAGTTCGAAATGGTGAAAAATTATGAAAATATTTCAAGCTGTGATACCATCTGAGCTTGGAATGCTAATAAAATGTCAACGTGTCTTAGATATTGTAGAATATTTAAAGTTGTGCAAAATAAATCATCTCAATTTTTCACCAGAGGTGATAATTGAAGGAGGTGGGAGTTTGATACCCAATTTTTAAAACCGTAAGATTTCCTGATTATTTTTGCTGCAAATGAAATTTCCACAATCTAACGAAAATTGTTTTCAATAATTTTGAAATTTTTATTCAATGTTTTCAACTACTTACAAATAAAAATTTTCCAATTGAAATTTTTTTAAAAAAATTCAATTTTGATTTTTAAAAAAATTCCAACTTGATGTTTTTAATAATTTCTCTCAACTCAAAAATTTGAAAAAGTAATGAAAATATAAAAACAAAGTTTAAAAAATCAAAATTGAAAAGTTTTTAATAGAATTTAATTTTAACAAAAGGTTAGTTGAAAAATTTTTCAAATCGGATACAGCTATGAAAAAAATTTAGAATGAAAAGAATTTTAGGGTTGAAAAATTTTTAATTTGGAATAATTTTGGACTTGGATCATCAAAATCCCATTTGTGGCAAAAATGATTAGGTCCCAGTTTTAGAACCATAAGGAAAAAAATTAAACCTGTCCCAAGAAATAAAATCACAGAACAATGAGAATTATGTACTTCGATGAAATAAACGAATACTCGTATTACATATTTTATTGTAAAATAAGGCTTTGTCAAAATGTCAGAGAAACATCTAAAAAAGAAAAAATAAATTCAATCACGAATTTCGTTCTAAAAATAAATATTATGTAGGTACATTTAGTACATTGATTAATCATTTTTTAAATTTCTCGAAAATATTATCATGGGCTTGAAATGCATTCCCGGAGTTGGTTTCATTCCGCAACGAAATTATTCAGCCCCTCCCTACTCCCTACGCATATGCTAGGCGATATCTTTCATTAGCGTTAATAAAATTGCATAAGCAGTTCGCCGTAAATACCTGAACGTTTTGGCGACCTCTTTTATTCATCTGCACGCCGCTCTGCCGTCTTGGTTTTTTTCAACTACTATTTTATCTTTCCAATTCAGATTTGGAGTCAAAAACACAATTATTATAATTTTAAAAACTCGTCTCTGACGGAATATTATTTCAAATACCTAAAAAATTAGCTGGTATTTCAAATGTTTTAGAATTTTTTTTACTAGTTTTAAAATTTAATATGTAATGCTAATTTCACAGTTGTTTTATTTTCAAGTAATTAATTTCATAAATGTGGAACCTTGAGAATCTTTAAAAAAAAAAATGCACCGAATTTATTATTGGCCCAAGTAAGCATAAAATGAAATTCTGAGAGAATTTTCAACATTTTAAAATTCTTTAATTTGTTGGATAATTATTAAAATGAAAATATGTCGAGAATAATCTGTCGGAATTTTTTTTCAAAACTGTATTTTTAGCTCCAATAAGTCTAAGAATCAAATTACAAGTTTTTTTCATTCAAACACGCAATGCTTAAAGACATCTCACACACATATATATTTTTTATTCAAAATTATGGTCAAATCAAAATTTTATAAATATTTCAAGGAGTAAGGGAACAGGGAAGGAGTGATAAATCTTCAATACTGAGCAAACTTCTCTTTAAAAACACGATATTGGCAAACCTGATCAATTTACATGATGTTCTGAGGTCATGCAACTATATGAAACTCGTGACCATTGAAAAAACCCGTAAATTTTTTCTACTTAGAGCTAAAAAAAATTATGAAATGCCAAACTCATAAAGTTATAAAACTTTCTACCAATAAACGAGCAACCGTCATAAATTGGCCGTACTCGGGGTTGCTGCATTAACAAAATGAAGGCGATGCACTGCAAGCAACACACAAGGTATCGATAGTTTTATCATGTTTTATATTTTATTAACTTGAGAGAGAGAATTTTCCCTCCCCAAACAATTGTCTATTTAATTAACACAATATTCGAACAGTTTTAGCATTTCCAAACTATTGTACTGAACCTACGAAACAATGTATTCCGCTAGAAGCATCCAAAGCAGCCGCTCAAGACGATCACAACACCGGGCAATCTCTAGTGATTACCGACAATACAGGGACCGAAAGTAAGCAACCTACGGGGAAATCTCTGCATACCTATCGATAACTATAGATACTAATTATTTTTACCAAAAAAGGAATTTCAACGATCTAACGTAGGTAAGTCCGAATTTACTCTAACTGCAAATTTTAAATTCTTTCAATTCCAAATTTTTTCATTCCAACTTTTTCAAAATTGTATTCAATTGTAGAATTTCTTTCAACTCAGAATTTTTTTTCCAAAACGTGAACAATTTTCCTTCCAATTTTTCTCAACTTAAAAATTTTTTACAATTTTGAATTTCTTTTTAAAAAATTTCAACCTCATGTTTTTCAAAATAATTTCTTCCAACTCAGTAATTAAAAAGAATTTTGAAAAAAAATGAAAATATAAAATTTAAAACAATTTTTAAAAATCAAGGTTTGAAAAAGTTTAAAAAATTCAAATTTAAAAAGTTTCACGGTTGGAAAAAATTTTAAATTGATTACAATTTCAAATAAAAAATTGGAATTAAAGAATTTGAAAAATTTAGTTGAAAAAATTTGAACTCACAATGGAAATGTACTCCCAATTCAAAGAAAAATTTTGGCTCGAAACAAAAAAATAAGATGAAAGTAAGGAAGTAACTACTAACTTACATTATAAAAGATACCCATATGCAAAATTTCAAGAAATGAAGTTCATTTTTGAAATTTCAAAACTTCCTCGATCATCGCCTTGCAAAATATGAAAATTTGATCTAATCAACGAAGAAAGCTGAAATGGACAAGTTGCACGAATTTTTTTTGGAAAAAAATCATGAAAAATCGAAAGTAGACATTAAAAGATGAAGATTTAAAAAAAAAGAAAGAAATTTGGTCCATTAGAACTCTCGCAATGATTTTTTGAAAGTTGCGTTTTCTCACAGTGTTCAAAAACGGGAATGTGGTCAAATCTGGTAAGGTGACGTCACACCATACAATGTTCGTTTTATAATTCGCGGCGTGGCGCGCACTCGCGCGTTAGAAATTTTTATGTGGCGTAGGCGCACACCCGCGCGTAAGAATTTTTACGAACTTTTGTTTCACATTCTTTTTTTCAAATACATATTTTTTTACAAATACGTTTTTAATTATTCGTCTGCATTTTAAATAGGTAGTCGATAATCATTGTAAGATAGTAGTTATCAACAACTTCAATATTACGTATAATAATTCAAACCGCTTCATTATTGTCAATCAGCCAAGTATTTTTCGCGATAAATTTCATGGTGTGACGTCACCTTACCAGATTTGACCACATTCCCGTTTTTGAACACTGCGAGAAAACGCAACTTTCAAAAAATCATTGCGAGAGTTCTAATGGACCAAATTTCTTTCTTTTTTTTTTAATCTTCATCTTTTAATGTCTACTTTAGATTTTTCATGATTTTTTTCCAAAAAAAAATTCGTGCAACTTGTCCATTAAGTATAAACTCTATTTCTGACCTCCCGAATCACCTAGATAAGCCTAGAGCTGGTGGAACAGAACAGGACAGTACCGTACGAACAAATAAAAACACTTAAATTTCGGTTTTGGCCGAAAAATAAACAAAACTGAAAAAAATTATGCTCTGGACAAAAATAAAGAACAAAACAGAACAAATCGTTTTAAAAAAGTAGATGTTTTGTTCTGTTCTGATCTGGACAAAACCATTTTTTTGTTCATGATTTTCTGTTTTCCTTGTAACATTGTAATGTCACAATTTCTCATTTTCATGCTTTATAATGAAATTCACTGGAAAGTCAGTAAAATCTTCGAAATTTGCTGAAAAATCAGTGAAAATCTGAAAATTTGATAAAAATTTCTTGACATGATGGTTAAACCCAAAATTGGTGGTAATTTTTCACACCAACCTTCCATTTTGGAGGCTTTTGAGAATTGTAATTTTTTCGTGTTTTTTCACCTTCTGTGAATATTTAGAGAATGCTGAACAATCAGTGTTTTTTTTTTAAATCAGTGAAAATACGCTGAAAATCAAAGGAATTTACTGATTTTCTCTATGCTGTAATTTTTACTGTTTATCAGTGACTTTTCACTGATTCAAAATAAGAGAGTGGTATTAATGTCCTGAAATGTTTGGAACTGATCGTTTTGAAGAATGAATATATTTTTGACGTTATTTCATGGTTCAACTTTACTGTGTGAAATCATTTTATCAACCCTTCATTTTTTTTTTTTAAATTGAACATTTTTTATTGAAAAACAGTGATGTGAAATTGGATGCAAAATCCACCCAGTTCATGGCATAGAAGATGGACACACCAAATTTTACTTATTTAGTCGTTAATTTTGTTGACTTCTTCGAACAACAGAACTGAACTGAAGTGAAGGAACTGCTTAAAGCAACTGGAACTTAAACCTGAAACCTAAAATCCGATACTCGATACCTCGTACCTGAAAACTGGAAACTTAAACGGAACAAATCAACTTGAACGAAACCAGAACAGAACAAAAAAATTCAATTTCGCTTGAAAAAAATACCAGAACGATCCATTCATTTTAAAAAAGATCTGTTCACGAACGGAACAGAACATATTAACGTTCTGTTTCACCAGCCCTGGAAAAGCCCATAGAAATGGTTCATATGAACTTTTAAACCTATAATCCACATTGGTGACTAATTTTATCGATTAAAGCACAATTTTCCAAAATTCATGACTGCCAGTTCAAATCCATATTTTTTAATAAAATTTTACTGGGAAAAATGTAAAGTTTACCAGTGTGGATATGGGCTTTTCTACAGTGTCGGAAAATTCCAAAAAAAATTTGCAAGCTTCGAAACGTCTCGAAACTACTTCCAATCGATTCGGAAGGTCGAAAATAGGGTGTATACCAAATTTCAGCTATTTTCTTTGAATCGATCAAATTTTTATATGGTATGATTTATCGTTACGACAAAAAAAGGGGAATCCACGACAAAAATAGGAGGTTTGAACGACAGAAAATTGAAACCCAACGGCCATGAAAAATACACGACAGAAAAATTCTTTGAACGACTGAAAAATATATTGTACATAAAAAAAACACGATCAACGACAAATAAAAAATCGCACGTCAGTATAATGACCTCAAACGACAACAAGTTGAGCGACACTCACGACAAAGCAGTACGTTTGAACGACAATTTTTTTTTTACAATCTGTTAAAGAAAAAAATGCACATTTCTACATGAAAAAATTATGAAACACAGTATGTATTCTAAAAAAATTTTGAGGCTGCCCAAATTGGAAAATTGACGTTTTTGCAATTTTTTCCTATTCAGCTACTCTCACCCCCCCTCCCCCCTTCTCGAGACAAAAATATGCAATCCAATTTCAACTTCCTGTTCGACGTGAAAATTTTCAGTAATAAGTACTTAAAAATGATAAGGGTAAGAATCAGGGACGAAATTTGGGCGAAAATCTTAGTGGGGGGGGGGGGGAATGAAAAATTTGCCGATTAATGTAATTAAAAACGGAAAAATTTGCTGACTCATATTAAATGAAAATTTGCCGACCAGTTGTATTGAAAACAAAAAACAAAAATTCGTGCTTTTTCGAGCTAACACTTTTGACTTGAAAAAAACGATGTAATTCCTTGATGACACCTGACACCTCCCTTCTGAAAAAATCGAACAATTTTTGAAAATTCCATTAAAGATTGAGACAAAGTCCCTTCCTTGATAAGGGAGAAGGACAAATTTTTTCCGTTTCAAAATATACAATTATTTGAAATAGAAAAACATCATTTTAAAAATTAATTCAGCAAAGTAACCGGCGAAATTTTTGAAGAAAACGGCATTCAGAAGCTGAAATTTTTTCATTAGAATTCGTGCTTTTTCGTCTTTCTTTTATGACTTTTATAAAAACGACATTCCTTAATGACACAGGCATCATAGTGAAATTTGGTGGCAAAAAAGTAACTTTAGTAACCCAATTTGGGAAAAAAAGTAACCAATGTATTACCAAAAAGTAACCAAAAACTCAATTTTTAATGGTAAAATTTGTAAAAAAAAAACAAACATGTATGTACTTAATGCAAATTATTATAACTTATAAGCGCTCCCAGAAATTATGTAAGGGAGGGGCTGAGAATTGGAGAAAAATTGGGTGGAGGGTAAAAATTCGTAACAAACTTCAAAATCTATTTTTACAGTAGTGCTCGTAAAGTCAGGTTAATTTCAGTGGACAGATGAAAAAATGTAATACAGATAAAAGCGAAGAAAAACTGAAAAATTGCAAGAATTCTCTAAATCTGAATCAGTGAGATGAATATAAATGAAAATCAGTGATTCGCATTGATCGTTTAGTCAAAATTACTGATTTTTTTCTGGTTAATTGAAAATCGACTAAGAAATCAACGATTTTTGACTGCAATATCAATGAAAATTATTTTATTGGTTCAAAAAGGCAGAGTTTTTATAAAACTTGATTGATGTAGATTTAGAAAGTTATATTCTAATGTAAGAAATAAGAAAAATTATTTTTGAAGAGTAATAAAATGCACTTCTCTGAACGCTTTTGAGGTAAAATTTCATTTTTTTATTACCGACTTTTCTTGAAAAGTCAGGTACTAAATTTGTTGGCGCGGTGAGACTTGGGGTCTGGGATGAGTTTTCTTTGCGTTTTGGGTCATTTGGAACACAACTGTACCATTCGTTCATTTTCACCTTTCCTTTTATATATATATATATATATTTATGTATGAAATTTGTGGTCGATTAAACTCCGAAACTATGAGGTTTGAGAAAAATTTGAAAACGTCACGCTGTTGGGGCATTGCTGAACCTGTGAGATTTTAAGTTTTATCGAAATCGGTTGAAACGTTTTTGAGAAAAATTAATTTTTGTGATTTTTTTTCATGGAATTTGCCTGAAAATAGCGTCCAAGAAGTGGTCTTCAGGGTGTCCAAAAAAAATAAATAAAAATGCTTAGGAAAAATTATTTAACCAACTTAATTGAAAAATTTCAAATCTAGTGTCATTCGTGGTCTATCACCATTCGACTGTACATGATGGTAGAATAACAAGACTCCCATGATAACTATGGCCTTCTTTAGATGATGAATTCATTGTTACTGGTTTCCATCAACTTTGGAGAAAAAGAGGTCTTCAGGGTATCCGAAAAAAAAGCTTGCAATAAAAATGCATAGCAAAAATCATTTAACCAACTTAATTGACAAATTTTAAATCTGGCATCAGTCCTGTTCTAATACCATTCGAATGTACATGATAGTAAGAAGGATCCATTCGAGATGGGCTTCTTCAGGTTACAAATTCATCATTTCCGGTTACCATCAACTTTGAAGAAAAAAAAGAGGTCTTCACTGTCTTCAGGGTGTCCGAAAAAAATATTACAATTAAAATCCTTGGCAAAAATTTTGTAACTAACTAAATTGTAAAATTTTAAATCAGTCGTCAATCTTGGTCTATTACCATTCGAATGTACATGAAGGTAGAATAACAGGACCCTCACGATAATGATGGTCTTCTTTAGGCGATGAATTCATTGTTTCTGGTTTCCACCAACGTTGGAAAAAAGGAGGTCTTCAGGGTATCCGAAAAAGCTCACAATAAAAATGCATAGCAAAAATTCTCCAATCAAATTGATCGAAAAATTTTAAGTCTGGCATCATTCGAATATACATAATCGTAGAATAACAGGACCCACTCGAGATGGACTTCTTCAAGCGACGAATTCATCGTTTCACGTTCTCATCAAGTTCGGAAGAAGTGCAGACAGGTCTTTGAAATTACCTGTCAATTTAGAATGTTCTGAAACTGAATCGCCAAGAAATTGACTAAATTTTGAATTCGAATATGTGCTCATGAAAAATACCGTGTGACGTGTCTATTGTTTGGTTTTGTTTTTTCATCCGATTCCTCTGAACCCCCCTATCGGCTCTCTAAAACCAGGAAATCGCATAGATGTAGGTTTATTTCGTTTTCACTCATTTTCATTGTATCAAAATTATTAACCCCAACAAATAGCTACGTATTGATTACACAGATGATAGGTATCTTTGATAGCTAATACATTTTGATGCATAAATATAAGAGAAAAGTCGGTTTATCTCACGATTTAGGCGTGAGAATTTTTTGAGCTTGGATTGAATCTACTCGACTCCGGGACTTAATCAGACATTATGCAAGGGCGGGGAAGAATTTGAAAAAATGAGGGTGAGTCAAAATTCAGTAAAAAAAAGTGAGTATCTAGCCTACCTACCCTGTAAATTTATATGAAAATCAGTGATTTTTCATTGAAATATTAATCAAAATTACTGATTTTTATTTGACAAATTGGAAATTGATTGGAGTTTTGACTGAAATATGGGTGAAAATCTCTAGTTTTTGATGAAAATTATTTCACTATACTTAACCAAGAGAATGAAAATACACCAATTTTGACTGATTCAAATTTAGGGAATGATAGTGTATTCAAGAAACAGAGGTATCAATGTACCGCCCGAGCGGAGCGGGGGCGAAATTTTTTGAAACAAAAAAGTCTCCAAAACTCGACTAAACCGAAACTAATCAGACACTCTACGCTTAAAAAAATCAATTTTTAGAGAAAAATTATGAAAAAAGGGTAAATTTTTTGAGAAATTTTGGAAAAAAGTAACTTTTAGAGGTAAAAAGTAACCAAAGTAACTTTTGAAGTGGAAATAGTAACCAAAAGTAACTTTTCTTGAAAAAAGTAACCAAGTTACTAAAAAGTAACCACGCTATGATGCCTGTAATGAGCTCCTCTTCTTCCCTTTAAAATAATCATTTGTTGGGGCTAGAAGGGAAAAGGTTCATACTATCATTTTGAAAACAAATTGTGTAAAGTTACTGAGCCCAAGCGAAGTGAGGGCGAAAATTTTTCAGGAAAAAGGCATCCAAAAGCTGAAATTTCTTCTATATTTAATCAATATTTTAGAACTGAAAGGGAGCTTTTTCAGAGTTTTTTTCGAAACTGCCAAAATTTTTTTGAAGCTGCCTAACAGATTTTTGGAGCTACCCAAACAAAGCCTAAAAACCCCCTTAGAATACACACTGATGAAACATCATTGCCTGGTTATCTCCATTCACAGCAAAATGAACTTTACCTGTATTGTCGTTCAAAATCTTCATTTGTCGTTCAAACACTCATTTCTGATGGGGGGGGGGGGAATTGTCGTGATTCATCAACAAACCTAGTCGTGATGACAACACATTTTGTCGTTTGAAATTACTGTCGTTGAACAAATTAAATTGTCGTTCATACCTCCTCTTTCTGTCGTAACGCTTGCCTGTCGTTCAAACCTCCTTTTTTGTCGTAAGATTATATATTTCCCTTTTTATATTTCAAAGAATGAAAAGTAATTTTGAAATTTCAAAAATTCGCGAAATGAACTTCAGCATCTGCAATTTTGAATATGGAGTTCTTCTATGATGTGCTTTGAATTCATTTTTCTGTCGGTTTAAAATTTGACTTCAAGTTGGAATACTTTCCTCGCCAGAATAACTTTGGGCTTGCATCGTCGAAATCCCATTTTTGGTAAAAATAATTACGACTCAGTCTCTCGCCATGTTTAATCGATACACCAGCATTATCGACGATACGCCTAATTAAGGCGTAAAACACACCGAATTCGAGCCATAACGACATAAGTCTAATCGAATGTACACCGAATTAGTTGCAGGAAACACGACGGCGGCGGCAACAGATTTCCACCTAACTTACAACGTTAGCGATCAAACCAAGTCACGCAACGGTCCGGAAAAGTTCCTCGAAAATCGTAAATTAGTAACCCATCAAGGAAACATGGTTCTGGTTATTGACGAACTCGCAAAACCGTTTACCGCCGATTTGCAACCGTTTCATTTCTGGAATACGAGATTTTTTAGCTCGGACGAGTCGTACATTAGATTAAACATAACGGTATCGTGGATATGTAACATCGCCGTGTACGGCAGACGCAACAACGGCGTCAGTATAACGCAATACGATTTCGTCGAATTTATCAAAGACGGTCGATTAAACAATAAGATAAAACGACCGAAAAGGGATACAAGCCGAGAAGACGACCGCGGCGCGAGCCAAAATATCACCGCCTCCGCAGCCGCAGGCGGCCAAGAAACAAAAACCGTCGATATCTTTCCGCACTACCTGTATAAACCCGGATTCACCGAAACGTACGTAAAAAATGAACGTAATATCCGCAAACGATCGTCGTCTACGGTACCGGCAATGGCGACCGTATCGATTTTACATCTCTTGGAAGCCGGCAATTGGTTCTTCTCTGTGTATAACGACGATTTAGCCACTCACGAAGTTACCCTGACGATTGAAAAAATTAACGACATATCGAGGTACTGTCCGAACGAATGCTCCGGACGTGGCTCTTGTTATTTAGGACGGTGCGATTGCATTGACGGATATACCGGCGCTGATTGCTCAAAGAGTGAGTACCCGAACACGTATAGTTTTTTTTCGCCCCTGCCTCAAAATCACCTTCGTCTTCGCAGATACCGAAACATAAAAAGGCGAGAAATAATTCGAAATTTCATCGCTACAAATTGTCTCGCGTGTATTTCGCTTCTGCGATGGAAAAGTTTATAATATATTGAGTTTTACCGCATCTCTTCTCGCAACCGACCCTCCGGCAGCGAAAATTCATACAGTCGTATACCTCGACCCTCCCCCCCCCGGCCAACCCTCTCGTCATCCGTTGGCTGTAACAATCCGCCGCAAATTGACGACATTAATCATATTCTTTTTAAAACGTTCGTACCGCGATAAAAGTGTATAAACTTGAATTTTTCAATGCTTATTTTCACTCATTTTTCGTTACATATTTGCCTTTTCAAAAGTATACGTATACTTACGTAACGGTTTTAACGCGAGCGCGCATTTATTAGTTTCGCAGATCTTCTACACGCCGTAATGATATCATTTACTATATATACTTTTATTATGCTTATTTATCTCTTTAGTTTACCCACTCAAAATGATACAACTTTCGAGTAAATTACCGCGGGTTTCGATTTTTTCGCTAGATTAAAAAGTATCCTTGCTGGTGGGGTTGTTCGACGGTTTGAATGAGGTTTTTTTCGCGGTTCGATGTCGTGAAACTTGGCTGTGAAGTGGTTGCATAAGAATGAGATGAAAATAATCTATAATTTATGGACGATTTGAGAAAGAGCAATGTTGGCTTTGGATATGGGTGTTTGTATAACTAATTTACTAGTAAATATACAAAAAAAAAAATAATAAATACGGAATACCTATAAAATTATGCGAATTATGCAGTGTGCAATTTTCAAATTTAGACAAGCGATGAATATGATAATTTAGAAAAATTTCAGAATAAAAATTTTGAATAAAAATTTATGATAGTTTTTTGGAGAAAAAATTATTTTATGAAATCGTCCATCATCACAATAAAAAAAAAATGTAAAATTTTCACAAAATGAATCGATTTTGGTATATTGAAAGTTTGAGGATGCCATTTCAAACTTTGCAGTTTTCAACTCACGAAGAACAAACACCGATCTTCGAGGACGAGAGAGAAGGCTGCTTTCAAAAAAAGATCGAAAATGTCTTGTGAGATGCTTGAAAATACAATACAGGATGTTTCATGAATCGTCAGCCTGTTTTTTTTTTTGTTTTTTGATATAACCAGGTAGCACTAAAACAACTTGAGATGAACATGTTACCTACCTTGAAAATTGAAGGGGTAAATCCTGTTTCTAAAAAAATCACTTTTAAAAATATTTCAATCATGGAAATCGATAGTTAGATAGTACTTTGTAAACTGAAAGAATTTCATTTCATGTTTTTTTTTGTTCAAAAAAAATAGTACGGGTGACTTACAATTTCCGGAACGCGAAATAATTGCTTCGTAAAAAAAATAATAAGGTCCATCGAATAATGAAACCCCATTCACGACATAGCTGAAGCTCCATTCCCTTTAAAAAATATAAATTCATCCCTCACTGATTACGAATCTTTGAAAAATTTTGGACTTTTTTCGTTTTTTGTGATTTTCAAAAAAAAATATCAAACTCAAAATTTTGAAAATTTTAAAAATTGAGATATTTAAAAACTAACACTTGCATATGATAGAGTTTGGATAAGGATAAAAAATCATTGCATGCAAATTTTGCCTAATCAAAAATTTAAAGGGGCAAAAATTTACAAAAAAATCAAATTTTCGTGAAATTGGCAACACTGTTTCCCCCACTCAACCCTTTTCAGATATTTTGAGTACAGGGTTGCAGTTGCCCCTTGCCGACCTACACGTAGGCAACCCTTTGTTCAGATCAACGCAAGGCAATGTGGGGCGATTTCTCTCTCAATTACAAAAAAAAAAAAACGTTGCGTTCCGGAACTTTTGGGTCACCCTGTACTTTGAAAACTGAAAGAATTTCATTTTATGACTTTTTTTTGCCCAACTTTAAAATTGAAGGGGTACAAAAAACATCGTTCAAAAAAAATTCTAAAAAATAAACTAATCAAGAGAATGGGTATAGTAGGTAGAGGTACGTTGAAAAGCTAGGGATTATTCAAAATTAATGGGATTCAAAACATTTTCAAATTTTCTCAATTTTGGATGATCCGTAGCCTTTTAATTTTTGATGTTGAACAAAAAAGTCTTCAAAACAAAATTTTTTCAGTTCACGACGTACTACCCATTCCCTCGATTAATGAACTTTTTTCAATTTTTTTGTGGTCCCTCCAATTTAAAAGTTGGTAAAAAGTCATTGAATGAAAATTTGTTCAATTTTCAAAGTACTATCGATTGCATGGTTTTTTTTACAAACAGCATTTACCCCTTCAATTTTCAAGATAGGCAACATGTTCATCTCAAGTTTTCTTTTAATGGTTCCTGGTTATATCCAAAAAAAAGTATGGCAGGCCATTTAAGGAACACCTTTGTCAATTTTTGTTTTTGAAACGGTTTAAAAAAAAATCTTGTCACCTACGTAGAAAAAATTCAAAAACTTTGCCCCCTCTATCCTTCCATATGTGTCATTTGAAGGTAAAAGGTTCCACTTTGGCAAAATGGAGTTAAGACCGTCATGTTGTAGAGGATGAAATTCTCTATCATTTGAAACCTCAACCAGCTCAAATGGATGATTTTTGCTCGAGTTAGAGCCTCCGAAAGTTTGAAAGTTCAAAAAACATGTTTTTGAGAAAATGAGCTCTGAACTTTTTGATACATCTTTTCATTATAATCATAACTTTGGAACTTTAACCGTTAGAAAGCTTCCTGACATCTCATTTGATAGATAATTTTGTATCCAATATGGTACTGTGGTCTAAAATTACTCATTTTGAAAAATATTTCAGCGAAAGTACAGAATCTATTTTCAAAAAACCGACATTTGATGACATAATTCATGGTAAACTTCAACGCGGTAGTTCACCGACTTCCTGCGAGGGGCGCGCCTTGAAATTTCTCCGGGTAATACAGCAGATGTTCTAGTATCCCGAACCGTCAATAACTAAAAAGTAAAAAGGTCCCACTTTGAAAAATTTCGACATAAAATCCATTTTTCTTGAAATCCTGAAATGTCAAAGTGGGACCTTTTACCTCGAAATGACACATATTCATCTAGGTCTGCGTCTGCTTGAGAGTATAAAGAAAGAACATTTCCAAAAAAAATTTTAAAACCTTTAGGATTATTTTTTATCAGTTGAATAGTTATTTTATTTGAATCTCTTTTTTTAGATATAAGGCAAAGGCAATAAAATTCCGATTTTTAAGAATTTTCGTTTTAACATTAATAATATGCTTTGGAAGAAGCAATAGAAAGGGAGAAGTTTGATTAGAAATTAACTTTTAAAAAAAGACTAAACAAACTGAGGTTTTTTATAGCCAAAAGCAGAAATTTCGGAGAAAAAATATAATATACTCATTTGAGAAAAAAATTAGGTGCCATATTTTAAGAAGCAATCCAACAAAAAATCAAGAATTAATCCAAAATAATGACTTTTTGAAAAATCCATAAAAAACGTAGCTGGCCAAAAATCACTCAAGATGCCATTTTTGGGAAAAGCATATTCCAAACTCCCCGTAATCAAAAATTCAAAATTCTAGCTGCTGAAATGGATTTTTTGATTTTCAATGACTGAAAAAATTATTTTCCCATAAAAATTGGTACGAATTTGATCTCTGCCCAATACCGATCACTAAAAACCAAAATTTCACCAGTTAGCTTTTCTAAAGTCACCACTGTGAATTTGATTTTTTCCAGAATTTTCACATTTCGTCATAAAATGTGAAAATTTATCAATGAAACTAAAAATTGAGCTCCCTTTCTCTTATTTGAGCAAACAAGACAGACATTTCAAGTGTTTTTTTTAACCTTCTTTCAAATTATACAGTCATTTTCACTAAAAAAAAAAATTACCTACTGAAAATAGAAAAATCAACTTCGGGAACTGAAATTTTGATAACAAAGCTTTTAAAACATACTGTTCTGAAAATTTTACTCTCGTTAAAATTGGAGACGGATACTCGAGTGGGTAGTTCCCTTGTCAGTATTTAAGACTTTTCTTTCCTTGAAATGTCAGAAAAAGAAATAATTTGACAAAAATGGGAAAGTAGGAGTGAATTTTATCTCATCGTCGCTCTTTATTTAATGAATTCAAAATTTAAACATTTTAATCTACGTAAGCTGAAGATCTCTGATGCATATAATTGGGTAGAAAAAAATGAAAAATTGACTTTTAAAAAATATTCGTCAACTTTCAAAACATCATCGACTTTTCTCACTTCTTAATTTTTCTCAAGTTCAATGGTTCATTTTTTATTCGAACTTGATTGATTTTACGTAAGTGAATAAGATTTTGAAATTTCAATAATAGGTATGCACTTATCTTGTACAAAAAATGCTTACTTCTTTTTACTAATGTGAGTATCGCATGAAGGACGAACCGAATTTGATACGTATTATTAGAGAGGGGCGAAAAGTTTAAAATTTCTTATTCAGATGGTAATTTTTCAATTTAAAATAATGGTAAAAAATCAAAATTTTTAAACTGAGATAGATTTTTTATTCTCTTTAATTTAAAATATAGTCAAAATAAAATCATCTCCCTCAAAAAATCTGTCATCACTTGTGAAAATTTTCCAACTAGAGTATGATTTTCTCAATTAAAACTGCAATTTTTTCACCACTCGATTGTATCCCTGCCTTAAGACACAAATAACTTAATCATAGTTGATTTTTTCAGAAGAGATTTTTAAGGGCTTTTAATTTCATAAGTGGGTAATGGTTTTTCAAATTAAAAACAGAGAAATCGATATTTTTCACAATAGTGTTGTGAATTTTATTTAAAGCCAAAAAAACACTTATTGAAAAAATTGCATTTTTTCCAATTTTTTCTATCGATTACCCTTCCTCTCCCCTCTTCTTTCTTCCAACCTCCTAACAAAACGAAAAATATTTTAATATAAACATCGATCGTTTAAAAAAGAGAAAGATGGGTCACCAAGTCACAAAATTTGTTATTCTTAGTTCCACCCATTTTCCTTGAAACCTTTTTTTACAAAATTACCAAAGTATACCAATTATTCTCTAACCTGGTAACACTTCCAGTTCGAAAAAAATTCACCCCTTCAAACGAATTAATTCAATGTTTAAAAACACTCGACAAAACGGTTAAATAATTTTCGCAGAGTTAATGATTATTCAATACTTTACGTTATCGATCGTAATTATATAAAGAATAGGCGTTCATTTTTGTCATAGCAGAATTTCCATTTAATTTTTCAATTTTTAGCATGACCTAGTTTCGACAACAAGCTAAATTTAGCTACCTACGGTATCATTTTCTCCGGCTTGGCGGATATTTCACTCTGGCATATTTTCTATCTAAACGAAAGTAAAAGAACGAATTGCTGCTAAACTAAATTTAATGAGATGTTCACTTTCGAGCAGTTTATGGTATTTTTCCGCTAAATTATACCGAGCTTCGCGCCCGTTTAAGCCAATACTTCAATAATTATTTCACCAGATGAGGAAAACACCTAAAACTTTCGACTCATGAGAAAAACCTAATATCTTTCAGGTGTTTGTCCGATTCTATGTTCGAACCATGGTACGTACGGAGGAGGATTATGTCACTGTGATGAAGGATGGAAAGGTACGAATTGCGATGTTCCGGCGTACGACTGTAAACTTTCCGATTGCTCGGGGCATGGTAAATGTAGCAAAGGAGTATGCACGTGTAATTCAGGCTGGAAGGGGGATAACTGTGATATAGGTAAGTGTCATCGTCATTTTCGGTCTATACCATAAGCTTAGGTATAATAATTAACCATAAGGCTTTATTGTAAAGTACAATAACAAAACTGCGTTATTAGTTTTCGTCGGTTTTATCACAATACACTATAACTCTATTAAAGCATAATTTTATGCTTTTTAACGCTCGAATAAATTATCGCTCGGAGGAGGCGAACTAGGCGACGTGAAATTATTTAAATTAGGGATTTGCGGCGAAGCAATGAAAATATTACGTTTAACGTAACAATAAAATGCTACCGACGATAAAATATACCCGAAAGTATTTATAGAGTCTGTCAGCGGCTAAAAATTAAATATTCAAACGAGCCATCAATAATGGGGATTTTATTCGCAGAGGACTGCCTCGACCCGACATGTTCGGGACATGGTAAATGCGTCGCTGGTAAATGCTATTGTAAGGCTGGCTGGCAAGGAGCCAATTGCTCAGTTGTTAATGAACAAGTGTTCCAATGCTTACCCCGGTGCTCTGATCATGGCACTTATGACTTGGAAACGGGCACTTGCGTATGTCACGATTTCTGGACTGGTTCGGATTGCTCGCAAGGTAAATTTTTTCGACATTTAAAATGAAAAAAGAATCATATCGTACCAGAAACTAACTCCTGAATAATTTTACCACAAAGGGGATTTCGATGATTCAAGTTGGATTTTATTCCAAGTTCAACTTTTTCCAATTCTAAATTTTTTCAATCATTTCAACCCTAATTTTTTCTAAAGCTATATCCAAATTTAGAATTTTTCCATTAGTAAAATTTTTTCAAATTCAAATTTTCCCTACCTTGATTTTTTATTATGATCACTTTTCAAAATTTCTTCTAATTACTTACCTAATGAATTAAAAAAAACTTTTGAAAAACAAGAATAAGTTGACATTTTTTGAAAAATTCAAGTGGGAACAATGTTGAAGAAATCTTCAATCACAAAAATTTTAGAGTTGGAAAAAAATGACGAAAAAATTTTAATTAATTATTGGAAACGATTTTTGAGCAGCACATGAGAGCACAAACCGAGCACGATCGATTGACTCCACTTCCATTCTTCTCCCTTGAATGGGCGAGGCATCTGAAATTGAGCCAATTTCTATTTTAAAAATAATTTTCAATCACATGTTTTGCAAAAATTTTTCTCTACTTACTCAATTGTTGAAAGAAAATTTTAAAAATTATAAATATTAAAAAAAAATTCAAAAATAAAAATCGAAAAAATTCTGAGAAAATTGAATTATAAAAAAATTTTACTATTGGAAAATTTTCAAAAAAATTTATTACCTTACTTATAGGAAAAATTTCAATAAAATTTCACTGTTGGAAAAGTTTCAAAAAAATTTTACTGTCGGAAGTTTCAAAAAAATTTTACTGTTGGAATAATTTCAAAAAAAAATTACTGTTGGAAAAATTTCAAAAAAAATTTACTGTTGGAGAAATTTCAAAAAAAGGGATAATTTCAAAAAAATCAGAATTGAAAAAACTGAAAAAAATAAAGTTGAAAAAATTTGAACTTGGAAATTATAATAACAATAAATTTGGGGAAGAAAATTTTTTAAGTTGGATACAGCTTTAAAAAATATTTAGAATTTAAGAAATTTTGTGTTGAAAAAAATTGAACTTGAAATAAATTTGTACTCGGATCGTTGAAATCCCATTTGCGACAAAATTATCAAGGAGCTTACCAGAAAAATATCAGGTTGGTTAATGACACTTGAATAAATGATGTTAGCGTTGTGCCATTTGAATTGTGGACCTCACGGATCATGCGACAGAGGCAGATGCTCTTGCGAGGCAGGTTGGACAGGAGATAAATGTGATCAGTTACCATGTGATCCTCGATGCAGCCAGCATGGTCAGTGTAAAAATGGAACATGCATTTGTTCCAGAGGTTGGAACGGTCAACATTGTACAATTGGTAATAAAAAAATCTACTGCCTTCTCGCCTGCTCCCAAAAATACCCATCAATTTAAACAATTACTTACTTTCCTCGTGTAGACGGCTGTCCACAAAACTGCCACCAAAACGGTCGATGCTATTCCGAAGAAGGAGAGTACAGATGCGAATGCGAATCAGGCTGGGCCGGGTATGACTGCTCCATACAGCTGGAAACAAATTGCAGCGATGAAGTAGACAACGATCATGGTAACGTTTCATTAAATTTTTCTACTAAGTAAATTAAAAAAAATTACGTAGCTTGTAGATGGTTGAGTCAACCCACACAATACCAAATGAAAAAAATCAAAAAATTAATTTTAGATTGCAATTTTTTTTCATCGTAGTTTTAAATAAATTCCGAGAGAAAAATTCTTCAAAGCGTACAATAGTTTTTATATCTTAAGAGCACCTACATTTAATACTCGTTAAATTTTTTTTCTTTCTTTGGTGCTTTGAAATGCTACAGAAAAAGGGAAACGTTTAATAAGGTTTTTCCGAGTTAGTTCCTTTCTGCGAAGCCGTTCCCACTTTTTATTCGTTCTCCACTTTGCTGCTTTTCATTCTCATTTAATTTATGGGCCAAGTAAACAGTTTTTCTTTTTTCCTTCGAGGCGCTTTCAGTTTTGTAGCTATTTTTTTTTACTTTTTCTCTTTCGCGTTCTTTTTTTCCTTTCTTTCCTTCCGTTACTTCTGAGTAATTGACAAAAATCTATAAGAATACGACGAATGTAATTCCGAATTATTCTCGATGAAATCGATATCAACGCGAAATGAATAATGGGGTGGGTTTTTTTTAAGGAAAAAAGGTAATGTAAAGGTGTTAAAATAGAAGAAAAGTTGATTTTTTGAATTTTTTAGTTTTTTTGCGCATATTATACGTTTGTATTCTAATATTGTTAGCTATTACATGGCATTGGAAAAGAAGGGATGAATTGAAAATTTTGAAGCTTGAGATTTAAAATCACACAGATGCAACTGCAAACAAAATTTTGAAACGAAAAAGTAGGAAAAAATAGAAAAAGGTAGGAGTACAGAAATTAGAAAATCAAAAAATGAAATCTGGAAAATTTAAATTGAAATTATTTCCAGTCAAATACAGTTTTTCTTGATGATACAACTTTTCATAAAATTGAAAAATAGAATAAACAAAAAAACCAAATTGAAAATGGAAAATTGACACTGAAAAATGCAAAATAAAACTGTAAGTTGAAATCTAAAAAGTGAAAATAAAATTAAGAAGGAATGAAATTGAAATTAAAATTAGGAATTGTCCCAGAGAAATCGATAAAACTGAAATCTGAGAAGTGATTGAAATATAAAAAATGAACTGAAATCTGGAATTGAAAATAAAAAAATCCAAAAAAGTACTCAAAATGTGAAACTAGCTTTGAAAAAAGGATAGAACTACAAATTAAAACTGGAAGATCTAAACTGAAAGCAAAAATTTGACTTTAAAATTGAAAACCTAAAAGTACAACTGAAATCAAAAATTGAAATTGAAATCAAAAATGGATACTGAAGAATGGATAAAACAAAGAACCAAAAAAAAAAACTGAAACCAGAATGAAAAACTAAAACCTTGGGCTATGCTAATAGACCTTGTAGTCCGATCTCATTATAAAGAAAAAAAAAACTAAAACCAACAAAATGGATAAAGTAAAATTAAAAAAAGAAACTACTTAATATCTGTGAAAAACCAGCGAACTGAAATTACAAATTAAAATATGAAAACTGAAAACTGTAATTGAAATGAAAAACTAAAATAATTGAAAGAATGTATCAAACTGAAAACTTCAAACTTCAAACTGAAACATACGTGCACCCAGGGGGGCTCAGGGGGCTCGAGCCTCCCCCCAAGCTTGGACAGGAGATGTTTTCATTACAAAAAGTGAAAAAAGTGGATTTTTTGCCCTTGAAACATGATTTTTCAAAAAAAATTCGCCCTCACTTCGCTCGGACAGTATTTTAGTCCTATTTTAAAAATTGATGATTTTTCACTGATTTTTCGGCCAAAAAATCACTGATTTCTTCATCAGTTTCCAGTTTATCAGAAAAAATCAATAATTTTCACTGACAAATCAGTGAAAAATAACTGAAATTCCGTAATTTTTCAATTTTACTTGGCTCAAATCCGTTTATGAATTATCAACCGACTGAAAATACCCTGACTACGCCAGCGCCACTGAAATAACAAGTTACTGAATTTTTTCATTGAAATTTCATCCCCCCTATTTTTTCCGAATTCCGAGCCCCTTCCTCAAATAATTTCTGGGTGCGCTTATGAACTGAAACCACAAATAAAAAACTGGGTCTGAAAAATGAATAAATCTAAAAACTAAAACTGAAAGTCAAAAAGTTAAATTAGAATTAAAAACTGAAATTGAAAAATTGATTGGGCTGAAAAATGAAAACCAAAAACTCGAATCGAAATTGAAACAAAATTTAAAAACTGAAATTGGGAAATCAATCAAACTGAAATTTTTAAACCAAAAATTGAAACTAAAAGTATAGGTGAAATTCAAAACTGGAACAAAAATAAAAACTCTGATAAACTGAAAGTTAAAAACAAAGAGGGCTGAAACTAAAACATAATGAAAATTGAAACTGAAAACTGAGAGTTGATAACTAAAGTTGAAATTGGCTTACGAAATCCGAAATATGAAAACTAAAAATGAAATTAAAACCCAGGTACTTGAAAATTACAAAAATTAAAACCGAAAAATTAAAATAAAAACCAACAACTGAACCCGAAGAATCAAAAAATTGAAGCTAAAAATTGAAAAAAATGAAACATTATAATAATTAAAAATAAAATTTGAAACTGATGTGTGGCTAAAATTGAACCTCTAGAAAATTTTTAATTGATATTTTGCAATTTAATCCTAAAGAAAGGAAATGGGGTAAAATTGAAATTAAATTTGAAAAAATTAAACTGACAACACCGATGACTTGAAATATTACTTCAGTTTTCAATCAAAGAAAAAAATAGATCACCAAAACAAAAGCGTATTACAAATCGACCCTCTAATTCTAAAACGGTCCAAGTGCCATTTTCATTTTTTTACAGGAGAGCCAAAAAACGTAACAAAATTTGCATTGCGCTTATGGACTTTGTAAATTTCAATCTCATTTTTTTCAGTTCTGAATTATTTAATTTACGTTTTTTAGATTTTAATCGATGCAGCTTGATTTAGAGAACTCGAAATTGTAAAAAACTCAATTTTGAAAAAAGTGGCACTTAGACCGTTTTAGCATTAGGGGGTCGAAATACAAACTTATTCTAAATGCAAAATTTCAGCCCCATAACTTGATTTTCGGAGAGAGAGTGTGTGTTTATTTATTATCATTAAAAAGAAGTGAAATTGGCTCAAAAGGAGTAAAAAAGGAAGACAATTTTATCCTTGATTGAAAAAATTGAGAAAAGTTTCTTTTTTATTGGCTCATTATAGTTAATTTCAATCTGCCTATTTTGAGATTTCAAAAAAGACAAAAACTTTCGAAATCCATTTCTTCACAACTAATTACCTACATATTTCCATTACCTATTTGATTTCATCTAGTTTTTCAACGGAAATTTTTTCAAATCTTTGCTTCTGAAAATCTCTTTAATATAATTTTTAGAGAATTTCAATTTTTTCACTCCATATTCAATTCATTCTGTCTCCAAAATTTTAAATTCTTTCCTTCATTTTGATAGGCTTATTCATGAGAAGATTTCAGGGTCAAAAACAGCAAAGAAATCTGCTATCTCTTCTCTTAATTTTTCCAATGCCTCATTTCAATTATAGTTAGACCCTGATTCTGCAATTCTGGCCCATTCCAACTTCCCATTTCGCAAATCCTACTCCTGAAAAATAAAATATTTCATTCTCTATTCAACCTTCACAGATGGAACCGTCGACTGCGAAGACAGCGAATGCTGCAAACACTCTTCTTGCACCAACAGCATTTACTGCATGTCCTCCAACGACCCGGTCGAGGTACTATTACGTAAGCAACCTCCATCAGTAACAGCTTCATTTTACCAACGGGTAAAGTTCCTAGTCGAAGAAAACAGCGTCCAGAGTTACCCGCAAGTCGACGAATTTAGCGAAAGGTAAGCGTGACTTTCATCTAATAAATTTCCTCCTCTACCTCATAGTTCCAACAATACAGGAAATAAAAAGCTCGCAAAAGCTCTAGATGCGGAAATTCACACATTAAAAAAATCATAATCACAGTGTTGGCTTGTATCGTATATGATGATGATACGTCTACATATCTATACGTATGCTACCTACTGAATTATTTCAGTGTAAATGCTACTTTCCACGACCCTGTGTAATTGTGTTGTTATGTGTTCTATACTCAATTCCTTCGACATAACAAAGCTTAATTTCCTTTAAGTTTGATTACGCCTATGAAAAATTTTTATTTGCCGATTATTTCTCTATTTTACAACCAATCGGAAATTTTTTTCGTTCAAATGGATCGATTATTTTGTCGAAAAAATTGGCATCGAATAATTTTCATAGATGAATATCTATAAAGCCTTTGAAGATGAAATATTCGATCCATCGTGTGCTATGTCATGTCACTCTGTTAGCTGCGAGTTTCAAAAAATGTGTAAAATATTGCAATCGAATCGATATTAAAAATCGTCTCTGGTCGATTCACGAAGCAATATTTTACACAATTTTGTACGCCAAAAAAAAAGAACCAACGCAACGTGAAAATCACTCGATCGCATAAATGTTTTTCCTGTATCACGTCACAATGTAAAATCGTGTACATTTGTTACTATACCTATATATATGTGTATTTATTTTTTTAAGCCGCTAATTTAATTATATCTTTATTACAAGTCAGTACAGTAAATATTTAGACAACCGAGTAAATTAGTAAACGCGCCGGCGAGGTTATTTCGCAAAATACCTCGCAACACGGTGTGGAAAAAATAGTAAAAAAAAAAGTGAACAACACGCAATGAAAATCTAAATATTTCATTATAACGCTGATGAAAGAGAAACTGTTTCACAAATGTGTTTTATTTTTCCGCTACCATAGAGGCAAATAATAAATGGCGTACACGTATATAATCGTATTGCCGGAGTGAGTTTTCCATTCCAACCCTCTCTAAAATTTATTAATAATATTCGCCGGTATGGTATGGCATACGAGAGTGAGGTGTTGTGCAATGACATTATGTGAAAGAAAATAAATTCCTGTTTTTGCTTTATTTAAGACCTGATTATTTATTCAACGTGGGGGTTTTTTCGTGTTTACATGATATTTGCGCTTACGAGAGGGTTCGCACATTCACACGTGCGAATTTGCTAGACGGATAAATTTCGAAGACATTCGACGATGATGTGAGCATCTTTGGGATTAATTTGTTTGAATTTTGAGTAGAAGTGATGATACCTCGAATTTTAAGGGTCTTGGGGGTTTCATTTTTAAAGATACTGAATTAAATTACGGTTGGTTCGAAGTTATTTTGGGGATTGGATTAATTTATTGGGGAGGTATCGTAACTGACAGCAAAATATTGAGCCAACCAAAAATACATCGAAAGCACATCATAAAAGAACGCCATGTACAAAATTTGAGGTGCCAAAGTCCATTTCTTGAATTTTGACGAATTTTTTAAATTGAAAAATTACACATTGTCTGCAAATATGAAAAGTTGATCTAATCGACGAAAAATTCTGAAATTTGGCCTACCCTATTTTTGACCTCCCGATTCGATTGGAAGCGATTTCGAGACATTTCAGGGCCTTCATGAAATTTTCGAATTTTCCAGCCCTGGAGAACTCATTCTGGTGACTTTGATAGGTTAAAGCATAATTTTCCAAATTCGTAACTTCCAGTTCAAACTAGAACCGCACGCCGACGGTCTTTTTCTCGGCGGCGGCGTTTGGGGTTTTTTCTTCGGCGGCCGGCGGCGCACCGAATATTTGGGCTCAAAGCGGCGGCGTCTGCATTTTATCGGCGGCGTCTGCATTTTATCGGCGGCGGCGGCGCAGGAGCGGCGCCATGCGGTTCTTTGTCTCAGGCCATCATTTTCAAACTTTTAAAATGCTGTTTGAAATGTAATGGGTGATTTTTATGGAACGTCTCACGCTGATCATGGAAGAAATAATAAAAAATTCGATCACCGAAAATTTTTCAACATTTTTTGAATTTTTTGTTGAATATTTTCTTAGTTTTTGTGTGAAAAGCTAAGATATTTCAACTGAAAGTTCAACCTTTTTCATTTTAATGATAATTTTTCAAAAACCAAGCCTCCTTTTTCCCCCATTAATCAAATTGGTTTTCTCTTGTGAGGCTTAGTTTTCCAGATTTATAATAAAATAAGTTGAATTTTAAACTTTCAATTAAAATAGCTCGAAAAGTTATCTTTTCTTATTCAAGAAGAAGCTAGATAATCGAGCTTGACAAAAAGGAAATTTTTGGCTCTTCAATAGATGTTCTATTCATTTTTATAGAATCCTTCCTTTCCTCAGAAGATCGACTTCAAGTGTCAAAAGTTATGAAAATTGTAAACGAAATGTGCAACAAAAAAAAAAACAGATTGAGAGAAATCTTTTGGTGATGGAATTTTTTATCATTTTTTTCGAGACCTACCCGAAAAAATATGCTGATCAAACTTCAAACGGTATTTCCTATCAAAAAAAATAGGGTCAAGGGGTCAAATTTCAAATCAGTCATTTTTTACAGATCTTTCAGTCAGAATTATTGATTTTTCTAAACAAATTGGGGATTATTTGAGAAATCAGTGATTTTTGACGGAAAAATCAATAAAAAATAATCAATTTTCAAAATAAAATGATGAAAATACTACCCGAGCGAAGCGAGGGCGAAATTTTTTGAAAAATATTGCTTGATATAAGAGCGAAAAAATGTATTTTTTCATATTTTTGTAATAAAAAAAATTAAAAAAAACTCCACGCCAAACTGACGCCGCCGATAAAAATCGGCGGCGGCGGCCAGCGGCGCGATGAGTAATTTGGCTCAAAGCGGCGGCGTCCACATTTCACCGGCGGCGGCGGCGCGGGCTCGGCGGCGTGCGGTTCTAGTTCAAACCCATATTTTTGGCAGAAAATTATTCTGGAAAAATTTTAAAACTTGATGACAGCGTTCGTATCGAGATGAAAAGATAAAAGGTGATGGATACCTTATTTTCGATTTTCCGAATCGATTTGAAGCGGTTTCGAGCCATTTTGGAGCTTACAGTACATTTTGGAATTTTCTAGCCCTGGAGAGAGGAAAAAGGCCTATTCAAATTGTCCATTTGAATTTTAGCACCCATAATCAGGGAATGGGAATCAGCCAAAAAGTTGACTCCTGACTCCACCTCGACTCCGGAATCAATTCCAGACTTTGACTCTTGACTCCTGCTTGACTCTGGAGTCAATCTGTGACCTTGACTCCTGACTCCTGCTTGACTCTGGAGTCAATCTGTGACCTTGACTTCTGACTCCGACTTGACTCCGGAGTCGATCTTTGCCTTGACTCCTTGTCTCCGGAGTCAATCTGTGATCTTGATTTCTAACCCCGACTTAACTCCGGAGTCAATCTTTGCCTTGGCTCCCTCACTCCGGCTTGACTTCGGAGTCAGTCAATTTTGAGTCAGTTTGACTCCAATTTTGGACCAGGGAATAGAAATCAGACAAAAAGTTGACATCTGACTCAACCTAACTCCCAGAGTCAAGGGGAAAAGTTGACTCCTGACTCCACCTTGACTTCACACCTTGATTCTTGACCCCACCTTGACTCCAGAGTCAAACTCATACCCTGACTCCGGACTCCACCTTGACTCCTGACTCCTGCCTGACTCCGGAGTCAACCTGTTACCTTGACTTCTGACCTCCGGCTTGACTCCGGAGTTAATCTTTGACCTTGACTCCCTGACTCCGGCTCGACTCCGTAGTCAAGCCAGTCAAGCCGGAGTCGGAGTCAATTTTGAGTCAGTTTGACTCCGACTCCGGAGTCGACTCGTATTCCCTACCCATAATCGCGCTATTTGATCGATTTAAACATTATTTTCCAAAATTCGTAACTTCAAGTTCACAATTTCTTGGCAGAAAATTTTCCTAAAAAAAATTTTAAAACACGCCAACAGCAAACGTATCGAGGTAAAAAGCTGAAATTTGCTAAATACCCTACTTTTTACTTTTCGAGTGGATCTGAAGCGGTTTCAAGACGTTTCAAGCCTCCAGAAAATTTTGGTATTTTCCAGCACTGGTAGAAATTCTATAAAAATGGTCCATACGAACTTTAGCTCCTGTAATCGTGGATTGAAAATTGTGCTCTAATCGATCAAATGAGTCACAAATATGGGTAATTCGCGATTATAGGTGCTAAAGTTCAAATGAACAATTTTTATGGAGGTTTCTCCAGGGCTAGGAAATTCCAAAATGTACTGGAAGCTCCAAAATGTCTCGAAACCGCTTCCAATCGATTCGGAAGATCGAAAATAAGGTATCCATCAACTTTCATCTTTTTATCTCAATACGTACGCTGTCAAGTTTGTAAATTTTTTCCATGAAAATTTTCTGCCGAGAAATATGGATTTTTGAACTGGAAATTACGAATTTTGGAAAATTATGGTTGAATCGATCAAACAGGTCATCGATATGAGTAATCCCCGATTATAGTGCTAAAATTCATATGGATCATTTTTATGAATTTGTCTCCAATGCTGGAAAATTCCAAAATTTTCTGGAGTCTCCAAAATGTCTCAAAACCACTTCCAATTGATTACCAAATTCCAGTTTTTTTCGTTGATTAGATCAAATTTCCATATTTTGCAGAGCGATGAGGTAATTTTTAAGTTTCAAAAATTCGTCAAAATTCAGGAAATGAACTTTAGCACCTCAAATTTTGGATATTTTTTTATGGCATACTTTTAATTGACTATCGTTTCGGGCCAAAATTATGCTTCCAGTGAAATACCTTTCTCGTAAGCATTATTGTATACCTTTCTGGCCAATTCTCAACCAAAATTTTTAGAGCGAAGGAAAATTTTTAGATCTAAATTTTTTTCTAGAAGTAATGAACGAAATTTCAAAAACACAGGACAATTTCATTTTACTATTATTACCCTCCAATACCCTTCCAAATATCCAAAATTTTAATATCCAATTCAGTACTTCTTAGTTCTAATACCAGCTTTTGAATTTCATAAATCAAATTTTAAGGCTTCGAATATCCACTTTTATATTTTAGTTTCAAATATCAAATTTTTAATTTAAAATATCCGATTTTAAATTTTAAAGTCAGGTTTTTAGGGCAGAGTTCAATATAATTAGGTAGTCCTATTTTTAATAGTCTTTGATAGGTAAATAAATTTTTCATCCACCTTATAATTATGAATTGATTCCTAGACTAAAAATACATCCATCAGGGTTGGTGGATGAATTTCTGAAATTTTACCAAAATTACCTTCTTCAAAAATGAGCAAAATTTTTCAAGATCTTTTCAACTATTAACTCAATTTTTTTCGACTATTCCAAAAAATTCACCAATTTGCAATTTTGTCAACTCATATTTCAATTTTTTAAATCGAAATACCCTTTTGCAATTTAAAATCGCCAAATTAGCAATTTTTTTATCTAAAAACTCTCACACGTCACACCTAAAAATTCCACAACTTTTTTATTAAAATTTGCTAAAGCTAATGAACTAATAAATAAAATTCATTCACATTCAAAACATTTTCATGCTCCCAATTTTTTATGAATATTTTATACTAGCCATTTGATTATTCATAACCTACTCGAAGTTTTTCTAAACCACGTATCGATTAAATATAATTATCTTCCTCGTTTTTATTCAAGAGGAGGGAGCGGAAGGAAAATACTCATTTCTAAATCGTAAAAACTTTAGTGCTTTTATAAAATACCCCGGAACAAATTCAAATAAAAATTTCAACGTAATAATGGTGCTAAAGTAAAAATTACTTTTACCCTAACCTGATAATCTTTTTAGCTGCACGAGTACTGCATACCTTTTCATTAGAATTACCCAACGAACACATAAACTCAACTTTTGAAACTAGAAACGTGTCTCTATTGTATTTTCTATTCTCAAATTAGAGCCAAAAAGGTCTGCTCACCTTAAACTATAACTTTTAGACAATTTAGGTCAAAAATTTAGAATCTAGGCGAAAAAATTTTCCAGCCAGGAATAAAATCCGCAATCGTATACAAAGAATGACCTCTAAAAAAAGCTACAACCGCAAACGACGACGTAATTAACGCTGCTTTCCATTTTTCACCGCAAACGCGAAGCTGTCTTTTGGAACGTGGAAAAAATCTGAATCTCCATTAAAATTCATTTGGCGTACATTTAAACGCGCATTAATGTAATTTTTAAACGATCAAATTACTCGTAAGTTTATATTTTTTTAATTTCGAAACAAATATTCGTTCACGTCTGGACGGTTTTATACAGGAAAAATATTTATACTCGTAATGATAATAGCGAATGTCGATAAACTTACGTTTTTAGCGGCGTTAAAAAATTGCAAATAGCGTCGCTTTTGAATTTATATTGCTGCGTAGTCGGACACGTTTATGGCGAAAAGTGAGTTATTCGGTAGCAATGAAAATATATTCATTATTTCGTTTCTACATCAGGAAGAAGATGAAAATAAAAACCATTTGGGATATTACAAATTGCGCTATTGAATAGTATTTCAGTGACGTAAAAAGTGTCTCGAATATGTACTTGTATGTACATTTCAAATGCAAATAGGGTTTGGCGAAAACAAAGATTCCGTACGTTATAAGTGTTTTTATCGAAATTTCAAGAAAACTTTATTTTCACATTGTTTCATTCGTTAAGACACGAGTAGGTTTCAATTTCAAAAGGACCATCGATTGACTGAGCCTGAAAAGAAAAACTTCAAAAATTAAAATAATAGAAATTTTTTATTAAAATCATTTAAATTTAAATATCTTAATCCAAAAAAGTCATTAATGGTGATGATTCCCTCTTATTCCATCTTTTTAAGGACTTTTTTTTAAAAAATACAATGTTCATGTTTTTTCAATTTTTTTTTACAAAATACAAAAAAAAGTATTTTGGAGAATTTTTTTTAAAATGATCTCGGTATGTAGTTCTTTTCACTTGAAAAATTCATCTACGACGATTTTTCATCCTCATTTCATTTTTTTCAAGGGTTCGTAAAAATCACTTCTTGGTAATTTTCACATTTTCTGGTTCAAGTGGGGGAAAAAAAGTTGGAAAAATTTCTACCTACCTATTGAAACACCTAATTTCAATGGAAATTTTATTGAATTGAAAATTTATTCTCGGCGATTTTCCCTCTTTCATCCCATTTTTAAGAATTTATTCGAAATTTGAAACATTGCCTATTTCCTAATACATACTAATTTCATATTTTTTTCCTAATTATTTTTGAATGAAAAATGCAAAAAAAAGATTTTGGCGAAGTTCTTAAAAAATACATTTTTTGTATTTTGAAAATTGTTTGTCAAAATGGGAAAACTTGTTTCTGAGAAGATTTTCACTAAAATAATTCATGAAAAAATATTCTTATCTAAAAAATTCATTGATAGTGATTATTTCCTCTGATTACATTTTTCATTATCTTTCAAATTTTCTATAAAAATAAAAAAATGGTATTTTTGAGAAAATTTCTATTAAAGTGAGTAAAACCGGCAGGTATTTTAAACTAAAACAATCCATCGATAGAAAATTTTTCAGTTTTGCTTTATTTTTCAGTAAATCTTTAAAAAGTCATCTTTCTGCGTTTTTCAAAATTTTCTTAAAAAAATGAAATGAAATTCTTGAAAAATTTTCTGTTAAAAAATCTTTTTAGAGATATTTTTGTTTAAAAAATTCATTGGCATCTTTCACTTAATTTTTTTAGGGGTTTTTAAAAAATCACCCTTTTAATTATTTTTCAAATTTATGGTAAAAAATGGGGAGGGAAATATTTTAGAGAACATTTCTAAATTAAACTGATCCCAGTACAAAAGTAGTTTCATCAAAAAAATTCATTGATAATGATTTCTCAGTTTTACCCCATTTCTTCATATTTTATTAAAAATCACAAATTGAAAAATCAATCAATCAATCAATCAATCAATCAATTATTTATTTGTTTGTTACCAGCAAGAGCTTATGCGTTAGAAAAATGGCAATAAAATTATTCTCGACGAGATATTTTCACCCAAAAGATTCATTGACAGCGATTTTTTCTCTTCGCCTCTTCTTTAAAAAATTTTCAAGAAACTGTTTTGTAGTTTCAAAATTTTCTATAAAAAACGAAAAAAATATTTCTGAGAAAATTTTTATTGAAACGATCTAAATGAGTTTGGGTAAACATTTTTATGAGAAAAATTCAATGACAGCAATCGTTTTTCCATTTTACAGGAACTCTTCAAAAAATCACACTTTTTCAGTTCTCAAAATTCTTTGGTAAAAAATTAAAAAAAGTGATTTTGAGAAAAATTGCGATCGAAACGATTTCAGTAGAGATATTTTTTCCAAAAATATCATTCTGGACAATTTTCCACATTATCATAATTTTCTGAAAATCGTCATAGAGAGAAAAAACGATGAAAAACTGCCATCAATGACCTGTTTAAGTAAAGATATTACTTTTTCAATACTAACTCTCTCAAAAGTATTTTTGTTTCATTTTTCCAAAGAAAATTTGAGAATACAAAAAAAAGATTTTTTGAAGTATCTGAAAAATTGTACGAAGGTTAAAAATCACCACTGTGGTGGGTGCTTTTGAATAAAAATAACTATATTATTGAAGACCATTTTAAAAGAAAAATTCAATATGAAAATGCGTTTTTTGTGTAATAGGGAAGCAATAAGCATCAAGTCTAGGGGTGAAATTTTTACCACGATGTTTAGAAGGTTAGATAAATTCACGTGACTTTTTCAAAAACAAGAATTGGAAAATGAATCACTCCGACATCTATTTTTATCACTGATAAAACAAGAATTAATGAACCTAAAAAAAAAAACATCTTTCAAAATGATTTCAGAAACAGAAATAAAATCAAATAATCGAAATAAAAATACGTAGGAATTCGTTCGCTAATTTTTCTACCAAATTAACTCGCGAATTTCCAGAAATGAAATCAACAATACTTTATTAAAAAAAATAATTTTCAATCGTATCGTTATCAAAAAAGTTCTCCGTTGAATTATCTTTCTTTACCGAACACAATTCCAAAAAGTACCTCATCACTCTACCATAAAGACACATTGTCTCAAGCAATTCCACTTGACGAACAAACCTAATGTCACGTTTAATTTTAAACTTCATTACACCTACTCGAGAAAATTTCAAGACTCGAACGTAAGGTAGCAAAGTATCGTAATTATACTTAATCGAATAATACAGAAAATTGCAAAAATCAGACTCATAAACAAATTAAAATCTAAAATTTAAAACGTTCTCCAATGAAATTCGATGATCGCGAACGAATTAAATTGATTCATCGGAGAAAAAATAATGAAAAAAATTCACTCGAAATAATTCTTTTTCAACCCCGATAAAAAATAATTTCAACATGACGAGATAAAATTTTATACCTACCGACATGAAATTCAAATCGGATTATAAAATATCGCTAGGTAAAAAAAATTGCCTATCGCAAATAACCTGTTCTCATTTCAAAGTCGGAAATGCTCGGTTTTTACGTCAAAATTAACAACGGATTTGGGTATAAACGATAATCCCGAGTCTGATGGTATGAAAATCTATACGTTACAAAAAGGGATCAGATACTTCATTATCTAATTTAACAGCACACGCCTGTTACCTCTTGATATACTTCACGAGCATAGGTATTTTAGGCATTCGCACAATGACTATAATAATGAGCGATCTAGTACGTGTTCGAATGGAATCCCTTTGATGATAAATAGGCATTTTAAAGTTTAGCCAATTTCAATTTGTACACATCATTTGAACACCCAAATCTGATCACAAACGATACCTAGCAAACAATACAAAACATATGGTCGTGGTAATGAGCAAATTCATTACGAAAAAAACCTTCTTTTACGTAATGTATCATGGTTTATAGTTCATGTACGAATTTTAATTTTTTCATTGCATGTTTGTACGATTAAAATTAAAACGCCATAAAAAGGTCATCATTCGTTCTTCGTAGTACGTAACACAGGTCAACATAGAAAATGCTGTTTGAAGTTTAATGGGTAATTTTTATAGCATTTTTCGGACTAATCACGAGCAAAATGATGGAAAAATTCCATCACCTGAGCATTTTTCACAATTTGAATTTTTTTGAACGTTTTTCTCACTTTTTTTGATAGCTTTTGACACTTTAAAGTCAATTTTCTGAGCGAAGGAAGGGGTCAACGAAAAAAATGAATAGAACATAAATTATAGGACATAAAATTTCCTTTCAGTAAAGTCCATTAAATTTTTTCTTGGGAGGCTTAGCCCTCGAAATATTTCAGTTGAAAGTTGTAAGTTCAACTCTTTTTTGAATTGAAAATATCTCAAAAACTTAGCCACCTAAGAAAAAACTAATTAGACTTTACTGAATGGAAATTGTACGCTCTACAATTTATGTTCTATTCATTTTTTTCGTAGAACCCTTTCTTTTGCCAGAAAACCGACTTTAATGGTCAAAATTTACATTAAAAAATGAAAAACGAATTTTCAACAAAAAATTCCAATTATAAAAAAACCTGATGCGATGGAATAAAACTGAAATCATATTCGAACTCAGCACTAAAAAGTAGGTCAGAATCACCAATCAGGATCAACGATGCAGAAAAAAATTGTGGATTATTACAAATAAGAAATGTTAAAAATGTGGTTCTTTACAAAAAATTGATTTTTGGGGAAAATCATGCTTCCAAAAAAAAATATGAATAGAACATGAATTGTAGAGTGAAGAATTTTCTTTCTTTGGAGTTCAATTAGTTTTTCCTTAGAAGGCTTAGTTTTTGAGATATTTTCAATTTTTTTTAAAAAAGTGGTTCCTTCAACTTTCAACCAAAATATTCAAAAGCTTAGCCTCTTAAAAAACAACTAATTGAACTCTACACAAAATAAATTTTACGCCCTACAATTTATGCTCTATTCATTTTTTTTTTTTCGTTGAACCCTTTTTTGCTCAGAAAATTGACTTTGTGTCAAAAGCAAGAACACAATCAAAGAGGTGGCTACCGGGCTAAAGTCTCTCCCCCTCCTCCCAAAAATGAAAGTTTTTATTCAAAAGGAAGTGAATTTTTCGCTCGGGCAGTATTTTAGCCACCCTTTTTCTTGAATACGCATATTATAACTCTCTACATTTGAATCAGTCCAATTTGATGAAATTTTGCCTTTTTGAATCAGTGAAATAATGTTCATTGAAATTGGTGATTTTTCACTGATATTTCAGTCAAAAATCACCGATTATTTCTCAGTCCATCTCCAATTTGCCACAAAATCAGTAATTTTGACTGAAAAATCACAGAAAAATCTATCTCACTGATTTAAAAAGTAAAAAAATTTACTAAATTTGATCAATTCGAATTTAGGGAGTACATTGAATGTTCGTTTCAAAAATTTCGAGATTTTTTCATTTTCCTTTGCTCATAGGTAAGTGTACAATTATAGATTCACCTGCAGAAAATTCCCTGATTACGCAAGTGTCCCTAAAATACCAGATTACCAAATATTTTCATTGAATTTTGACCCCTCCATTTTTTCTCGAATTCTCAGCCCCTCTCTCACACAATTTCTGGTTGAGCCTATGGTCAAAAGTTATCAAAAAGTGAAAAAAAAAGTTCAACAAAAAACTCATATTGGGAAAAATTCTTGGATGATGGAATTTTTCACTATCTTTTTCGTGATCAGCGTGAAAAATACTAAAATAATCATCGATTAAATTTCAAACATCCATTCAAAAGCTCAAAAATGTCGACCTGTGTAACCGATTAGTTGAAAATTAGATTGAATTCAGCATGTGTACAAAGCATAGGTTGTATAAAAAGGACTACATGTTCCCACCTTTATCTAATAATGCGATAAAGGTTCTCAATTAGGGTACAAATGATTGAAAAAAAGAGGTGAAAAAGTTTCGAGGAGGGGTAGAGGTGAAAAGACCTCATTCAGAGCACTTGGGTGCTCTCTTCAAAACACAATGAATCGAGATCGATGATAAAGACGAATAAAAATATTTAAAATACAAAAGTCATTCGTATACCGCACGCCACGTAAAATTCACCGCATAAATAGACGAATTGGCCGGGCGAAATTCGAAAACGTCCAATAGTATCTTGGAATTGCGATACCACAATTCATCGTTAACAAAGATTAAACTAATTGCATACTGGGTTTTGTTAAATAATGTGACCTAAACGCCACAATAGCCTTTACCAATAATAGACATGATTTTAACTAATTGGCTCCGTTGTGCGTTTTCCAACACCGCATCCCAGGCTTTTCATTTCGACGTAGGGGTCTCGATACGTAACGAATTAAAATCCGCGACTCGAAATTGGCCAAGTTTTCCGAGACCAATTAACCGAATATTTTTAATTTAAAGCTAGAATACATAATTTTTGTCTTTAGATTTTTTTTCCGCTTAAAAACTTAGCAAGTGTTCCGTGAAATTGATGGCTTTAGCATCTTTGTAGTTATAAATAGCGGTTGTTGTGCCTCTTTTGCTATTAAAAGTAATTAACGTTTACTTTTCTTCTCACTTTTTTGTTTTGATTTACTATTAGACATAAATTATATAACTTTCTTTTAAAAAATTTTCTAGCTCGAGTTTTTCTTCTATATTTTTCTTTTTTCTTATTCTTTATTGCCAACGATGAGCTAATATAAATCACCCTAAATGCGAGAAAAAATTTTCATTAAATTTTATAGTCTATGCTCATACACGTGACACGGTCTTTTATTCGAGTACCTCGTATTAGAGCGGATGAAAAATAAATTTTTTCGCGACCGTAGGTACATAGATCCGATTCGAAAGTATATTTATCCGGTATAAATTACAAAGGTAATTTAATACGTTCATTAACATAATCTCGTATCACAGTTAAATGAAATTTAATACACCATCAAAGCTCCTTTTCAAAGCAAACTATCGTAGGTACCGATTTGAAAAATACATTCGTTAGGGTACTAAAGTCGACTTTATAGCGAATATTATTTTCCGTAAAATTAACTTCGATAAAATAAACCATCTGAAACGAGATTAGGTGTACAAAGATGTACACGGGGACAACGACAGCGCGACCAACGAGTATTTTTAATTTTCTGTCTTTGTTGCACTATATAATTTATATTTTGTAATATCAATTATGTACCGTCGAAATGTCATTTTATAGCGGTCGGTTGGTGTGTTTTTACGGACTATAAATTACTCACGCATAATATGATATTTGCGGAGTAAAATTTACTGTGTTTTTAAACTCAGTACACGGAAATAATTCGATGAAGGGTAAATTGGGGTATTTCTCGGTATTCCCGTGATTTTAGTTTCGATTTCGCTGATTTTATTTTTGATATATATTTTAAATGCAATTTCGTGGCATCAAAATTTATATTTTTTATAAAGAACTAATAAATTATTGAATTTTCGTCAATTCTGGATAATTGCGATGAATAGAGAGGTCAAAAAAATACAATGACCTAATTATTTTTATTTATTGGACAGAAATTGCAAGATTTACCTTAAAGCTAGAGTATTTCAAGTTGGAATTTTTTGCCAACCTTCTTCCATCTTGCCATCCCCTCCCCCCCCCCATTCATTTTCAATCTGCTGATGAAGAATTCTGATCCTAGAAATACTTTCTCATTTTGAAAAAGAAACTCAAGTCAATCGCAGAGACGAACTGAAGGTGGCATTATTGGAACCTAGAGGGGCACAAAATTGAAACTTCACAGCCTACTAAAATCATGATGATGAAGCGGATTTTTTTTCATCACCAGGCCAAAAAATTGGGAATTTTCGATTAACATGAATTTTTTTCTGATTTCTCTCGACTTAAAATACATTTTCCCCATTTTTTCCAACTCAAAATGAAGATTTCTCCACAAGAGATTTCACTTTCCAACATTTTCCTACCCAATTTTCAGAATATTGGTGGTAGAGAGGAGCAAAGTAAATTGTTCTCCTTGAACCTCCGGTTTGTCCCTGACTGATTTTTTTCAATTTTTTCGACTAAAATTTAAATTCTTCGGAATTCTTTTATCTCAAACTATCAACTTCCAAAGAAAATCAACACACTTTTAAATTTTCTAACGCAACCTTAGGTAATTTTCTTAATAAGAACTGCAAATTTTTAATTATTGAAGGAAGCAAGCTACCCCTCTGCTCCTCCCTCCCTCTACATTCGGTCCGATCATGTCAGGATAGTCTATTTCCACTATCAAATCCTATTACAGCCTCGAGAAAATGAGGTTAGCGCTTTGGCATTTACAATATCGAATTCCTCGAAGTAATTTTGAATCAAAAATTATTTTCTTCAAAAATTTTCCACAGCCCCTTTCCCTTCTCCAAAGCAGTGCGGGAAATCTATATAAAAGTTGGTATCGAGAAAAAAAAGCAAAAAAGGAATAAGTTGAATTGCTTTTTGTTCGAACAAAAATTTGAAAAAAATCAAAAAAATTCATACATTTCGGTTTTTAATTTTTGGAATTTCGGTTACAGTTTTTGATCGACCAGATTTTAGTGATAATTTTTGATTTTGGGTTCAATTTTTTTAAATTTAAGTAATTTATTTGTTTTTTGGTTAGAATTACTTTATTTATCTTCTGATTTTGGAACAAAAAACAAAACTTTTCTCAGGATTTTTCGAATAAGAATGCTGCAAAAACCAATAAAATCCGATTGATTGTTTAAAAAAAAATTAAAAATAAATCGTTATTTTGTGAAAACATATAAACAAAAATCAAGTCCAGTGATTTTCAATACAAATTTTAAACCAAACCAAATTATGAAACTTGAATCAACTGGTAAAACCAATTGATTTGCTAAAAACCAATGAGAAATTTATGTTCCAAAAAACTTCTGTGTTACCAAATTCCAGTTTTTTTTAAAAATTCGAAGTTGAAGAAGAATTTGAGGAAACATTTTTTAATTATTGGAAAATATTTCTGAATAAAAAAAATTCAAAAAAATATGAAGCAGGAATTTTTTTCAAAATCAAAGTTGGAAAAATTTTAGTCAGGTTTCAATTTCATATCCGCTCGACTGAGCTGTAAAAAGCAATTTTATGACTGATTCGTATTCTAGACATTACAACAAAAAAATTTAGCCCAGATGCCTTTTTTACCCCTCCCCCCTTTCCGAGGGTCCGCCTCCTTTCTTAAAAACGCGTGCAGCGCCTCTCCTATGGGTTCTATAGAAAAAATTTCCCCACAAAAGTTATTCCTCAACATCTCAGCTACAAATCACTTTCTATAAAAAATCAATTTGGGACCACCGATGCCCCTCAAATTTGGAAAAAGTGTTTCAAAACATCATAAAAATCACGTTTTTTTCATTTTTACCGAAAAGTTTCGAAGATGAATAAAATTTGTAAATAACCAAAAGTATTCAGAATTAAATTTCATATTCGGTGAGTTATATCACGACTATTTTCGTCCCGCTCCCCGTTACAAACGGGTCCAACCCCCTTCCCCACATCAAAAATGTAATTTTTAATTTCCAGTTTTGTAAGAAGAAGCAACTAATGAGTATACCTAATTTATGTCCACTTAATTATCTTTGAAGCCTTGCACTGGAAGTGTATAAAAAACGTATTTTTATGTATTTTTGAGGGATTTTTTTGAATTTAAGGGGTGGGATTGCTCAAAAAATAATTTTCATAATGGCCGAAATTGTAGATTAGATGGTGAAAAATGATTTTTGCTGGAAAATTTTTTTAGAAGACCGAAATTTCTGAAGAGGGGAAGGGGGTGGACCCTCGGAAAGGGTGGAGGGGTAAAAAAAGGCATCTGGGCTAAATTTGTTTGTTGTAATGTCTAGAAAACGAATCAATCATAAAATTGCTTTTTACAGCTCAGTCGAGCGGATGTGTTTTTTCGTGAAATTGAGGAAGTTGAAAAAATTTTAAAATTGGATGCAGCTTCGAAAAAAATGATTTTTGGAACGAAAATGAAGATGTGAGTGGAAGATCAGTATCGTTCTTCGTTCGAATATTATTGTTCACTCATCTTCCAATTCATGGAAAATAACATCTCCCAAAATGAGTACAGATGATACATAATTTGTGGACTATAAAAAGCTGAATCAGTATTTTGGTAAAAAAATTTTGGTTAAAAGACATTTCTTGTTTCACTATTTGAAAGCCTGGATATAGAAACCATCAAAAACTAATTTTTGACCCAACGGGTGGTATTTATATCTAGGCTCAAATCTCCATTTCTTTTGAGGAAAATATCGAAATTCGAAAAGTCAACTTTGTAAGAAAAAACTGATTTCGAATTTGGGTTAATTCGGAAAAAAGGGGAAATCTTCACAGTACACCTAGGTAGTCTAGAAAATGGGGTAGTCAGGAAAGAACGGAGATTAGCATTATTGGAAGAAACCAATCTTTAATAAAAATGTACAGCGAACAAAAAAGTCCTTAAATTTTATTTTTACCTTCAAGTACCTACTTACTGTTATTTTTTGTTTTTCCCATTTTATGTACTCAAATAATTATGGTGACAAAATTCTAAAAATCAGAACACGAGTATAAAACGCCAGAAGTAAAAAAAAAACAGAATTTTATGAAATTTTCTGCAGAAAAAATCAAATTTATAATTTTCCCCCTTGTTTTGCAAAATAAATAAGAATAAATTTATTTTGCAAAAAAAAAATGGAGATAAATCAACTGGAGAAAAAGTGAATTGAATAACTTCAAACGATGATTTATTTTCTCAAAAATTGAAAACGCGAAAAAAATACAAGATAAGAAAAAAGTTCCAAAAAAACACCTATCAAATAATTTTCTTAATGTAAATATCCTTTAGAAATACATTACATAGCTCGCAAATTTTCAATAGAGAAATACAAATCAATTTTTCATGACTGATTTGATTTATTGATAAAATTTTTTTCTAATAAATCACAATGAAGAAGTAAGTACTTGAAATATGTACTGAATTCAATCAAAAATCCCACGAAACTTTTTTTTAATTTTTTTATATCAAAAATTTATCAACTTGCTCATATTTATTATTATACATATATATATTTCTTTAAATCCTCGTAAATTTTCCAACTCAAAAAAATGATTATCACTTCAAAGAAAGAAAAAACCTTAAAAAAACTTCGAGAACGGCACAATCAAAAAGAAATAAAAAGAAGTAAGCAAGACTGGAATTTAAAGCTGAAAGGCTCATCAAACTACCCAATATATATAATTCAACACTGATATTTCATTTCACCATCGCGTTCTTTGAACAAGCTCCACCAGCAACATCAAACAAAAAATTCCCCCTCGATATTTTCTGACGTTGAAAAAATTCATATTTCCGAATCAATTCATCGTAATACTCACAAATCAACGCACTTCTCCCAATCTTACACATTCGCACCTTCCTATACCATCGGTACGCGTTAATTTACATATTTCTCGAATAAATCACCAATTATAACCGCGTAAATAAGCTCGCAAAGGAGTACAAAACTCACATTAAGATATCGCGTGATGTATTCGTTGTGTTTACGATTCCTCGGTGCAGCACTTGTACGTATACTATAAACCAGACAGAGAGCATGTGACCTTATAACACGTTCGCTTTTTTAGGTGTTTTATTCAAACATTTAATATTTTATCACGACCATATATCATAAATATAGCCAAATGATTGTCGATAACAGATTTTTATAAGCGATTTGGGTCATTTTGAAAAATACGTACAATTTATTGGAATATTTACTTTTACAAAATAATACGAGTTCACGCTATTTGCAAGTATAGCATAGCTACCTATATCTAAACGACGTGCGTATGTAATTTTACGAATGGCTCGATTTAGCTGACACGAGAAATAAACTAATTCAGTATTCGTGTTTTTTTTTCCCCCTCGCCATTCAAATCTTAAAAATAAAACACAATCGTATAAGTAGGTAGGTAATTCGATTGATAAATATTCAAATATACTGCACAATATCACAATAAAACGAGTACATTCAACTAGAATAATTTTTCAATCGCTTCGAAAATCTGTCGAAATATGCACGATTTTACAAGAAGGTTAAATAAGTTGCATACTCGTCGCCTTTCGCTCGTCTGAAAATCGACGTTAATTAAATTGCATAAGCGGAGCCGCAAATACGAACATGGACGTTGAATAATCAATGTAGGCCAAATATTGGTATAGAATTTTGGAAATTTTTCAAACCTGTTATTAAAATAATTTCCAGTTTAAACGACATATGAGCATTTATATACGTGCACGCTCATTTTAAAAGCATCGATAAGAAATAATTTCCATTTTTTCAGTCGAATTTACCGGAAAAAACCGCCCATATTCTTGTATAAATAAAAACCGAGAAATTTCTTCTTTCCTCGAGTAAAAAAAAAAGTTGACATGAAAAATTCATGAAATTTCAATGATTTTTTGGGCATGAAAAAAATTGAAAATCAACAAACGTTTAAAAAATACACGCTTAATATTTACTGTACTGCGTAATATACGGGGATAAAAAGTTGGTTTTTCTGAGACCATGACGCGTAACCGAATTAGAATTTCAAACTTTCACTCCGTCGTTCGTACGACGATTGGAAATGAAAAATTGCGAATTAAAAACAAACACGAAGTAATTATAGTTATGGAAAAAAACTACCTACGATTTAAGTATAAACATAGACCAGAAGTAATTTTCTTTGAAAGTTTCCAAGAAATAAACCATTTCTCGAAGACGAAAGGAAATCGCACCGAAAGTCGACTCCTTTATAACAAATCTCATTTAATGTCAAACTTGGTTAAATACCTCTTTATATTAGAGTTTTCGAGTGCATAAAGGAAACACATCGATTGGTGGAAATATCATTACCAATAAGATTATTTTTCGAAGTACATCTCGCTTTCGACCTCGCTGCATCGTGATGGAATTTCTTTCCGTTTTTACGTTACCAACAGAACGACTAACTTTTTATCTTCCGAATTCTTTTTTTTTGTGTTCGTAACTATTAGAAATAGATTACAAAATTATTGTGTTTTTCATAATGCTTGCACTTTCTTTCTCTTTCCCTCGTATCGTATTTCACCTTGTAGTGAATTCTGGAACTCCTTTTTGCCCCGGTAAGTTGCTGCCATCAATAAATTCGTTGCTTTTAGAATTTGATTTTTATTTATATTCGTTGGTATAATACTTAAAACTTGAAGTTTTTTTCATTTTATATTATAGCACTCATTTTAGAATTGATATAGCACAATGCTTTCGTTTTTATTCACCGTACAAATGTTTAATTCGGGGTTATTTTTGAAAATTGATTAAAATAAGAAAAAATAAGAATTTATTTAAATTGAGCAATATTCGTAAAAATCTCATTAATAAATCGAAAAAAAGAAAAATTTTGATATTTTTAAAAAAAACTTCGAAACAAAAAATAGAACAAAATTCACCAATAATTTAGAAAAAATCAAAAATTATTAAATCGGTCGACTTTATTTCAAATACAGTTCGAATTTTTCCAATAAATGCAAACCAAAGGCAAATCACAGGAAACTGATTGAGGAGCGAGGAGAGAGAAGAAAAGAGAAAATTATAATAAGAGTTGCTCTAAAAAATGAATTTTTATCAAAAGTAAAACAATACATAAATTAGATACCATATTCAAAAACATTTGTGAGACAACTTTTTTTGTAAGATCAATATTTGGCATCTGGAAATCCGGGATGAGGGGGGGGGATGAACGTAGGATTAGTAAGAAAAATAGAGCCTCCGAAACTTTTCCTTTAAAAACGAAAAAAATTTGATTTTGATGGTTTATTGAAAGTTATTTTCCAAATTTGAAGGAAATCGAGGTTAAATCGACTCATGTCAGATGGAAGTATTCAATTTTTTCCACTCGAATTTAATTTCTTCAATTTTTTCAACTCAAAATTGAAAATTGGAAAAAAACAGGCCATCACTTCTGAAAATTGGGACAATTTTTTTTTTGGAAACATCAATATTTGGTACTTGGAAATGAAAATGGGGGGGGGGTGATGAACGTAGGATTAGTGAGGAAAATATTCTCTGAAACTTTTCCTTTGAGAAAAATTTGATTTTGATGTTCTCTTGAAAGAAATCGAGGTTAAATCGACTCACGTCAGATGAAATTTTTCAATTTTTTCCACTCGAATTCTATTTCTACAATTTTTCCAACTCAAAATTGATAATTGAAAAAAAAAACAGACCATAAATTCGGAATATTTTCCTCCTCATATCAAAATTGTCACCCCATAAATGCAATTTTGGCATTATTGGTGAAAGGGAAGTTGCTCTCTGCCTCCTCCCTGTTCATTTTGATACTCAAAAGATCATTTCATAATAATTTTTTCCCCCATTTTTAACGAAAGCAGGATCCTTTATAATTATTAAAAGTTTGGAGAACAATTACCAAAAAATCGAAAAATTCCAATATTCCTTTCCAACACAGATCTACAATCCTTACTCTGAAATAACCCCATTCGCAAACACCTCTGGCCTTAGTTGCTGTATATGGCGTTGAAAAAGAAAAAAAAACTTTAAATAATAACTTTTCTGCACAATTTTTTTCAACGAAATCAGGAATATGACAGGAAGAATGAAGACTGTAAGGGGAGGACTCAAAAACTATTTTGAAATTCCTTCCTCGTCGAGAAATTCCACCTTAGTGATTTAGAAAAATATTCAGAGTTGGGCCACTTTCACTCGCCCTTTTCTCCAAGGCCATAAAAAATTGAGCAAATTATAAAATTGATCAAAAAATGATGGTCCAAAATTAATTTTGACAGTGATAATGATATTGTAATTTTTTCATAAGACTAATAAATGCAAAGGAACCCAAATTTTCAAAATAAGAGGGCAGATTTTCAAAAAGGAGAGAGGGGAAAAGTGGCAACTGGGCTAGATTTTATTCATACGCGAGTATCTAAAACAAGAATCAACCAAAAAATCACCATCAACAGAGTCATTATCGAGCCCTTAAAAATTTTTCCAACTTTGCTAGAAAAAGGTCATCAGCTTAACACTACTCCAAATTTTCCAACTCGAATTTGTATTTAATCGAGTTTGAATGTAGTTTTTCACTTGGTGGAAGGGGATGGACATTGACCTATGTCAAGTCCAGCCTTAACTTAGAAGAATGAAATTGAATATGAAAATCCAACTTTTTTCACTTTTAAAATGTTTTTTCAGTATAACGGCGTCTCTAGAGTCTTTTGGAAAGATTAAAAATGTCATATCTTTCGTTCGAATGCATAAAAGTATTTCTATTTTGGATGTGTCCCTTTGTGTTCTCAAAAAAATGAAAATTGTTACCGAAATTCAAAATTTTCCATCCGGTATAATATTTTTTAGACAACATTAAAGGCAAAAAAATCCTCAAAGGTATTTAAATGTCAATTTCACTTCACAGACTTTACTCAAATATCTCCCCCCCCCCAAAAAAAAAAACATTAATACGAAAAACACGACGATTTCTGCAAAAAAAAAAAAACTAAATAAAACTAAAAAAAACAACGCCAAATTCAGTCTCCGGCGCCAGCCCGGAAAACGTAAAAATCCTACCAATTAGTTTATTTTGAATTCGAGGCATAATTGCAAAAAATTAAATTTTTCTTCCAACGCCATAGCTTAGTACACGAAACAATAAGGCTAATTTGAAAATACCTACCGAACGTAAAATTGCCAACGTAGCAAAAAAAAACCAACCAGACTTCTAATACGTATAGAAAGATCAAAGCGGAGCCAAATTATTAATTATTTTTATGCTACCGGTTTAATTAAAATTTAAAATATAGGTGTTTTATCTTCTCCATTGCCTTTTCGGCGCTTCGTAAGTATCTCGACGATAACGAAAATTCTCGGTAACGAGAAAGGCAAAGAAAATATTTATTTTCGACATTTTAAAACTTTAAAAAGCGAGGAAAAAAAACAGCGAATTTTGCCCACTCGGCTCGGTACCTAGTTTAAAATAAATACGACGATGGAAAAACACAATTACTCGATTATTTACATTTTAATCGTAAAATAAAGAGTAAACAAACAGATTAGATTTTTGTCAAACCGCGAGCAGAAAAAAAAAAGTAGACCGCTGAAAACAACTTCCATAAAATTACAATACCCAGTTCGGTGTAAGTATAAAAATAACAACGAAGAGACGACGACGATCAAAAAACCATCTCAAAATGAATAACCTATAAGCAAAGACATCGCCGTATCTAAAATAACAACGTGAATTTAACCCACGAGACTGAACTAAATTGACCTACATTCGAACGTACACAATATCCCCCAAGTTTAAGCATAGAGTACCTACGTCTATACTGGGGCAATGTAAAATGCTTCTAGGAGCGTTTACAATGTCAATTATATTACTATGTATATGTTCGCCACCTTTCGCATTTGTTGGTAAAATTTAAAACCGGCGAGCATTTTTGTTACGAAACGACGTTTAAATCATACCAAATAATACGTACTTCCGCGTATATAGAATTTTCTTTGTTAAAATGCAACATATGTATTCGCCAATGCCAGCGTATTTTTCGCATAATACGCCATGAAAATAACTTATATTTATATGAAAATGGTCGAATGTCGAATTGTAAATCTCTTCGGTCTATTTGTAAAGTTTTTTTGCAAAAATGTTACACACGAGCTCGATTAATCCATTTTTTATAACGTCGCGTTACGAATAAAAGTCTCGAGATGAAATACGTTGAATTTTCTTTCGAACGATATTTTTCATCGCAAATGCTCGGAAAATTTCAAATTCGACTGGGAAAAATACCACAGCGTTGAAATTACCACGTAAATTCTACGTCTTCGCGGTTTCAAGCAAGAAGGCCGAATTAAAAAGAGAAATTGCTGGTAATTAATCAGTTTCACCTTTTGTTCTTTATTAGGGTTAATTTGGACTATTTTTTTTCTTAATTGCTTCCTTATTTACCTAGCTTGGTTAATTATTCGCAACGAGGTACCTGCCTAGGTAATTTTAATACCGCAAAATATTGACTTTTGTCGTTAAAAAATTTATATCAACTGCGTATATAAAAAGCATTTAATTATACGACCTAGTAAAATATTACCTACTTTCAACCCGTATACTACATTCCTTTAATAAACCATTAGCTTGGTTCTATAGACCACCTGGTCCAAAATAAATTCGGCTTAATATGTTTCTAAAAGTATTCGAAAACGAGGACCATACACCCACATGGTATTACCTTTTCGAAAAAAAAAAAACAAATAGCAACGTATACTTTGATGAGCATGCATATTCCATTGAAATCGATGAAAAATCGATAAAATTGCCTTCAAACATCGTTATCAATTATCATAATTCTATTGCTTTATACGCGAAGTAGTTTGATTGATCTGAAAAAAATATTCAGCTCGTAATTATTTAAATAATTGTTCGATAAAAAGCAAATTGCGTAGTTTTAGAAAATATGCTTGTACGCTTTAGACTTTAAAAGCCTTTGCATTATCCTTGTGACCCTGTGTAATTTCCTATTTTCCATACAGCAAATTGTTTATAAAATTTGAGGTAAAAAAATATAAGAGGGAAAAGCCACAGTGTTTCTCAATTAAGTATAAATAACGAAACCATAACGTGGTGTAAAAATCGACATCACGAATACGCCGAGATACCTCGACGTATAAAAATTCTCAACGTAAAATAAATTTTGCTACCGAAACGCTATACGCAGCTTCTGCGTTGGTAGAAATATAAAGGACATGTTGGAGAAATGGGGTTAATGAGGTTTACTCTCCTTTGGGAAATGTTTTAAAGAAAATAAAAATTCTTTACTCTAATTTACTCTAGAAAATGTTACTTCTAATTATGTCTTAAACGAAAAACTATCGTTGATGAAAAGTATGGGGTATATTTTGTTGCACAGGTTTTTATTTCATTTTTGTTTCGATGTAAAACTTTTTGGGAAACACTGATGCTCGAAATTTAAATTCAGTATTGAATCGATAATTTAAAGCCTGAAACGAATCGAGTAACAAATGGCAAAAAGTGAAAAATAAAACACATTTGAAACATAATTTCTATAAGCTGCATGATGATTAAAAGCTTTTCATAAAAGTATTATACAATGCAACGGTAATCAGCGTTTATAAAGTATAACTTTTTAACTAAATAAACATCCCCTTGTACCTGAATTAAACCCAATAGGATTATTTTTCTTTTACTTGTAATCAACAGTATTTTGATGTTGGTTTAATACCCATCATTATAATATTGCTTTTGATGACTCGATTGAGTAGAAAGTTGAAACAAAACAGTTCGTTTTGATAAAATATAGAGAATTTTTTTTAAAAATGATTTATGATCGAAAAGAAAAATAATCCTAGTAATTTCTGTAACTAATTTCTAACTTATGTTCATTTATTTAGGAACGAAAAAATATCACATTAATGGAAATTGAAAAAAAGACATAATTTGATTGGAATTTTTCAACACCCGAAAAATATGAAAATTCATTTCTGATGCTAATGATGAGCTGAATGGGTTGAAACAGCTGTAAAATCTAAACAATTAAATGAAAAATCATTTTATTCTAAATTATTTGAACCTAATGCAAGAATTTTCAAGAAAATTGGAAAATGGTAGCAGAGCTGTGGTTTATTAAAACCAACTTGGTAGCAGAGCATCATTCTATTCTAAAACATGCGAATTTTTTTAAATTCTAAAATGAATAAAACGTGAACAAGTGGAATATCAGATCAAGCAGATAAGAGGGCTTAAAGATTTCAATTTTTGAAAAAGGAGAAAAATCACCTCAATCTTATTATTGAATAGAGTAGAAAGGATAAAAGCAGCTTGAATTTTTGAAATTAATTAAATAAAATTCAAAATTTATTGAGGAAAACTTGATAATGGTAGCAGAGCTGTGGTTTATCAGAACTAGTCTGGTAGCAAAGCATAAAATCACATCTTTGGTACGTTTTACTTACTCAATAACATGTAAATTTCTTAAAATTTTAAATAAATTAATCATAAAAATTTGGAATATCAGATCAAGGTACTGGAAAATTTCAATTTTTGAAAAACGTGAAAAACATTCAATTTTATTAATGAGCAGAAAGAAATGAAGCAGCTGTGAAATCTAAAAAAAATAATAACTGAAAATAATTTTTTTGCGATCATTTAAATAAAATTTGGAATTTTCCAGAAAAAAATTGATAATGGTAGCAGAGCTGTGGTTTATCAAAATCAGTTTGGTAGCAGAGCTCAAGTTCACATTGTTGGTGTGTTTTACCCCATAACATGAAAACTTTTCAGAATTAAAATAAGTAAAACATGAAAAATTGGAATAATAAATAAAATTGCCTGATGATTTCAATTTTTGAAAAATGTGAGAAATCATCCGATTTTGTTAATGAGCAAAAAAGAATGAAGTAGCTGGAAAATCAAAATTATTTAAAATAATTTTTTCAGGATAATTTTAATGAAATTCAGAATTTTTTGAAAAAAAACTGATAATGGTTGCAGAGCAGTGGTTTATCAAAACCAATTTGATAGCATGGCATAAGTTCACATCTTTGTTCACATTTTTGGCATGTTTTACTCCAGAACTTGAAAATTTCTTGGAATTTACCTCAATAAATAAAACGTGAAAAAATTAAATATCACTAATATCAGATCGAAAAAAAAATATTTCAATCCTTGGGAAAATGTGAAAAAATTACTCTTGATTCTATCAATGAACAGAGAAGTTTAATGCAATGCAACTGTAAAATCTAAAAGAAAAATGTTTCAAAATAATTTATTCTGAATAATTTAAAATATTTTTTTTTAGAATCGCTTGAATTAATTTTTTCAGAATCATTTAAATCAATAATACAAAATTTTCTTTAAAAACAATGTTAATGGTAGCAGAGTTGTGGTTTATTGTAACCATCTTGGTAACAGAGCCAGGTTCACGTTTTTAGCATAAATACCATTCTAGAACACGAAAATTTATTATTTTTGAATCGAATTGGAGAAAAATGATTGGGAAAATACTCTCGGATTGTTAAAATCTTCACATAAATGGACTATGAAAATAAAAATATCACACCATTTGCCTGATAATGTTGGAAAATTCAACATGTACATTTTTTCGTTCCTAGCAATCCCAAATTCCTACTTTTCAATCGTTCAATCAAAAATGTCAGAACAAATAATTGAATTGACAATACTAATTTTATTTTTGTTATTCAGGAGAGTGGCTGTAATTCGAGGACAGTGCGTTTCTCAACAAGGTCTTCCAATCATGGGAATACGAGTTTCCCTATATCGCGATAATAAATACGGTTTTACGTTGACACGACACGACGGCAGGTTTGTGAAAATTCTATACATACGTAGGGAATTTTTCAACACTATCCAAAATGGTATAATTACGCGTAATTTTACAAAGCAAGCTAGAGAGAACACGTGATTAATATATTTTCGGTATAAATTACGTTTTCTTTATCACACGACGATCCCGTGTGTGCTTTCTTGTACATTATGTCAAATTACGTGACATGCAGTATAATTAAATAAAGCGATCCAGCTTAATCCGGCCGGATTACAGAACAAAACAAGATAAAACGGAAAAACTAACAGAAGCTTAGGAATGACCATATAAGGCCTAGTCAAAATTTTAATGTCGGCGTGGTTTATGGATAATTTATTTGACCGGATTATTAAATCTTTTGGGAGATATAATCGCTTATTTTTCATCGAATTCGCCTTAGAGATCCGTAGTATTATTCTTTAAATCGTGATTTTACCCTAGTGATGGTATTATACAGTTGTATAATGGTAGATAGATTATACTATAATTTGAATAATCCCTTAGGTTTGATTATATGGTGAACGGAGGCGAAACTGTTACCTTACAATTTCAAAGGACACCTTTCGAACTGAAAATCATTACGGTATCGGTACCTTGGAATCAAATGATAGTTATATCTCCGGTTGTAATGGAATTAAAGGATGATAATCCGTTCAAACTTCAAGCTGTATCATCTCCATTAGGTAAGATTCGAAGAGTGCGTTAGTAAATGGAATTTTTTGATAAATTTCTATTGTTTGAATTTTTTACTTTCTCAGAAATACTCAAATTTCCTACATTAGAGCAAGGTATAGAATTGTGCGCCGATCATAATGAAAGTAGTCTCAATCCTCATGTATTATCGACTTGGGTACCAGAAAAAATTGGAGGATCGACCACACAAAGATTGATTTATCTGGAGTCACAAGTAAACATAATTTTTTGTGATTTCTTTTTCAAAATGTTTCACGTGGTTTATCTAAAAATAATTGCAATTTTAGGTTTTACAAATTCCAATGAACATACCAGGATCAGACATGTATCTACTCTATCGCAATAGCTTAACAGCTGGATATTTATCATATTTATTGATACAGTTAACTGGATCTTCTGTACCATCTTCTTTGATGAGAATATATGTTCATGTTGAAGTTGAAGGATGTATTTTCACTAAAGAACTCGAACCTGATCCTAACCTAACGTATACATATACCTGGGATAAGCGCAATATTTATAAACAAAAGGTAATTACCTATATTATTTTATATAGCTTTCCATCTAATAATGCAACAGCTTAAACAATTCATTTGAGGGAGGGGTGATTAAGAGCAGTTTGATACCCATTAATGGGATGAAAAACACTTCAGGGAAGGCTTCACTACGTTGACAATAAAGGGAAAAGGTGACAAGACTAGAACAATTTTTCCAATTTTTGGATCTGAAAAATGAAAATTTGCCATTTTCTGGATTTTTCTGGCTATTTTCATGCCATTTTTCTAGCTTTAAATTTCCCCCCAAAAAAGAACCTCTTTTATATTCTTCGATTAGAAAATTCAACGAAAGAGAAAAATGTTGAAAATTTTCGCTTTTTACAGTGAAATCATTAAAATCTTGCTATTTCTTTTTTTTTTTGTTAATCAGTAGACACCTCTCATCCCCCAAATTGTGATTTTAAAAAATTTTCCCCCTCGCTTCACATCTGCCAAATTATTGTTTGTTTATATGGGTATGAATTTTGAAAAAATGTACTTACTTACAATAATCTTTTTTTTCATGAAACACACTGACAAAAAATTATTTCAAATTCTCCAACAAATTCAACTTTAGATTTCTCGCAAATAAAAGCATAAGTAACATTTTTCTTTAAATTCGCCAAATGTCTTATGGTGAGGAAAGAAAACTCTGCTATCTCGGATCTGGATCTTATTAAAATAGAAAAGGCTTCAAGAAAAGTGTAGAGTTGAAATTTTCAAAATACTTTCCTCCTCCTATAAAATCTTTTCGATTTATTACTCCTCTGTACTCAGCTCTTCTGTACCCACTCAACAAATAGATCAAGTTGCACTATTTCGTTTCTTAGGTACCAAAAGACTGAATGCATTTTTTCCAGTCTACCTCTGATGGGATTTTCTTGAATTTTTGCCCACCACACTAGCATGAATATCTATGTTTTTAAATTTTATGTGCCAAATACTTTAATTTCGTGTTTTTAATATTTTCTACAAAATGTGATTTTACTTTTTTCTATTTATTTTCCAAGCACGATCTTATTTTTCATGAAGTCGTCCCTGATATATCTCCAAGAATTTGGCACCTAGCAGCACTTTCCGAAGGAAGAACTTTCTTTTTTTCACTCCCCCCCATCACTTTTTTTCACTCACTCCCCCCCCCCCCATCACTAATCCATTTCTGAGATTATTTTTTACTTTTAACCCAAACTGCAACAAACTGTAATATTATGATGGGTACTTGTACCAGAGTTATTTCGAGTTCAGTTCTTTTCCCCTACACCGCAGTTGGTTGCTGTTGGCATATTTTTCTACTCCGACCTTCTTTCCCCTTAGGCTGTGAGTTTTTTCCTTTGAGTTAAAGTCAAAGATGACCTATCAGATGGATTTAGAAGCTTCAAATGCCATCTGCATGTAACCAAATTTCCACAGGACAAATTTGAAATTGTGGTATCACTACGGTTCATCTTCTCCAGGACTCTCCACATAATTACCAAAAAGCTTCATACAAAACTTAACGGAAATGTGGTCTAGAAAATGAAGTAGAAAGTACCTAAGGTTACTTTTGTTATTTTTGCATAAAATTATACTCCGGTGAAGTAATAAGAAAAGCCCCAGTTTGGATAGGTCACCCCCCCCCCCCCCCCAATAAAAATTAGCATTGAGTTTTTTTCAAAGTGATTTTTGAAGGGTCATCATTGACAAATTCCAACATTTCCAGAAATAAAGTTTCTGCTCTCCAATTTTTTTCTTTTGCTCATTGACCTACAGTATATCAAAATGAACTAGAACTAGGCTAATTTTTAGATAAATCTAATCAGTAACATAATTTTGTAAAACAGGTTTATGGAATCACTCATGCCAAGGTATCAATTGGTTACCAGTACACTAACTGCCCAAGAATAATGTGGGAAATCCATGCAGCAACAATGAAAGGTTTCGAAGTAGATACATCTGATATTGGAGGTTGGAGTTTAAATACTCATCATCATTACAACTTCCATGAAGGTAAGTAAGCAAAGAATAAATCTTTGCAATAAAATTGTGGAAAAATAATTCTTAAACCCTGATTACTTGTAGGAATTTTACAAAAAGGGGATGGGACCAGCTTATATATGAAATATGAATATCCAAGGACAATGAGGGTAACAATGGGCACAGGTCTGCAAAGACCTGATGTGTGTAAAGATTGTGACGGACTGGCTAATGAAGCAAGACTTTTAATGCCCGTATCACTTGCTAGTGGACCAGATGGTAGTATTTATATAGGCGATTTCAACCTTATTCGCAAACTAACACCAGATGGACATATTTACACTGTGCTACAGTTGAAGTAAATGCAAAAAATTATTTAATCATTGAAATCTCAGTTGAATTTATGCTAATATTTGATTTCATATTACAGTGCCACCAGAGTTGCCTATAACTATCATTTATGCCTTTCACCATCCGATGGTAATTTATACATTTCTGATTCTGAGAACCATAAAATCCTTAGAGTGTTGAATCTCAATACTGTAAATGATCCCACACTCAATTCGGAAGTCATAGCTGGATCTGGGCAGAGATGTGTTCCTGGTGATCCAAGTAACTGCGGTGATAGTGGGCCTGCAAAAGAAGCTAAACTATCACATCCCAAAGGTAAATGAACAGACTTGACATCGATTAATCAAAAATTGGAAAAATGAATCATCATCACATTAATTTTCAACAGGCATCGCAGTAGGAACTGACTTGACCATTTATATTGCTGATGGTACAAACATCAGGTGTGTTGATACAAAAGGCATTATTCACACTTTAGTAGGTCATCATGAACATAATAATTTATGGCAACCACTACCATGTACTGGAGCTGTACCAGCCTATCAAGTGAGTTTATTCCTGAAATTCTATTCAAAATTTGAAATGGTCTGCTAATAATCAATTTTAATTCAGGTACAACTTCAATGGCCCACTGGAATGTCAATTAGCCCACTTGATGGAAGTCTGCATTTCATCGATGACAGAACTGTGTTAAAATTAACCGCTGATAGAAAAATTCAAGTAGTTGCAGGAGTTCCATTACACTGTCGTTCATCTTATAGATATGATAAGACCATGGTAAAGCTCATTTCATAGAACTGTAGTACATTGAATGAATCATTTGTACTCAATGATCAATTTTTATTTCAGGGAAGATCTCAGAAAAGCAAGGCTCGTCAAACACCTCTTGGAACAGTACAGTCTATTGCATTCAGTCCGTTTGGAGAATTATACATTGCTGAAAGTGATTCACGCAAAAATAGTTACATAAGGATAATAGATTTTGATGGATTCATTTCCAATTTTGCTGGATCTAATGATGAACCAGGAACTATGAAGTGAGTCAAGTTGCAGGGTTTTTTGTTCCATTGTCATTACCAGATTTCACATTTTGTTTTTCTTTGCAGCAGTAACTGTGACTGTGCAATAAATAATTCTAGTTGCCAATGCATGAATACATCTCGTGAACATTTATTATCAACAACAGCTAAATTCAGTCGGATCTCTGCAATTATTTGCACTCCTGATGGTGTTCTACATATTGCAGATCAAGTAAATTAGCGTTTTCCCTCATTATTATTTTTGCACTACTTTGATCATTCTGAATTGTTGTTTCAAAATTCTAGGGAAGTTTGCATATTCTATCACTCCAACATTACCTACCAGTGCACGATTTGAATGGGGAATATCAAATACCATTCCCTGGTACAAATGAATTATACATCTTCAATAGATATGGTCAACATCAGCAGACCAAAGATTTACAAACTGGGAAACTATATTATACTTTCGGATATTCAAAAAGCACAAGTTTTGGTAAATTGTCATCTGTAAGTGATCAATCTGGGTTGAAGATAACATTCATGAGAGAATACAGCAATGTGGTAAGAATGCTAAATACCTTCCAAGAATTCTGTTAAATTATAATTTTGAATATTTTTAAAGTTATAAATGAATTGTACAGGTAAATTCTATAGAAGATTCAAAAGAATGTAAGGCAACTGTCGTCATCTCTGGGTCTGGATTCTTGACAAAGTTTTCAGAAAAAGGGAAATCAGACATTGATTTATCATATGAAAGTACCACAGGGTTGCTCATTAGTCTCACAGGAGGATATAATGTAATCAAGGTGAATTTTTAATCCCTTCCAATTATATCTCAAATCAAACACTTTTAATTACAGAGGTTTTTATTTCCAGGGTGGTTCTTTGTTCTTATTCAATTACAACAAACTTGGGCGCCTATCCAGTGCTATCTTGCCAACTGGAGAAGTACTAGATTTATCTTCAACCATATCAGTAAATAATGATCATTTGGAATTGGGAATTACAACACCATTACATTCTCAAGAATCAGAAGATAAAAATAATCAAAAACCATTCAGCTTAGATGTTCGTACCAGCAATAACGATTACAAAAAATATACACTGATGAGAGGTATTTTGAAATTCTACTTAGGTTTGTTTACTGTTCATCATTTTTAAAATGGAAATATGGTATTCATTTGCTCAGGGTCATCGTCAAACAACATTATTAGTTACAACAATGGCTCTTTCCTGTTTAATTCTGGTTGGAATGAGAATATCCGTTGCCTGGCTAAAGAAAAACATCCATTGCTTCAATTATCACTTCCAACTGAGGCTGAAATGCTACCCTTGCTGAATCATTTTACAGCTAACAGAGGTGCTTTAACAAATATAATGTCATGGGATTACGAACTGGTCGGTGATGCAGCGTCGAATCAACCAGTTTTGAGGAAAAAACTTGTGGTAAGGTTTTTATAGGTTTGCCATGTTTTATTATAAGGGAGAGAGGCCAGGGGGGGGGATCATGTCCTCTAAAGATGAAAAATTGTATTTCAAAACTAAAAAAATTAGGTTTAAACTGAAAATTTTGTAAAAATCATTATCATTTTCATAAAATGGAAAATTTTGCATGTTGAGTCAGAAGAATTGAGAAAAATTACTTTTAAAGTTGGAAAATTTTTTAAAAATCCAAGTTTTGAGTCTGAAAAATTGGGCTAGAATTTGGAAAATTCCTGAAACTAACCACCTTTTTTAAAAAAAATGAAAAATTAAGATAAATTGCAGTCGGAGTTGAAAAATTTGAAAAAATCCTGTCACAGTTAAAAACTGTCAACCTTCACCCCTTCTTCTCCTCTCCCCTAACTCTAGTTTTTTCCAAAATTTTAATGTGCTTTTATCAACAAAAAAAAAGTTATCTTCAACTCCACTAATTCACTTTTTCATTGCAGGTTAATAATTTCACAGCACTGATAATCGATTACGATCCGAAAGATAAAACTGAATTTATATATGGAAGTAGACAAACATTGATGAAAATAAAATACAATCCGCAATCTCTACCAATTTTGATAAAAGTTGGAACGAAACATTTCATCAATATATCATACGACAAGTAATGTCACATAATTAATTTTTAGGCAATATATTGTTACTTATCAAACAGTCAAAAACCGATTTCAAACTTCATGGTTGTATCTTCCATAGGCATCAAAGAATTGTTTCCTGGTCTTGGAATGATATTTCTGAACAGTACGAATACAACATTAGAAATTTAGTGGAAAAAAAGAAATCTCAAGGAAGTGTTACCAACTATTCTTACAACGAATGGAATAAAGTAAAATTTTTTTTCAGAAATTCGAATAAAATTTTTAGATAAAAGATACTTAATATGTTATTTTTGATCACAGATTACTCAAATAGAATTACCAAGCGGTCGTACATTTAAATACGTATACGATGATTACGGAGGATTGCATTATGCAGAGTTACCATCGGGATCTAGACATACATTTGCTGCTATGACATCATTAGGATTTATTAGATATGTATATTTGCCTCCAGGAGCATTGAAACCGTATATTCAACATTACAGCTACACAGGTGTGCTGCTTCAAGAAATTAATCCTTCTGATGGTACAAGAACATTGTACAGATATCTCCAAACAGGACAACTTTCAGAGGTATAGTTCTCTACTGACTTTTTTAAAAAAAGTAGTGTTTATTAATTTCGATTTATGATTTTTTATTTAAGCTTCTTCTTTGCCAATTAATTAATTAATTAATTAACGTTTTAATGAAATTATTGTATTTACAGGTGATATATGGCGATGGCATGATTAAAATAAAATATTCCCAGGGTACTGGATTGCCATTAATGATCGATCTCAATGACCGCGAATTTGAATACCGTTGGGAACTTCAGTATGGCAACGGATTATTACTGGAAGAAAGAGTTGATTTCTCACCGAAAACTGGACTGAGCAATGCCAAATTCACATTCGATTACGATTCAAACTTCAGACTGACTTCCATTAGTGGAAGAATTGGCGGACAGGGCATATCAGAGTTTAAATGTGGTTATAGCAAAGAAACTGGAAAGAAAAGCAATTTTGGACAATTTAAGGTGGGTACTGGGAACTGAAAAAATGCGCAACCATTTAAGTTGGAAATTAAATTTTGTAAATAACATTCCCTTCATTTTTTAGGTATCCTGGGCTCATGAAAATTCTACTTCTTATACCGATGGCACTGCTACGTTTACCATTCATTATAATAATTACTTCCAATTGTCGAGTATTTTGTTGATCATTCACGGAATGGAAGTATTTAGAATGGAATTCAGCTACGATTTAAATAGGTAGGTATTTCCTAGCAACAAATCCTCAATCAGATTCCAATTTATATTATCTAATGCAAACTTATAAAATTGCAGTCGAATTGTAAGCACTCAATCTTTCACCCAAAATGTTGGAGTCAATTCATTGACAACGAGTAAAAACTACACGTGGGATATCGATGGTCAATTATTATCAGTCGATGCTCAAGAATCTTGGCAATTCAAGTATGACCAAGATGGAAACATGCTTTCACTTACATACAGGTACAGATCTCATCCAAAAATAAATTTTGTGCAGAAATCAACATTTACTACTGATGCATTTATCTTTACAGAGGAAAAGAAATCAAAATGGTCAACAGCGTATTGAATAGGGTAGAAAAATTCGGAGAGGGTGTTTACAAATACAACAACCGAGGCTTCGTGGTACAAAACGCCAGAGAAGAAAAATTCCAATACAATACAAGAGGATCATTGGTTCGAGCAATAAAACGAGGAAGATTCGATGTGAGATATTATTACGATCACATGGGTAGAATGGTGACAAGAAAAGATAACTATGGCAATATCACACAATATTTCTACACTCATCTGGAAAATCCTTCTTTGGTTAGTATTCTTTCAGCGTTTTTCTAGAAATAGGCTAAATTGGCGATGCATTGCTCAATATTTTATTTTTGAACAGATCACACATATTTACAATCCTCGTGATGGTCGACTGATGACATTGATGTACGACGACCGAAGTCATCTAATCTTTGCTCAAATATTCCGTCATAAATATTACATCGCAACTGATCAGTGTGGTACACCGATGATGATTTTCAATCAATATGGAGAAGTTGTCAGAGAAATTGTTAGATCTCCGTTTGGGCATATAGTCTACGATTCCAATCCGTATCTATATTTACCAATAGATTTCTGCGGAGGGTTATTGGATCAGGTATGATTAACAAATTGATGATTAATCCTTTGCAGCAAAAAGAGAATCTGATGGATGAAATTTGTAAATTTTTATTGCATCGTGTAAGAATAGACCAGATTCAAATTAATATATAAATAATGTGTTCACCATAAGAAACTAAACGCTAATCAGTGAACGACAAGCAAATATGGCAAAAAAAAAGCTTGAAATTTCCTCATGCCCCTAATGTTTTTTCAATGTCTTTAATGACTGAAAACTAAAGTTTTTTTTTTCAAATTTTCGATAAAATGAAAACAAAAATTAAGATAAGTATTGAAAGATGGTTTTTGATTTGAACTTTAAATTCATACAGATCCATGTCAATTCGACCAAAAAAACGTGATTTTTGACCTCATGTTTTATGATTTTTCTCGAAAATTTTTTACAAAGTTCATACGTACAACAACAACTGAAAACTAATTAATATGGAATTGAACTGTATTGAATTGAACAAAAAAAACGTAGAAAGAAGTCGATTTAGAAAAAAAATTAAAAGGTATTAAAAAGTTTTAAAAAAGGTTGTCAACTTCATTTTTTTACTCGCAAAAATAAAAAATGACAAAATTTTCATATCCTTTGCACTTTTTTGAATTTGTCTTCAAAAAAAAGTACCAACGACTCGAAAAAAGCAAGATTCTAGTAACATTTTGCTACTTTTTGGACAAAAATGAGCATTTTCAAGCATTTATGGCCAAAAAAGCAAAATGGCGAGCATAGTTTTTTTCAGTTTTCTCCAAAAAAAGTGAGAATATTTTCAACAAAAGAAAATCATCATACACTTTTTCAATAACATTCCAGGGAACCAGTTCCAGTTTGTCCATTCCTTAAAAGATACCTGTAACCTGTAAAAATGATAACGCCTGAAACTTTATGCTTACTTCGCTAAAAAAATTTGGACTTTGGTATATTTTTAATAATTAGTCTTCAACTGAGGAAATCGCCCTAGATTTTGATTTTTGATCCTTATAGAGAGAAGTTTTGAGTCCCTAGACAATGTTTAATCAGAAAAGTAAGGTCATATTTTTTATTCAGCATCCTCGAAAACATATTAATTAACACCAACATATCACGAGTTTCAATTTAAAAAAAAAAAAGAGTCATCTTTCCAGAAGACCTCCATAGAAAGAGGTTTTCAAGCGGTAGACGATGCTAAATTAGAAAATTTCATATCCTTATCCAGCATGCCTGAAAACAAATCAGCTGTTACCCAACTTACAAATGAATGTCACACGTCCCAATTTTCTTAAAAATCAATTTTGAATCAAATTTTGAGATTAAATAAAAGTTACATGCATGGTATTTTTTCCAAAATTCAAAATTTCAAGTGATATCCTCCCACCAAAAATTTGATATTCGACTACTGCAAAATTTCACGACATACCATTGTTCGAAAGATAGATGGTGTTCCGCAGGTAATCGGTCAGGAAGGTCAAAACTGAGTAATTCATATGGAGACATTTTTTTTGGACTTGAATACATTATGTTAAACACTTTGAAATTCAAAGAATTTCAAAATTTCAATTTTTTCAAAAATAAAATATGATTGGAAATTGGCGATTAAAAAAATGAGCTAAAAATTTTTCTAGGAAGAAAAAATTAAAAAATTAACATTTTTTTGGTCTTTTCAAAATTTTTGCTGGAAATTCAGTCTTCTCAATAATTTGTACTGCGGAGAACTGTACAATTCATCTCTTCACCTAAAAATCAAAATTTTAATGAAAATTCTTGAAAAAATTTTTCTTTTAACAAGATTACAAAAAGGGTGAAACTTTTTCCTCCGGCTAGTCTTTAAAATTCCTTTCGAAAATATTTGATAAAAAAATTCTCTCTCTTGTTTTAATTTCGACACAAGAATCAACCTTGAAGGATTTGAATAATGTAAGATTTTTTCACAAAAGAGCACCAAACGGGGGGGGGGAGGAACGAATTTTCCAAATATTTTTTGAAGCCTTACCCGTCAGAATTCTAGAAAATCTTCAAAGCTCATCAATCTTGCATGAATTTTCAATTTGACTCAAAAACCAACTTTCAATCTAATCATTTTTGTGGATTTTTATTTTACAAGTTTTAATAGTAAAAAAATTGAAGGGGCGTGGAAATCTAATTTTTTACCAATTTTTCTTGTTTAAGTTGAATAGTTTCACAAAATTTTCCTCAGTTAGCAGAAAATTTTTCGATCCTATTTCCCTCCAATTTGCTGAACAAAATTTCAGTTTTCCACCGATAAAAATGTTTTTATGTTCTTCAATCATCGACTTGAATCTGGTCTGTATGATAAAATAAAAATGAAAATTTTTTCATCCATCAAATTTTCTCTGAGCATAAAAAAGTTTTATTTGGAGTACAAAACAATTAATTTGAGATTCGAATCACAACACAGGTAACATCTCTGATTCATATGCCAAATGGCAAAGTATACGATCCTTTGGTGGGCCAGTGGATGACACCGATTTGGGAAGGATTACTCAGCAGGGTTTACAATCCGAAGCAATTACATTTATACAGATTCAACGGCAATGATCCAGTTAACGTTAAAGAAAAAGACTTCTATATCACTGGTAAATTTTTCATACTCTGTAAATATCTCTAAAATATGTACACCTATAACAATCACAATTTGATTTTACAGATGAAAACGCATGGTTCTCAAAACTAGGCTACGATCTGAACAGCTTAGCTCCTCAGCTAAATCTACCAACCAGCATGTCTTCTTCTGTGATGACAGAAAACAACAACGATCTAGGGATCAAGCCATTAGTCCTTATGTCCAGTTACTTCAACCACTTCACCGAAAAACTAAAAACCAATCATTTGACACTTCTGTCATCGGTAAAAACCACAGTAGAACCGAAAGTGAATCCGTTTACCACCATACCCGAGCCATATGATCCGATAAAATCAACGTTGTATGGAAAGTTATACTCGAGTAAGGAGAATAAAAAAGAAGACATTTATCCAGCAGCGAATGCTGAACCACTATTTGGCTATGGAATCGTGTTATCCAAAGCAACTGACAATAAAGTGATAGTGAATGCTATTGGGGCATCAAATCCTATTTATAGCGATGTGCTGATTTCAGTCTTCAACGAATCTTTCTTATTACCATTTAGTTTAGTCGTACATGGCCCTCATGGACCTGTACAAGACACTTTCTATTTTGTGAAAAAAGACATAGAACGAGCTGTAGACGATAAAGCAAGTTTAAAACGATTCGGTAGCGAGCTGAATACAACGTTACATGAGAAAGACGACGATCAAGGGAAAAAGGTACTACAGAAGACTACACAATTGAAGTGCTGAGATTCAAAACTCAATTATCCCGAAAATTTTTGTCATTTATGACGGATTCTGAAGGAGTGCTACACACTCTACAATCTCGTATTGTTATTTTTTTTCATACCATCCTCTTCAGGGAGAAAATCTTTGACAGCTACAAAAAATTTTGTAGAACCGAAGTTGTAGAATTTGAAAAAATTAATATTTTTTGTCTTTCGACATTTTTGTCCTAGTTCAATCGTTTTCGAGTTATGAACCAGTTTCTAAATGCATTAATTTTAGAATGAATTTTGAAACTGGTTCATAACTTGATGACGATTGAACTAGGGCAAAAATGTCGAGAGACAAAAAATATTTCTCTTTTCAAGCTCTACAACTTTGGTTCCACAAATTTTTTCTGAAAGTGTTGAAAAAGTGTTGAAAAAATTTATGTTGGAGACAAAAATCATATGTGCCATTCGTCTTCTGTCATTTAAATATAGCCAGCAAATCGAAAAAAATATTTCTGAGAATCCTATTCTTAGGTCCTACTCGACAATTTGAAATGATTTCAGCACTCCTGATAATCAGCGAGTATACTAAAACAGTTTTTTACGTTTTTTTTCGAAATCAGACATCCCAGCAAAATTTGAAAAAAAAAGTAATTTTAGAAACCTCTGACAGTGGGAAAAATAACCAAAAAAGTCCAAAAAAGTTAACTTTTTTTAAAATTTTAATTCATGATTTCACCTAGAAAAAAATTAAAAAAGTCATTCGAATTTTTACTTGGAGGGTTCGTAATACTAAAATGCCATGGTATACTTTTTCAAATAATTTTTTTAGAACAATTTTTGATTTTTTTTAAAGCAAAATATTTTTTTAAAAGCAAAAATTTTTTAAAAGCGACTTTGCTCAAATTTTTGAAGAAAGTAACTTTTTTGAATGAAAAGTAACCAATAGTAACTTCTGAGTACAAAAAGTAACTAATAGTAACTTTCCTTGAAAAAAGTAACAAAGTTATTCTAAGAGTAACCTGGGATGCCTGTGAAATCGTTTATGGTGGATAATGCGAGTTTTGACTCTCAGCTCCTCAATTCGACTTACGTTAGGTGACTCTTCCTGAATCTAATCAATTAATTTTTTCCACAGATTGTCGATATCCGAATCCATCGTACCGATACCGTTCTAAACGTACGATACGGCACGACGGTGGAACGAGAAAAACAAAGACTTCTGCATCACGCGAAAGTAAACGCAATGCGAAGAGCTTGGCATTACGAAAGAGAACTACTCAAGAATGGTCTTCCCACAACCAAGGACTGGTCTCCTCAAGAATCGGAGGAATTGCAAAAACTCGGCTACGTATCCGGGTACGATGGGGAATACGCGATTGATGTACAGAAATACCCCGAACTTTCCGACGATCCCTCCAATATTCGTTTTGTTAAAACCGTTTTTATCAAACATTAAATTGCGAATTGAATTTTTATCTGTGTTTAACGTTTCCATTTTGATGTTACTTTTTTCTTTTGTTCTATTTTTATTACGAACAGTAATTTCTTCCCTTTTTGTATATTGATTTTTATGTCCGGCGATGTTTTTATTTTTATCGTAAAAAGAAACTGGTAACTCAATGATTGCTTCATTTCGATGTAACAACGTTTCATAAGTATTCGAAAATTGTATCGTCCGGAATTTTCTTTACCAAAGAAAACTCCCAAAATTACCAAGTCGTTCTTGTTCAGCGACAATGACTGTACCTAATACTTCGATTTTTTTTTTAAAGATACAGTTTTCGAACTTATTTCCTTTTTTTGAGATCTTTAAATTACGAGACGTTAAACAATCAATCGTACTTATTCCTTGTAATTTTATTTCGAGTTACCAGACTCATATTTGTCCTCTTATACCAAAATATTTTTTCGTGCATGATTAAATATTTCGTTATTTTTAATTTTTTTATTCCTGCGTTATACGTTTTTTATTCTCGTTATTTTTAAGTATTATTATGTATGTTTGTATGTTGTGTATGTGTGTATATGTTTACGTACGCGCTTAAACGTAAATTAATACGCTAAAAATGTTATAATTCTAGTCGTGCTTTGTGAAAACAGTAATTTGTATTCATAAAGAATCTTCGAATGATTTTTCATTAATTTCTTTTGTTACTTAATGTCTTTTTTTTTCTCTTTTATAACGGAAAAATTAACTTGCGATTAAATACAAACGTGTTTGTAGTTCTTTTTTTAATAGTCGTTTTTGAGTTTATTTTCGAAGATGGAAAATGATTTCTGAAGAAGGTGAAATTTGGAAGGAAGGAATGAAAATCGGCATTGAGTCGTTCATTTTACTCTGAAGTATACTTTTCCACGTGCTTATGGATTATTGGTGAATCAGACGAGTATACATCTTTTACAATATGATATTGATATTACTATTGAATAAAAAACCACTCACCAGTAGATGAGGAAACGTCGTTCGATGATAAATCCTGGTTGTTGAAACTCTATCTTGATTAGATCTACACACCGAATTGATCGAACCGAAGAAAACAACAAAAGAACGAAAAACAATTCACAACACACTAACACTTCATAACTTTTGCATGTTACGATACATTAGCAATTTAGAATCATAATTAGAAACGTTAATTACATCGAAGAACAAAATTTTCAGATGGAAACGCATCATTCGATGGTATATGATTGTACCTTGGTGGTTGAACTTTTGTCTTGCTCGAACCGAAGAAAACGAGGAACAACACACAATACACATATCATCTTACAATAGATTAACGATTCTGAATCGAAATTACGTCAATTTCATCGAAATAGAATGAAAATTTTCACTAAAACCACATATTTAAACGAAATTGAAAAGTTAACGAAGAAAGAAGCGCGATTTATTTGTTTTGTTTTGATTGAGTTTTGATAACATGGTCCAGGCCACGCGGTATGTGCGCGCGCATGATTGCAGTGTGCCGAACGGGTTGGTGGGGTTGGTCAATTTCAATTCATTATTTTTTGTTTTTTTGTTTTTTTTTTTAATTTAGAATTTTTTAGTAAAAACTTGATTGAAAAAGGACAGAGATGTAAGGTATTTTATTCACGTATAATACAGCTGTATAATACGCGTATAATACCGTATTATACAAAAATAAAATACTGTATAATACCGTATTATACATATTTTATTAAATTTTGATTAAAATCGTATGAAAATCAGTGTGTACTCAAAGAAATTTTGAAAAATTAAACATTTTATGTAAGTTTGAGACTTTTTTAATGATAATTTTCTAATTTTCGGTATTTTACTCCATTTTTATGTGCTCATTTGCTCTGCACATGCGCACAGTGGAAAAATAGGGTTGGAGTGGGAGTTTGAGTCAGCATAAATTACCATTAAAATACCGTATTATACGGTATTATATGTATAATACCGCCGTATAATACCGAAAAAATAAAATACCGTATTTTTACATCTCTGAAAAAGGATAAAATGTAAGCTTTCGATTCATGCCATTACCTAGGTACTTTCTGTTTTTGTGCAATTTTGAAAATCACTACATTTTTTTAGCCAGAATTATAAAATTATCGTAGGTAATTCTAAATATTCACGAAATGAATAAGTAAAGACACGAATCGAAAGCATATTTTATCCTTTTTTAATCAAATTATTACAAAAAAGGTCCAAGCTTGCTTCTTTTTCCACAGAATATGCAATCCGCATATGCGTGAACGTGAATGCCTTATAATGTATTAATCTCCCAGAGGAAAAGAAATTCGGCTTCAAAGTATGTATTTATTGTACTTACTAGCCTCCAATTATTTTTGATGCAAATGAGATTTCGATTATTCAAGTCCAAAATTTATTCTAACGTAAGTTCAAATTTTCTCAGCATCTTTAATATTTTTTTCCAAAGCTAATATCCAATTTAAAAAAAATTTCATCAGTAAGTAGGTAATTTTTTTAAATTTAAATTCATTTTCTTAAAAACATTTTTCAACTTGGATTTTTTCAATTTTATATTTTTATTAGGTAGTTTTTGAGGGGGGGGGGAGAGGAATGCCTATAAACTTGCTACACCGAGTCACTGACTCATATTTCCCTTTCTTCCCTTCTGTCATCATTATCCATTTATCCGGTTCTGAGTTTTCGTATCTTTAAGCCCTGACATGTTCGTAATTAGTATAATTACCTTCATTTCGCATGAACATGAGCATGATTGAATAAATACCTACGTAAATATCGCGGCGTCATTTTTTCCCCTTGGATTTCTTCTGTGAGATGCATTTCGGTCGAACTATTCTACCTATAATTTAATCGCCGAATAATTGGTCATTTACGAATACCACTATTCGGTTTTGGAAGAGAAGAAAAATCGATACCTTACCTCTCAGGCCGGAGATTTTGAGTTTTCTGTCAAGTTTTAAAATTTTTTTTCTGATTTCGAATTGGAAGAAATTTCGAAAAATAGGTAAGTATGACGTTGAAAAAATTTAAATAAATCAAAAGTGCAAAAATTTTTTCAACTGTAATTTTTTTTAAGATTTAAACTATAGTTTTGAAAACTTTATATTTTTCATTTTTTTTTCACCTCTGTAATTGAAAAAAATTTTGAATAATATTAAATTTTTAAAAAATCCAGAAAATTACAATTCGAAAAAATTATTAACATTCACGGTTGAAAAATTTTTAAAATTGGACAAGTAGGTAAGTAAGTATAATTTTGAAAAAAAAAATTTAGAGTTGAAAAAATTTGATTTTGAAAAGATCGCCAGTAAGTAATAATCGAAAAAGGGGAAAATATGTACCTACAATTTTTTTTTATAAAAACACCGCTATGGCGTTTCAGAAAAACTTCGCTTGAAAGTTATTTCCTAATTTAACATTCCCATTCAAATTTTTAAAAATTATGAAATCTATTTGCACAGAGTGATTTTTTTGAACTTGAAATTTTTTCACACTGTTATGGAAATTTCAATTTTTTACGCGTAATTTTTTTCAATGATAAGAATTTCTTTCTAAATAAAAATTTTGCTTCAAAAAACATTACTAATAATGAGATGCTGACTAGCTGACTAGTGACTTTTACACACAATAAAAAGACAAAAAAATTATTATTTTTCAAATTTGGAAAAAGTGCGAAAATTTTCATACCTTCAAGCTGGACAAAAATACAACTACCAAGGCAAAGATGTTGCCAGACAGAAAACGTTCAAGATTTGAAAAAATAACAAGTGTACCAATTTTTGATATGCTAGAGAGAAAAACTTCAAGATCAAAAAAATTTTTAAGCGAAAATTTTGACCGAAAAAATGATTAATATTATCGAATATTATGTCAGTCGTGTTAAAAGCTAAATGCTCACAAATATTTTTCTATTTTTCACCTTTAAAAATGAGCAGAATCCACTTAAACTAACGTCTGCGTCTCGTGACCTATTTATAATGTATTTATCGGGGGGGAGGGGCAAAACTAACGATAAAAAGAAATAAAATTTCATTGTATTCAAAAACATGACGAATGGAGCACTATACAATCTTTTTCAACAATTAGGTATTGCTTGAGTTCCAACCAGAAACAATGCGTTCCGAAGTTTTCTGATTTTTTCACAAGATTTGAGTGAGAATACCCCCTCCCCCCGCCATTTAGTGAAAATTTTACTACGTATTCTTGACGATTTAATATGAACTGATTAAATTATAGAATTGAAGTGAATATTAGGATTAAAAAAAAAAAAAAAAAAGATCGTTAGTTTAAAAATGGTCATTTTGTTTTCCTCCGATTCTGGTAAATCATTGTCTTACGTCGCATCGTACCAAAAAATCAGTTTTTTATTTTTTTACTCGTTCATAAATATGTGGTAAAAATTTCAGTGCGATCGGTTAACCTATGATCAAGTTATTATGTTACATAGATTTGGAAATACCTAAATAAATACCTACCTAAGGAAAACATCAATGATATCTGGTGACCGCGTAACCAAGGTAGGTAGTAAAGCTGACAAAAGTGAACAAAACGCTTTCAAGTCAGATTCGAACAAAAAATCCAATTATATTTCGAACTCGTCGATTTCAATATTCTCATTCGTTGTTGGGGTTGCTATGTATCTTTCATCTCTGTCAGATGTATAACAGTTTCTAGCTATAGCGATCCCGCTGTTTGCTTCTAATACTCATCATCATCAGTTCCCTCGTCATCATCTGATGATCCCATCTAGAAATTTGATTAAAATTTCAAATATCTAATTCGAAAAAATATGCCTCACTGAGAATTTAAAACTTACAATTTTAACCACAAGTTTTACAGATATAAACGCCAAGATGAGAAATAAAATTCCAGCAATGAAGTAAGCATAAATTGGTAAATTTTTCACCCAAGACCATGCAGACCTCAGTTTATCCCACAACGACGATTTGTCATCTATGGAGGGTTTAGTTGTTGTTGTCGTTGTTTGTGCTGATGGTGGCGGTGGCGGTGGTGGCGGTGACAGTGTTGTCGTTGTCGTTGTCGTTGTCGTTGACGTTGTGGTTGACGTTGTGGTTGTTATTATTGGATACAAATTTAAACAATTGGATCGGCTGTGTTTCGCTTCTTCTAAAGTATACCCCGAACAATTCGTATTTTCTTAAACACAAATGATTTTACCAACCATAAATTGTATGTACACTTTAAATCTTATTTGAATTCATTTTTCATTTTTTACCCACTTTTTGCACTGCAACGAAGTTCTCGGCCATCAAGATCTGCGTTATAGGTCAAAGTGAACTTCTCATTTTTAGCCAAGAATTTCTGCCAATCTAAATATCTTAAGCATTCGCAATAATGTTCGCTGCTTTGCAGAACTCGACCATCGAAGGAATACTCAGTCAGATGGCATAAAAAAGCAATATCATAGATTTTAAAAATCTTAAAAACATCTCTACTATCAACAGTACCGTCAATAATGTTATTTAAATGTAATTGTTCGAGCGATCCCGCTGATTGGTTTACAAATTCAGACAGCGATGACAAATTCGTTTCCCGAACCGTAACATTTTTCAACAAAGTGATATTTGTCCAACTGAAACGTTCAGGGGGGCATTTTCGAAAATATAAATTTTCCAGGTTTGGTGGTGGTGTCCATTTATAATTACTTCCCTGTTCGTTGATCCAATCATGACAATGTGTCATGACTAAATTTGATAAGGGTTTTATATTGAACAGCTGTGTCTTCAACTTTTCCATTGAATTTGTAAGGTTCGTCGAAAACATTATTTTGCCTCCAATAAATAACTTTTTCAACGTCGAAAAACGAGTAAAACTGTTGACCTCCGTCAGCAGCCACGCATGGTCATCACCGGAAAACAGTTCTAATGTCTGTTTGGGAACAAAAAAATAGTTGATTTGATATTCGTGCCTCCTTCAACTGCCTATATAGGTAAGTAGTACCTACTGCCTAATTCAGCTTGTGATTGTTATAGTCCAATGGCAGGTTGAATTTTTTTGAACATAATCGGCAAGTGGTGATGGAGGAGTGAAATTTAGAATGGTGAACAAGGACACCATAAGAATTTTTTTGAGCCCGGGAAGCAATCGCCAAACCTCAAAGGAAGGGGAAAGGACAAGTTCGAAGGGAGCTGAGTTCAAAAATGTCAGAAGTCCCTCTAATTTGAGATTTCACAATTCATGTTTTCACATTTTCCCTCAATCAAAACCGCTTAAAAATCACAGTCGACCTTCCAACCGAATTTTACTTACGATTTTCAAACTCTACAGGTAAGTTTCTATATTATACAAGGTGTTTCTCGAATCGTCTGCTAAACTTTTTTTTTTGGATATAACCGGATACCACTAAAAAAACCTTTGAGATGAACATGTTGCCTATTTTGAAAATTGAAGGGGCAAATGCTGCTTCTAACAAAATCACGTCAAAAAATTTTTCCGGCCATGGGAATGGATAGGACTTTGAAAACTGAGCAAATTTTCACTTGTATGACTTTCTGCCTCTTTAAAATTGAAGGGGCTACAAAAAAAATTATTCGAAAAAATTCTCAAAATATTAACTATGATCAAGAGTATAGACAGTACGTTGAAAATTGATGGGATTTTGTTCTGTAGACTTTTTTTCCTAACATCGAAAATGAAGAGGCAAAGGGTCAGTGAAAATTGAGAAAATTTGAAAATTTTTGAAGGCCATTTATTTTGAGTAACTCGTAACCCCTTCATTTTAGATGTTAGGCAAAAAGTCTACAGAATGAAATTTCTTCAGTTTTCAATGTACTATCCATTCCCTTGATCAGTTAATATTTTGAGAATTTTTTTCGAACAATTTTTTCTGTAGCCCCTTCAATTTTAAAGATAGGCAAAAAGTCATGAAGTGAAAATTCACTCAGTTTTCAAAGTACTATCCATTCCCATGATTGAAAAAAATTTTGACGTGATTTTTTTAGAAGCAGCATTTGCCCCTTCAATTTTCAAAATAGGCAACATGTTCATCTCAAAGTTTTTTTTAGTGGTACCCGGTTATATCCAAAAAAATTCGTTTAGCAAACGATTCGTGGAAAACCTTGTATATTGACGATTTACAACTTCCCACACCCCTACTCTAAGCGAATAGGAGGGTCTAAAGTTGCTGAAATTGGACCAACTTTTCACTTTTTGTGTAAAAATCATGATTACAAGGAGGAGGGGTAACTACTTGAGGGAAACGGTGATATTTTGACAAAAAGTTGATATGCATACATATTGAAATCTAGATTTTCAGAGACGCTGTTTCGTCGATTTTACGATTTAAGCTAAAGGGGTGAGAAAGGGTGGACCTATTTTGAGCGAGGGGTAACATTTTGGTAAAGAAATCTTATCTTCTTCGAAATCCCAGATTTCAATAGGTATATATTGCAATTTTTTGTCAGTGTTGCCTCTTCCTTTAAATAGGTACACCCTCTCACACCCCTTTAGCTTAAATAGTAAAATCGATGAAATATTTGAAAATCAACATCTTTGAAAACCTAGATTTCAATATGTATTTCGATTTTTTGTCAAAATATCATCCCTTCCCTCTCCAACTTGAATTTAATTTTAAAAAATATATTGACTGATCTGGATCAACGAAGGTCAAAAAATATTATTCAATAATTAACTCCACAATTAGATGATGAGAAAAGTTGTAGAACTACGAATTTCACTTTCAAAGTAGTCAAAATTTGGCAAAGTGATATTCAAAAATGACCTCCTCACCCCTCCAGACGGCGTATACGGAATGCTTCTGGGCCTGTATTCATTGTATTGGACCTGTATTTACTACTCAGACATCGTATTAAAACCTTCAACCGATAAATTATAATCTAGCAGTATAATTAAATAATCGTGATTTTTACATAAAAAAGTGAAAAATTGGTCCAATTTCAACAACTTTAGACATTCCTATTCACTCGGAGCAGGGGTATGGGAAGTTCTAAAACCTCAATGTATATTACATAATGTGTCAATTTATTCGTAGGGTTTGAAAATCATAATAAAAATTTGATTGGAAAGTCGCCAGGTTGTGCAAAGTTGAAAAAATGTGATTTTTAGAAAGTTTTAAGGGAAAATGTGAAAACACGAATTGAGGAATATCAAATTTGAAAGACTTCTCTCCCTCGGATTTTGAAAGTAATGAAATTTTTGAACACAGTGGAATTCAATCATATGGAAAAGACACCAAACAAAGGCCGATTGGCCTATTTCAAAAAATGAGTGGCGGAACACCACCACCCCCTTCCTCAAAACCTTCTCCTACCACTGCTATGGGGTTTGGTGATGGCTTCCCAGGCTCAAAAAATTTCTTCAAGATGTCCTTGATCGTCATATAAAATTTCACGCTTCTACCACAATTTTCTGTTTACTTGCAATTTGCCACTGGACTATTACTTGAATTCTTACCGTTATATTCAAGAATATGTCATTTGGTAACATATTATCAGCGGCTTGGCTAGAACAAACAGCCTTATCAGGATCAATTTCATCATAAATGCATTTCCCATACTCCGGCGGCGGCGGCGGCTGTGTGGTTGTGGTTGTGGTTGGTGCTGGGTACAAACTCAAACATTTGGTTCGGTTTTGTTTCGCTTCGTCCAAAGTATATTCAGAGCAAGTCATATTATCTAAAAACACAAAACATTGTATTCATTAAAAATCATAGGTACCGAAGTATTTGAAATCAAATTAAATTCCACAGGTACTTTATTTTTTATTTACCTACTTTAGGTTTAGCACATTGAAGTTTTTGGGCCGTATTTGTAATATAAGTCAAATTACCCTTCTTCTCATCAGCCAAGAATTTCTGCCAATCTAAATACCTTAGACATTCGCAATAATGTTCGATTGATTGCAGAAGTGTACCGTCGAAGGAAAACTTAGTCAGGTGGCATAAATAAGCTATATCATAAATTTTAAAAATACTTGAAACATTCTCCTTTCTTTCAATAGAGTTCGAATGAAATTCAGCTAGTGATCCCGCTGAAGGGTTGACAAATTCGGACAGAGACGCCAAAGGTGCATTCTCAACCTTTACATTCTTCAACGATGTAACATCTCTCCAATCAAACTGATCGGGAGAGCAATCATCCAAAACTAAAAATTCTAGGTTTGGTGGTGGTAACCACTTATCTTTATCCTCTACAGTGATCCAATCGCGACACTTTTTTATATATAATAGAGATAAGGTTTTTATATTGAATAACTGTTTCTTCAGGTTTTTTATCCCTTTTGTAAGTTCAGTAGAAAATCGAATTCTGCCTCCAATGAAAAAATCGTTCAGTGTCGAAAAACGAGTAAAACTGTCGGCCTCTGTCAAAAGCCAATCATGGACCGCCATGTCATCGGAAAACAGTCCTAATTTCTGTTTACAAACAAAAAACAGTAGATTTGATATCTGTATGTACTATGTACTTCAACTATACCTGTATGGGTAGGTAGGTAAGTACCTAATAAAATTATGACATAAATCTTTACCGTTATATTCAAGAGAATGTTGTTTGGTAAAGCAGCACCATAGGCTGAGCTGATACAATTAGCCTCACTAGGATGAATTTCATCATAACTGCATACTCCATAATTCGGCGGCGGAGGCAATGGTGGTAATGGTGTTGTTATTATTGGGTATGAATTCAAACACATGTTTCTGTTTTGTTTCGCTTCATCCAAAGTATATTCCGAGCAATTTGGTGTATCTTAAACACAAGTGTTACTCAACATAAATACAAGGTACCTACAAAGCTGGCGGATCTCCGTAGGTGCTCCTCACACTCTGGTGGGAGAAGCCCGGGGTGGAGGCGAGGATATTTTTAAACTCTAAAAAATTTTCCCAAAAATATTTTCCGACTTTAAAATTTCGTCATCTAAAATAAAATTTTTTATCATCTCTTGACATTTTTTTCCCTCCAATTTTTTTCTCAGGTCAAAAATTTTTTCAACTCTGATATTTTTTAATCTTAATTTTTTTTTCAATGTTGAATATTTTCTCAAATTTGTTTAGCTCTCGAAATTTTTTTCGAAATTCTAAATTTTTCAGCTCAGAATTTCTTTTTAAATTTGTTTCCTGTTCTAAAATATTTAGAATAAAAAATGTTTGAAAAAATTTGGGTGGGAAAACATGTTTAAAAAATGAAGGTAAAAAAATTCGAGAGAATGTCAAGTTTTTAAAAATTTTTAAATCAAAGAATGGAATTTTTTGCACTTTATAGTTGATATTATCAGAAAATAAAAAGTGAAAAAAAATCTTGGAGCTAAAACAAAATTTTGAGGAAGAAATTTCAAGAGTGGAAGAATTTTTTGGAGTTGGATAAATTGTAATTTTGAGAAAATAGTACAGACATGAACGATGATTTTTATCATTGCGCTGTCAAGGTGCTGTAAATCAGAAGTTCTAAGGTGAAAGTCAAAAGTTTTAAGCCGAAAGTTTGTTCATATATAGCTAAACGCCGAAACAAGAGAAAACTGAAAGCTAGCCAAAAGTTAGCTGTGTGAATCAAAAAGTTAAAAACTACATCCAAAAGTTTTATTTTTGAAATTTTCAGCCAAAAGCAAAAGTTTTATTTCACGGCTTTTCATTCCTGAATTTCAGTTTGGTGTGAAATTTTTCTTCTTTTTTTTTTTAGAAAATTTGATACCGTTGTGATTGAATTTCAAAATTTTTTTGGATTTTTGGATTTTTTAACAGCAACTGCTGAAAAATCCCCATAGGTACTCGAGCTCGCCAGCACCTCCAGTAACGCCGGCCATAGGTACCTACTACCTACGTACCTAGTACCTACCTACTTTAAATCATATTCAATTCCATTCTTCATTTTTTACTAACCTTCTTTAGGGGAAAAAGTGCACCGAAGTTCTTGGTACGGTTTCGTATGATAAGCCAAATAGACCTTTTTCTCATCAGCCAGGAACGTCTGCCAATCTAAATACCTTAGACATTCGCAATAATGTTTGCTTAATTGCATTTCATCGAAGGAAAAATAAGTCAGGTGGCATAAATGAGCTATATCATAGATTTTAAAAATACTTGAAGCATTCTCCATTCTTTGAATAAATTTTGTATGGAATTCTACTAGTGATCCTGCTGATGGGTAAACAAATTCGGACAGTGGCGGCAAATGTGCATTTTCAACTTTTACATACTTCAACGAAGTAACATTTCTCCAATCGAAGTATGCAGGAGAGCAACCCTCTAAAACTAGAATTTCTAGATTTGGTGGTGGTACCCATTTATCTTGACCACCTACTTCGGTCCAATTCAGATATACACTACAGTTGTTTATAGTTAATTGTGATAAGGTATTTATATTGAATAACTCTTTCTTCAGTTTTTCTGCCGCTTTTATAAGATTCGTAGAAAACTCCAACTTTTTTGAAATAAGTAATGCTTTCAATTTCGAAAAACGAGTAAAACTGTCGATCTTTGTTATTAGCCACGGAGAATCGGTTAGAATATTACTATCGTTTAATTCCAGTGACTGTTGGCGAATAAAAAACAGTTGATTAGTAATTTTTACCTAAAGTACTGACTCATACCTACCTAGTTCAGTTGTTAGTAGAATGGTGAATCCTTACCGTGATGTTTAGGAATATGTCATTCGGTAAGATATTACCCTCGCGTAGATCATCACAAATAGCTTTGCTGGGATCAGTTTTATCATATCGGCACAGGCCATACTTTGGCGGATTTGGTGGCGATGGCGATGGTGGTGATGGTATTGTCGTAGTTGCCGGTGTGTTCAAACACTTAGTTCTGTTTTGTTTTGCTTCATCTAAAGTATACTCTGAACAATTCTTATTACCTTAAACAGAAACAGAGACGAAGCTAGAGAAAAATCAAATGTAATGTAAGAGTTGATAAATCTATGCCATGCCACTGTAATTCAAAAAAAATTGAGAGGTGATGGGCGGGCAACGATTTTTTATTCAATTAAGGACACTTTGCTTAAAAAAATACGCGAAGTATCCAAATTTGAACTCGAATAAAAAGAACACAACACAAGCATCACCCTGAAAAAAATAAAATCTACATTTCACCAAAAATCTGGGTTCTTCCAATTTCCACGAGAAATTTTTTTGGAACAAGGTTACGTGATAAAATACATTTTTTTTTGGTAAATTCTGCTGTTTAATTCATAATATTACAATAATCAATTTACTTTACTTTTTGAAATTAGAAATACTTGATTTTTTCAACTTTAATCCTTCGTAACTCTTTCAATTTTCAATTTTATTAAAAAATGAATATAACTTATTTTATAGATTAGGAAATTGCGAATAAAATAAGTTATATTCATATTTCGATTAAATTCAAAAATGACGGAGTTACAAAGCTTCAAACATTTGGATTCGGAATTTGATTCTAGATAAAAATAATTTTTTCCTTTCCTTTTTTTCAAAATTTTGATGTAAGCTAAGCTTACAAGCTTACACGCTGGCTTTGCCACTAACACAAATAATTTTACTGGACATAAATCGTAGCTAGGTACTTTAAATTACCTATGTATAATTTAATTTCGTTCTTCATTTTTTACTCACCTACTCTAGGGACAGCGCAATGAAGTTCTTCATATGTATTTGTATTATAAGTCAAATTGACCTTCTCCTCATTAGCTAAAAATTTCTGCCAATCTAAATACCTTAGACATTCGCAATAATATTCGATTGATTGCAACACTTTACCCTCAAAGGAATAATCAGTTAGATGACATAAAAAAGCTATGTCGTAGATCTCAAAAATCCTTGAAACTTTGTCCTCTCCCTGAATGACGTTTGCATGAAATTGTACTAATGATCCCGCCGATGGGTTAACAAATTCTGATAATGTTGCCAAATATGTATACTCAACATTTACATGCACCAACGAAGTAACATTTCTCCAATCGAATAATTCAGGGGGACAGTTATCCAAAGATACAATTTCTAGATTTGGTGGTGGTACCCATTTATCTTTACCACCAACTCGGATCCAATCAAGACACCGCTTTATATCTAATTTTAATACGGTTTTTATATTTAATAACTGTTTCTTCAGGTTTTCCGCCGATTTTGTAAGGTCCGTAGAAAATCTAAAATTGGAGAAAATAAGTAATATTTTCAATTCCGAAAAACGAGTAAAACTGTTGAACTCTGTTATTAGCCATGGACGATCCCCGGATAAGAAACCCCTATTCACTTCCAATGACTGTTATCAAACAAAAAGCACATGATTTTATAAATCCAACCGTGTTCAATTGTTATGTGAATGGTGAATCCTTACCGTTATATTTAAGAAAATGTCTTTCGGTAAGGCATCACCCTCTTCTTGTGCATCACAAATAGCTTTTCTGGAATCAGTTTCATCATATCGGCACTGGCCATACTTGATATCTTCTTCTTGGATTGTTAATCCCACTCGAAATCAAAATCGTATATTAAAAATAAAAAATCAACTGACACATATTAGACAAAAATAATATAAATAGGTACCTACAAATTGAAAACAGTAAAAAATACTCAATTTTTTTCATCGTTTTCTCATCATCTGAGGAGTCAAGATTCTTTATCACCTGACTGGTTAAAAAAAATTAACGCAATTGTTGAACAACAATAAATAAAAAGATGATTTTTAATGGCCAATAATTATCGGTTGGTTTTAAAAAAATGTTCGTTTGAAACTTTGATTATATATATGTACTACGTACATGGATTGCCAGTTCATATCAGGTGTTTTGAAGCGGAAAAACAAAAAGACAGAATTGCGAAGCGCATGCGTGAATTGTTGACATCCCTAATAGCATTTGAGATGCGTTTACGCATACGGATTGCGGTATCCAAATACGCAAGGTGTACGAAGTATACGTACAGCTAGCGTATCAGTATACCGAACTGACAAACTGAAGTACAAAAAAATTCAAGTTGCTGATTTACTTGCGGAACGCTGACGTTTTAGTCAATGCTGTTCTGCACATGCTGAAACGCCTTGCGTTTCCGCATCGTAAATCAGTATACTGATCCGCATGCTGATCAGCAATGCGATTCGGTAGGCGAAACGCATGCTGCTTACCTACATCAGGCAGCAAGTAGGGAATTAGACATACAATGAAAAAAAGCTTGCGTTTTAAGGTGCGTTTTCGTTTACGGAACGTATGCAGTTTTTGAGATGCGGAACGCAAGTACTGAAAAACGCAAGGTTTTCAGCATGTGTATTATGAGTGTGCGAAACGCATACCAGTAAAGGTTGCGCTTACGCTGGCGTAAGGTGTAAAATTTTTTTATCAACTTTTGAGAATTTTGAGCCTCAAATTGAGTCACTTTTTGATCAATTTTAAAAAATTGGCCTGTGACCTATCAAAGTGGGGTAGAATTTTGCCAGAAATTCAATCAAAAATATCACCCCAAACTTTTTTTGAGCAACTTTTGGGAATTCTGGGCCTTTGATTTAGTCGATTTTTAAATAAACTTATCAGTACATGGACGGTATGGATTAAAATTTAATAGAGAACCCAAAAATGAAAATCGAATGATTTTCTGAATGAAATTAAACCCATTTTTTTCCAACTGAATGTAATTGATTTGAATTTCATATTAGTCCAGGCAAATAAGAGAAAAAATGTACCAAACCCCCAAAAATTAAAGCCTGATTTTTTTTTTCGCGTTTTACGTTCGTAATGGTCCACTACACGACATACAAAAATGGACACCTCCCCCCCAACCCTCCGCTACCCCCAGGGGAGGGGTAAACGTCCGCTGAAAACCGGTTTTTCTTGAATATCTCCTCAAGTAAGCCTCAAAATTGAATAGTAGTTATGAACAATCTTGTTCTACGAGTAATTTCCTATCAGAAGGTTTTTTTTCTTTTTCAAAAACACTCGCTTCCTTCACCAAAAATTAAGGGTAAAAAAACACCTATTTTTCAACAATTTACAGCATTTTTGGAAAAAATCGAAACTTTTGGGAATATCTCCTCAAAAAAGCCTCAAAATGGAAAAATGGTTATGAACAATCATGTTCTACGTGTAATTTCCTATCAGACAGGTTCATTTTTTTTCGAAAACACCCGCTTCTATGCCCAAAAATTAAGGGTGAAAAACACCTATTTTCCAATATTCACAGTATTTTTGGAAATTATGGAAATACGAAGCTAAAAGTACCCAAAATGAGTATTTTTTGTATACATGCTGGTAGGGTATTCCAAAAAAAGTCACCGCAAAAATTTCAACCCCTACCGTTAATTATAAGGGAGGTTATTGAAATTGAATACTGTATTTAAAAAATCGAAGATTGTGGAAAGAAAAAGTACTATAAACGCGATGTTTTTTGCTGATTATTGGTGATACGAAACATTTCCTTGCGTCGTAAGGATTCAAAAACGATATTTTCAGCTTCGTATTTCCATCTTTTCCAAAAATACTATAAATATTGGAAAAATCGGCGTTTTTCATCCTTAACTTTTGGGCAAAGAAGAGAGTGTTTTCGAAAAAAAACGAACCTGTCTGATAGGAAATTACACGTAGAACATGATTGTACATAACCATGTTTCCATTTTGAGGCTTTTTTGAGAAGATACTCCCAAAAGTTTCAATTTTTCCAAAAATGCTGTAAATTGTTGAAAAATATGTGTTTTTTACCCTCATTTTTTGTCAAGGAAGTGAGTGTTTTTGAAAAAGAAAAAAACCCTTCCGATAGGAAATTACGCGTAGAACAAGATTGTTCATAACTACTTTTCAATTTTGAGGCTTATTTGAGGAGATATTCACGAAAAACCGGTTTTCAGCGAACGTTTACCCCTTCCCTGGTGGTAGCGGAGGGTTGTGGGAGTGTCCATTTTAGTATTTTGTGTAGTGGACCATTACGAACGTAAAACGCGAAAAAAAAAATCAGGCTTTAATTTTTGGGGGGTCAACTCCTAAAATGCCTGGACTATATTTTCTTTTTGAAAAGTTGAGATAGTTCATTTTTTCGAATTCCAATAAAATATTTTGCGTTTAAAATTACCTACTCAAACTTGAAAGTTGTTTAAAAAAGTTTTCTATTGCATTTTAAATCTTTGGCAAAATTCTCTCCCTTTTTTATAGGTCACATGCCAATTTTTTAAAATTAATCAAAACTGGGGTCTGTTTGAGGTTCAAAATTCTCAAAAGTTCATCAAAAAAATTTGGATGATATTTTTGAATTTCTGGCGAAGTTCTATCCCATTTTCATAGGCCACATGTCAATTTTTTAAAATTGATCAAAAATTGACTCAATTTGAGGCTCAAAATTCTCAAAAACTGATCAAAAAAATTGGATGATATTTTTGAATTTCTGGCGAAATTCTACCCCACTTTCATAGGTCACATGCCCATTCTTTGAAAATATTCAATGATCAACCCAATTTGGGGCTCAAAATTGGTGTCCTAAAATTTTGTTTTGATAGTAATATATTAAAAATTCAAAAAAATCCTCTATCTGATCAAAATTGAAAAAAAAAAATTTCTTGCTTCATACTGATATATTACCTTCGATACCAATTTTGCAACCCGATGTGATGGCGCACTCCTCTAAACCTTGAAGTAAGTACGTACTTAAATACACTGCACTCAGTACGTTAAACGCACCTCATTCTGTGAGTATGTAGAGAGTATGCGTTCAGCGTACTGAATGCTGGCAATCCTGAGGTGCGTTTCTGCCATACCGAGGTGAAACACTTTTTTGCGCATCACGCATCCTTTGATGCACCAGTTCACACATTTCGGCATGCGAAACGCTAGCGTTACGCATACGTCTGACATGGATGCGTAATGCTACCGTTCTGCATGCGAAACGCAAGCAAAAACGCATAAGTTGGTGAATCTAAAGGATGCGTGATGCGCAAAAAAGTGTTTCACGTCGGTATGGCAGAAACGCATGCGTTTTTTAAAAAAATACGCATCTCAAATGCTATTAGGGATTGTGTTTGAATTGAAGTTGAAGTCACATAATTAATTAATTACTATCAAAAGAATAACAAAAACATTGTAATTCGACTCATTTTTGAATTTTTACCATCACTTCACTTTGAATAAATAAAAGTTCAATCAAAAATTGCTGATAAATCGCAAATTTAATCATTTTCCATCATTTCGAAGTTTGAAACTTTTGATACCTTGAGTAAACAAAAAATTTTCCAGCCACTAATTTGTCCCATTCCAATTCCAATTATCCAATCAAATGACGAGAATTTTGTATCAAAAAGAATAAATTTTCAATGATTTTCAAGCATGCGCACTACATTTCTATCTTTTCTTTTTTCCGCTTCAAAAAACACTTTTTTTAACTAATGGACTGGCAATCCATGTAATTTATATAATCAAAGGTTTGAAACATGTTTCGAAAAGCGGGGTCCACACGCTTCAATCTTTTTCAATTTTACTAGAACCAGTGTGATCAAGTAGCTTGAATCAAATTTTTATCAGTTCAAAGGAATTGTTTGTTTATTTCTAAATTGTTTCTATTTTTTAATACATCAACCAATTAAAATCAACTGTACCAAAACATAGCCAAATATTTCTCACAAAATCTTTATTCCTATTGGTTAAAATGCAGTCAAGTTGAATCAAGTGACAAATAAAGTTGAAAATTTTCAACTTTACTTTCCGCTGGTCACCACTTGATTCCAAAAATCTGCAGTTGAAACAAATTGGTACACACGAGTCAAGTATGTTCAAGTTTACTTGATTCAAGCTATTTGATCATACTGGTTCCAGTAAAATTGAAGCGTGTGGACCCCGCAAAAGAAAAAAACAACTCGAATCTCTCACAGGTGTAAATTCGTATGGAAGGATACTGCGACGGAATTTTTTCTTAAATATCTCTTTGAATTTTCACAAAACATAAATGAATTTTCCTTTAAAGGCTTTGAATTCATAGAAATAACGAAATAAGAATATGTAGTCTATTACAAATTTTGCTATGGTTACAGTGGTTTAAACTATATAGTTCATACCCGGTTCATACCAAAAGAGTTTGCCAAAAACAACAAGACCTTGCGGGCAAAAACAAACAAAACAGAGCACCAATATTCATTGGCTATTCAAAAAATCATGAAATTTTATTGACCGCACAGTGTGCTACATTTCAATCAATTTTAAAAATTTTTGCGATAGAAAAATATTAAAGTTGAAATTTACCATCAATTTTTGAGTTTTTTGGGGTAAATTTTGAGACGGTACATTCGAAAATTCAAACAATAAAAAATCACAAGGAAAAATTAACCGTGACTGAAATAAAATGATTCGGTTATAGTAAGTACAATAAAAATTATTTTAAAAATCGGTTACGGTTTTTGGCCTACTTTAATGGCTCAAATTGATTTTCGTTTACGGTAAGCATTCCTGGAACGAAATTGAAAATTTGTAATTTTACTGACACGTTCCCACGTTTCAAATGAAAATTATTTTTCAATTCTGCAATAAAAATGCAAAAATTCTTCCCGTAAATGATAAATTTTCCAATAAACAATATAAAATTTATAAGAACATATAAATTGACTAAAATGTATTTTTAATTATCAAAAAACAATACATCGTGAACAAAGATTGAACATAAGAAAAAAAAAACATTTAACATTTTTGCAGATATTAAATCCGACTCTAAAATAACGACCAATCTTATATAAATTTCATCTTGAAAAATACTTCATGAAAACAATGCAGGCATCGATATGAAATTTTCAACAATAAATAGTACATACCTACCTTTGATAATTTTTTATGTCAAAAAGTGACCAAAAATTTTTTAATTCATCCACAATACTGACAAGGGAATATCTTAATTTAAAGAAAAATTTTGAATCAAAGCAAAAATAAATTAAAATTACATCATAAAAGAATCCCATGTCCAAAATTTCAGGAGCTGAAATTCATTTTTCGAATTTTAGCGAATTTTTGTAATTTCAAAATAAACTCATTACGGTATTACCTTGCAAAATATGAAAATTTGATCTCATCAACGACAAAGCTAAAATTTAAAATATACTCAATTTTCAACATCCTTATGAATCGACAGGAAGCGGTATCGAAACGTTTCAGAGGCACCAGAAATTTTAGAATTTTCCAGCACTGGAGAAAAACATATATCGGTGACCTATCTGATCGAAAATAGAATATCTATAAACTTACAAATTTTTACCTCAATACCTACGTTGTTAGAGTATTTTGAAATTTTCTCAAAAAAAATTTAAAAATATGTATTTGAACTCGGAAATTATGAATTTCGGAAAATTGAGCTCTAATCGATCAAACCGGTTATAATTATGTGTATCCCGCGATTATATGTACTGAATTTCATATGGACCACTTTTATGAACATTGAGATAGGTACCTCCCTTGTGAGCACAAATTTCAGCTTTTCTACTCAATTTGTTCATACTTCGTAACAAATAATTTTTTACTGAGGTTACCGTGATCCAAATTATCCCTACCCTATTCCTCTTACCCTCCCCAATACAAAAAAGTGGATTTTTAACTCAACAACTTCGATAAGATTATAATATTTTGAATTATTATTATTTTATCAAATAATTTCACAATGAGATTTTCAAATTCATATTACATCGTAATTGATTTTTTAATAAAAGGGAATTGGGTAGGTATACTTCGGTACAGTAAATTTTTAATGAATAAAATGTGGATTTGAATATTTTTTATGCAAAGAAAATAACGCAAAATTTAGAAGATTTTATAGCTTGAGCTAAGCGAGGGTTAAATTTTTTCAACGTTTGAAAACCAGAAAGTTTTTTTTTAATCATACGCAAGATTGAAATTTATTTAAATAGAAATTTGGACGAAATTCATTACTTTTTCTCCCCTGTCACTATCGGTTACTAGTAAAGGTACCTTGAAATCACTTGAAAATATGAAATTATCGTGTATCCGAACGAAACGAAAGTAAAATTTTGAAAATAGAATGATTTTCAATCACCAAAATGTATATTTTCCAGTACATCTCGACTGAATAATTCTCTTGTACTCTTGAGAAGCAAACTCCACCAATAATTATTAAAAATGATATGGGTTTTGTTTCGAATGTGATTCGAGATGATTGTTGTTAAAAAAAAGTAAAAGCAAGGAAAAAAAGCAAAAATTTTGAAAAAAATAATCACGCTGTTAAAAAAGCACAATTTTTACGTTTTTAACATGAATGAAACTTGAATTATCTCGAATTTCTTCAATTTTTGATGAAATAGTAACTTTTGAGATTGAAAAGTAACCAATACATAGTAGGTAACTTTCAGGAGTAAGAAAATAATTTTAGCACACGAACATAAAAAAAGATAACACTTCACATCGATGCCTGAAACAAACTTGATTTTTTCTCACTTGTTAATTTTAACCCCCTGAAAAATATTCACCAGATGACAATCTGTTTTCAGCTTGAATATTTCTTCAATAGCCAGGCTGGTATTTCAATGAATAATTTACATAATTCCAATACTGATACGGAGATGGACATGAATCACAGACTTATCATTTGCTTTTGCTTAATATGGATTTCATTACGTCACAGAAGTCAATCTGCGTGAACTTTTCGAGGATCGGTTAATCTCGAAGTCAAAATATAGAATAAGGTTGGAACTGGAACCAAACATAATAAAAAATAATGCACTTGCTCTTGCATTTGGGTTATACCAACGATACCGAAACCATGGCATAACCAGTGGATAAGAACAATAATCATATTTCGACTGCTTGTAACAGTGTTTCTGATTAGGTAACCCATAGACTGAAAAAATAAAATAAAATATAAAATTACATCATTATTACACAAAGTTAGATTAGAAGTTCGAAATTTCTTACTTGATTTATCTTCATAGCAAAATGTACAGCATTTGAGATCACAGACACAATTATCACTAAATAAGGGAACATGTAATCTATGAAAAATGTAACTTTCATTAGTCATACGATGAGTAATCGATACATTCGCAGTAAAATGTCAAACCTACATATAAATCCGCAAGCGACAGCATGTAAAAGGGCCAAAGTAGGATATAAATATAATCCAGCGTACACCGTGCCGACACCTCCGACATAATCTGTATTCTTGCTATCAATAAACCACGGTCGAATCGTCAATAAAGTAAGAACTCCAAACCCATAGAAAACAAATATCATGGTATAACTGGAAACAAAACACACACAGTTTTATCACAACTTCGATACATTTTCTAAATAAATATTCAACTTACAATGGATATACGATTTCTTGAGTACAATATATATAATTTTCGAATCCAGGAGATGGATTATACATAAACGTATACCAATCCGATAACGAATTAATTTGACAAGCGTATAATTTAAAACTCCACATAGGTTCCATGAGTAGCACGGTAAGTACAGCAGAAATAGTAACTTCCAAAATAGCAGAAGTGATCAGCTTCCTTGATAAAGTGGTGCTGTTTATTTTATAACTAAAAGTATGAAATCTAAATCAATGGTTAGATGAAACCCAGTTTGGATTAGATTTGTTATGAATTTTTCTTACTCGATGTAGTACCAATGGTAGAATAAAGGCATCATTGCCATAAAAATCAAAAACAACCAATCATAAAAAGAAGGATCGGATTGACAGGGAATACACAGATCATCGTTTCTGGTTCGTGATCCTCTCGGACAAGCACCGCAATCACTCCAGTTGCCTTCTGTTAGCTCGTATTTGCCACAATATAATCCAGCGCACTCCTTCATTCTTGGTAGTATTTAATTACTGAAACAAAACGAAAACAGAGAGAATTACGAATTGAAAAATACAAATAGAAGTTAGTGTGATAGATTACCTTTTTATCAATGTAGAGTGTAGAGTGTTATTTTATAGTTCAGCAGGCACATTTTGAGTTTTCTCGGTTCGTGTTGGGAATATTTCTGAGATTATAAGAATTGAACGTTAAATAATCCATTTTTTATTGCCACATTTCACTAAAATATCCAAATTTTGAAGAAATTTTCTAGTTATCAAAAGTTATCAGTAATCTTCAACCCAGAAAAACAAACACAATTTGGTTTAACGTGTGATTGAAAATTTACCTTCGGCTGCAGTGTTGCCATTTAGATAAAAGTTAAATTTCCATTATTTTTGACAAATGGAATTTTAATTTTTCAACGACGAAGTTCAAATTTTTTTAACTTAAAATTTTTTAATTCCAATTTTTTTGAAAATTGTATTCAATTTTAAAAATTTTAAAAAATTTTTCCAGTTTAAGTAACTTTTTAAAGAAGTTGGACATTTTTTTGAATGAAAAATGAAAATGAACGATATAAAGTTGGAAAAATTTTTAATACTTACTTACTAAATTTTTTTCCAATTTAAACATTTTTTCAATCGTCAAATGTTTCTAATTAAAATTTTTTTTTAAATTTTCTACTTCGATTTTTAAAATTTTTTTCACACTCGTATTTTTAAAAATTTTATCAGACTCAAAAAAAATTTTTTAATGATTTTGAAATTGAACCGTGTTAAATCAAAAGAGACCAAGCGACAAATTTGAGAGTGCTGAGATTTTAACGTATTTCTCACTGGGAATACAAAATAAGCTTCTGAACACGTAAATTACTGATAGATTAATGTTACTAGAGTTCATATTTCTCATACATATTATCCCTTCTTCAACTTTTTCAGAAGTTATCGTACTTTCAAGTTTGTTTTTTGGTGAAATTTTTGATGTCGCTTGGTCTCTTTTGATTTAACACGGTTCAATTTTCCTCCAATTTTTTTCATTTTTGAATTTTTTAGGAGATTTTTTCAACTTTGTGTTCATTAAAATTACTCCCCACTCGATAATTTTGGAAAAAATTGAAAAAAATGAAAAATTTTGAGCAAATTTAAATTGAAAAAAAATTATGGTCAAAATCAATTTTAAATTGGATACAATTTTGAGAAAAAAATACAATTGGAGAAATTGAAGAAATTTGAGCATGGAATTTTGAATTTAGATCATCGGAATCCCATTTTTGGCAAAAATAATTAAAGGCTAGTGAATTTTATTTTAGATTTATTATTTTCATTAGAGATTTATTAATTTTTTGCAGTAATTTTTACTTATTCTCTAAAATTGTTTTGAACTCTTAGCCTTAAAAATTGAAAATTTTAAAAATAGGTAGGAGGTAATCTAAGCATCTGGTGAAGATGGGTAGCTACCTACCGGTACCTATCAACAATGAAATGGTATCGATCCTCGTATTTTTTTTCTATTTCTCTTGCTCTCGATGGTCGTTTCTATTGTTTATAAAACAATTTACATTGATCAGATAATCAACTTGTAATTATTCCAGGTAGTTATCATAGGAAATTTTGTTTATCGTATAAGTCCATATAAGTATTAGGTAAGTCAAATACGTAATTGCTTAAATCAGCATTTTCAATAACATGTTTAGGCTAGCTCATAAAAAATCCAATCATACGATTTATTTCGAATGCAAGTAGGTATATAACACAACGTTCTTTAAAAGAACATTTTCTATTATTTGAATATAAAATATTTACAATGAAATTTGCACAAAACGTTTCAAATATTGGAATTCTGATGGTAAGTGATTATTTATATACCTACCTACCTATATCAACCCTAACTTATTTTTTGAAAATTTGATTTACCATCTCGAATAATTAATTTTGTTCTAAGTAATCAAGTACATAAGTGAATGACTAGCAAATTTTCCAAATAATTTGCTTCCCAAAACAAAAAAAAACTCGACTACTCGAGTGGATTTGTCTTCAGTCACTTCAATTGGAAGTATTGAAAAAACAAATCAAAACGAGAATCGAAATTGAAATAACCGCTATAGCAACTATCTTCTTAATATGGAAATGAATATAACAAAAAGATAACGTAATGCGATTAGACGAAAATGTGATATAACAGTCTAGGGACCTTATAAACATGATTTTGTTTCTATCGTAACATTCAAATAAGAATATCGCGTGTCGGCAGTACAAACGGTTAAAATAAATCCCTAATTTTTGTGAAATAGAATACTTGCAGTTTGATGAAATTTTGCCCAATTATCTATAAAATTTGACTGTATTCCAAGAATTTTGACAAAATTAAAAATTCAATTTGAAAAAAAAATTATCAAAAATTGTTTTAATTTTTAATGTATAGGATGTTCAGTAAGTGGGTTCCAAGCAAGAAATTTCGACAGAAGAAGATATCAGTAAAAAGAATGCTGGATAAACAAGTTGCCTATTTTCAAAATTGAAGGGGAAATGTCTTATCAAAAAAATGAAAGCAAAACACATTTTATTAATAGGAAAATAAGAAATACCTCAACAATTGGATTGGACAGATTTTCGTATGATTTATTTTCCTAAATTGAAAACAAAATGGAATTTGTTCAAAAATTTTCAAATTTTGTTAACTTTGAATGATCCGTGACCCTTTCAATTTTGATGCTAAGCAACAAATCATCAGAACAAAATTTCTTCAGTTTTCGAAACTTTATTCATTTCGTTAAGTACATAATTAATTTTCATCATAGATTTTCAATGGGTACAAATTTCATTTTGCGACTCCCTCAAATTTCAAGTTAGGCCAAAAATCGAAATTTGTTTAATTTTTCAGGTATTAGTACCACACATTTGCGGGATAAAAAAAATGTGATGCACTCGTTTTTTTTTGTTTTTTTTTAGAGAAGACTTTTGTATTTTTAATTTTGAGGATAGGCGAGTCGTTCATCTAACAATCTATTTCCACTCACCAGACACTCTGTTGATGCTTTATTTATTCACAAATTTTATTATTGTAAAATTTTCATATTCAAGTACTCGCCCTGTTTTTCAGAGTATTGTAGTAAAAAAATAATTTTCTCGTGTTCTTCAACTTTTCGGTATGCAATTATTTTTAAATTTTTATTATTTTTTAAAAGGTTTTTTAAAAATGAAAAAAATGCTTTACAAGCACTGTGTTTTTTTAAATTGAGGATATGATGCAGTTTCGTAGCCTCAAGTTCAACCCCCCCCCCCCCCCATTTGAATTTTCCTTCTGAATTGTCTAAAAAAAGGTTTCAAGAACTATTTTTTATTTCTCAAACACGCTATTTTGAGGAAATCTCGCCTTCAACTGACTTAAGAAATGCATTTCTCCTGTTTCTGCTTCGCACTGAATTTATTACATACGTAAAAATTAAAAGTACTTTCAACGGACCCCCATCTTCCCAAAGATCGTAAAATGGCCAATAAAATATTGAAATACATCTACTTCAACCTTCACTTCATCCGGGCGATATTTTTATTTTCTTAAAATATATCGATATTTTGAAAAATTCTCAATTTTTATCGCACAAATTCCATTTGTCAATCAAATGTTGATAACTCGAACCAAAAAGCTGGAGATGGACCTTTAGTAAAAACACCTAAAATAAAAGCCCCAACAAATAAAAAATCCAAAACTGAAGATAAGAAAGAACCTGAACCTCCAATATCAATTAAAGAACTACTAAAACCAGTTAAAAATAATTTTGAAAATAATAAACATAAACACCAAATAAAAATTGGCATAATAAAATGCAGCCTCCCCCCCCCAGACTCCCATTTTCAAAACTGAACATAGACCTTTCTTATGAATTGATATGATGGGAAATCGTTGCTGACGATGATTTTTTTAAATAAAAGTATCCACGTTAAGACCATTTTAAGGGAAAATTTTCAAGCTAATTTTTCTCAATTTCTTGTGGAAAATTCTAACAACATTAAAAATTATTTTTTCAAAATAACCTTTTCTGGAAAATGGAATAGAAAATAACTAACAGAGGCACCAATCAAATTTTTGGGTCAAAAATCTGTATCTATTGCTTTAAACCATTTTTAGAAAAAAAAGGAAACATTTCAGTTCTTAATTTTTCAAAAATTATAAAATTAGATTTTAAGAGTACTTGTACTAGGATAAATTTTCAGCCAGAGGAATGAAATTTTTACCAAGTTATTTGAGATCTATAAACATAGGTACATCGCTGACCAAGTAACCGCCTCTCCCTCTCATTCAATTTTCAAAAAATGTGCAAAATGACTTGCCCTCCAATATCTATCTGAAAATTTACATTTCCCTCAAGTTCGGTACCTACTAATTTTTCGTTCTAAAATGGCATTCGTTTATTCATTTATAATATTATTTGTTGTTGTTCATTTAGATTACTCCAAAAATAACTTCTAGCTGGAAAATTTTCCTCACTCTGTTGTACACATTAGGTCTTCACAATTTTCAATTCATTAATTCTAAACAAATTTCAATTTCACCGCATTTGGACGATCACTGGGAGAATTTTAAGGTAAAATTTGAATAAGCACAGACCTCTATCAAAACAGAATTAACCATTCTCTTATCCAATAATTTGGTTAATTTTCTAGACACAGTTTAATAAAACCTATCATCCTAGAACAGAGAAACTCAAAAGAATAGAATGGGAGAAAAATTTTAAAATTATACAAAAACATAATAAAGAACATGAACAAGGCTTACACACTTATCAATTGGAATTAAATCATTTGGCAGATATGGTAAGTATTAAATTAAATTATATCACGAGCGAAAAAGCTCCTTCGAGTAACATTAGGCAATCTTTCATGCATAGGATTAAATATTGGTTACAGTAGGTACCTACAATGGAAATACCACTTGGATGAAAATTAAACAGATTTTTTTGTATTTTCCATAGAGTCAAAGACAATATTTAAGAGAAATGGTACTATCTCAATCTAAACGAAAGCCATTGAATCGAGAAATCACAGCTCTACCTCACCATAATTTAACAGCTATTCCTGACGAAGTAGGTCTACAACTATACACGTCTTACTTTACATAAGTAATAATTTTACATACACTTGCATATGCTTTAAAAATACAATTTTTTTTTTATTGGTACTTCCAATTTTATACAATTTTTAACACGCACAATTAATTCTAAATAAGCTGCCTAGGTATATCTACACGATTCTTTATACATCATTGTGATACTGCCTATCGCATAACACTTCTAACGTCTGCCTGAATATAATTTACTTCTTTGAAGTTCATTCTTCACGCGTATGATCATTTTAAAATAATGACTTGCGAAAATACGTAAAGGGAAATAGTGATGAAAAACCATTTTTATGAAAATAATGAACAAAGTTATTTTCATCTTAGGTGATTTAGCCCAAGTTAATTGAATATTATAGTTGGCAAGATTTAATAATTAATTATAACAATAGATACACTGGATACCTATTTTTACTTTTGAAGGAAGAAAACAAATCTACTGGTGGTGTTTGATTGTGAATTATTTATAAGTAGGATATTTACCTACCAAAACATTGATTATTCTGTCGGTTATTGTTATAGGCTTATTAAATACGTTAATAGAGGTTATTTTCCGTAGGTATTTTATTTTTTTAATTTCAAGTACAATTTGCATTTGTTACAATGACGCAAGGATAATGAGTAATCATAATTTTCAGCTGGACTGGAGAAAAGAAGGCTTTATTACGGAACCAGAAAACCAAGAAGAATGCGGTTCCTGTTACGCATTCAGTATTTCAGGCTGCTTACAAGGACAGTATTTCAAAACACGAAAAAAAATTGTAAATTTTAGGTAAGTACTTGTATAAACATAAATTTTAAGTAGAATTGTACGTAGACACCATACCTAGTCCTAGACCTACATTTTGTTGCTCACTAATCCATAACACTTGACAGTTTGACACGTTAAATTATAATGTAGGCTGGTGGAATATTTCAATATTTAAAGAACATCAATATTGCTTTTTGAAATGCCTCAGCCGAGATTGAAATTTCGCTTACTGTGATTTTTACTCTTTTTCAGCACTCAGCAATTAGTAGATTGCTCAATAACGGCAGGAAACCTGGGCTGTGCTGGAGGTTCTTTGCGTAATACGCTAAAATATGTTCAATCAGTAGGAGGTTTAATGCTCGAAGATGATTATCCATATACCGCCAAGGTAAATAACAATTTAATTTAAGATCGCACCATGAGTCGAAGACGAAACATCATTATCAGCTAGAACAGAATGTAATTTTTCCAAGTGGGATAACATGAAAGAAATATTACCGGTGTGAAAATTTCAATGAGTATGGTTGCAGTAGATGTACATAGGTGTCTACAATTTTAGAAACGAATAAAAACTTCGATCTATTCAAACGTTAAATTATTTTCAATCGATATGTACGAACTATGAGAAAAGCCAATAATGAAGCGTATTAAGATAGGCAACGAAAAAAAAAAAATCAAGGTAAAATTTAACCGGTTCATTCGCTTGAAAATGTTCATGCAATCCATGTTTTTTTAGTTTTTAATATTTTTTACTCTTCATTGTTCTGTTCTTCTGTTGTTCTGTTCTGAATGAAAATTTAAGATGTTGGATTAGATGAGATTTATTGTTCAATTTTTCTTCAGTCGTGTGTTTAAAATTTCAGCAATCTGTGTGCAATTACAAAAGAAGCAAGGCAGCTGTGAAAATAAAATCGTGGTCTATTCTACCACCCAAGGATGAAAACGCTTTGAAAATTGCTTTAGCCACCATCGGACCAGTTTCAGTGTCAGTCAATGCTAGCCCTTCTACGTTCCAATTATACGCGTAAGATGTAAATTAAATAGAGTACCTATCGATGGAATTTCTCAAAGGAGGAATGTCCCCAGCTCCTCACTCTTTGGAATTTTGACTTGAATGGTCTAAAACAGAATACAAATTCTCTCTTGATTTTTAGAGATAAGGTTTTTTAAGACAGCTGACCAGGAGTCCTGAAAATCTGAAAATTAACAACTTTCAAAATTTTTGGAACCACTGCAAACGAATGAAAAAATTTTCAATGATAACTACTAAAGCAGATCGTTTTGCCTTTTTTTTTTTTTGAAAGTTGAATGAAAGATTATGTAGTCAGGAAATTGTGTCGAGGCCTCAAAAAATAGTGTCAAAATTTAATTTTCCAGATTCAACCCTTTGCCAGGATAATTACTTATAAAAAATTTCAAAAAATATTTAAGTATAAAAAAGTTCTGCCAAAACTGATATTTACACGAATGCATTTACCCAAAAATACCATTGGTGACCACTTTTCAACTTTACCTAATTTCTGGGGGTACTTGGAGAATACAAAGACATAATTAAGGGGAAGGGGGTACCGGGCTAAAGCCCCTCAAAAAAAATTCAAAGGTTTTTTAAAGATCAATAAAGCGCACCCATAGGCACATCCAAGGAGAGGGCTCAAGAGATTCGAGCATCTCCCTTAAGCTCGGCAAGGAAATTTTTTCTTATTTTTTTTGCTTTTCAAACATCAAAAAGGATTATTTAAAAAAATGTTCACCTTCGCTTCGCTAGAGTAGAGTTTTAATCGAACTATGAATTTCTCAAATGAACGTATGATCTACCTACTCTTTGAATATGAATTAGTCAAATTTGATGAAATGTTTGCCTTTTTGAATCAGTAAAATAATTTTTAATGAAAATCAGTGATTTATCATTGATTTTCTTGTCTAAAATCACTCATTTTTCAGTCGATTCCCAATTGGTCAGAAAGAAAATGAGTAATTTTTGACTGAAAGAGTTGAAGATCAGTGAAAATTCACAGTATTATTCACCTATTGAAAATCCGCTGACTACGCCACTGAGTAACATATTACTCAATTTTTTTCATGAATTCTGACTACCTCCCTCTCCCCGTTTTTTTCTTCAACTCAGCCCCTCCTTTGAATAATTTTTGGTGGCGCTGATGAGAAAATGTAACTTTCATCATGTTTTTAAATTTTCTAGAAATTATTAAATTTGATTCTTAGAATGGCCCAAGTGCAAATATATTTCCCTGAAAAAATCACTGATGGGGATTTTTCACCATTACCTACTCACACGAAGAAAAATACATCGAGTAGGTAGGTAGTAGGTACCTATTTATGTGTGTTTTTTTAAAAATCTAGAAGTGGAAATGTAGGAAAATAAAATAACAGCAGATGATTTTTTGGGGATAAAAATGTCTACACTAGGACCGTTTCAAAAAAAAATTTACGAAATCATAAAAATTTGAAGAAAGAATTTTTCCAGAAGTATCCCTGAAAAATGAGGAGGAAGTGAAAAGTAGGAACCAATAGAATTTTGAGTAAAAATATTATCAAGTAGGTATATTGAGACAGTTTTTTGAAAAAATTCCTTCAATTTTGATTTCTTTTTCAAATTTTTTGAAATAGGCGTGGTCAAATTTCATGAGCATTTGAACAGGAGTAATGATGATTGAGTTAGTCCACCCACTTAATTTTCAAAAAAAAAAAAAAAAAAAAAAAAAAAACAGAAAAAACAAAAGGATTCATTCTAGTAAATTTGAGTAGGTTAAGAGTTGGTAACTATTTGAGCAAAGTTTCATTTGATAGCGTACATTTTTCGAGGTTTCAAAATCTTTTTGAAATTAGTTTCAATCTTTGAAATATTGAAGATATAATTTTTGGACCTCCCCATTGAGTCTGGTGTTAACTTTCCCATAGTTTACTATCATTAGAAGGCATCATATAATCTGATTTATTTTTATAGCCCTGTAAACAGTTTCACTGAGGTCGAAAAAACGTATTTCTTGTGTTTTTTTAAAATAGGTAAACGATATTTTGGGAACCCCTGAAATAAAAAAAGTTGCGGTTTGCGCCAAATGGGTTACTTTTTGCTATTATCTGCTCTGTAGAATTAAAATTGCCCTCAACCCATTTTTCAGGTCACTAATTTTGGCCATTTTTTAGAAAAGTCAACTTTAGGTACCCCTGAAAAAATTCAGAAGTTCACTTCGCTAAACTATATAACGACATAAAAATGAATTATTATTACTTTTTATTCCATGTATTGGGTCAAAGAGTATTTTTCAACCGATTTGCCAATTTGGCTTTTTATGGGTACCTAGGTAAAAACTCATAGTAAGCCTGGATATAGAAACCACCCTTGAGGGTCAAAAATTAATTTTTGAGTTGTTACTGATTTTGGGCCTTTCAGAAGGAATAGTATCAAGGGGAAATCTCAACTTAAAAACCATTTTTTAACCACAAAGGGTGGTTTCTTTATCCAGGCTCACATATTTCATTTCTTGGGAGTGGGGCACATTTTTTCAAAATTACTATCAGTTCATGAGTCACTGGCTCCACCTCTTCACACCTCTAGGGCTCGAATTTTTTTCTGGGAAGTCCTACTCTCAAAATGAACTATTTTGCCATTTTTTGTTAAAATTCTAGGTATTTTTTTTCAATTTACCTCTAAGGAATAATAAATAGGTATTAATCATTGAAAATCATTTTAATCGTCTTTTTCGCAAAGGTTCCAACATTTTTAATATTTTCAACTTTGAAGACTTAGCTCTTGTCAGTTCCCTATGTCTTTTGAAAAAAACCGACCTAAAATTTCTTTCAAATGAGACTATATGCAACTGCATTAGGTCATTTCAAGTTAAAATTCAAAGGGCCCAAATTAACGACTTTTTAAGCCCCCAATACGACTGTTTTTTCATTCCAACAGGAAAGGAGTTTACAGCGATCCTGCGTGTTCCCCGGAGTACGTAAATCACGCCATGCTACTCGTTGGTTATACAAAATCGGCATGGATTTTGAAAAACTGGTGGACCGAAGAATGGGGCGAGGACGGTTACATGCGTTTAGCTCGAGGACACAACAGATGTGCGATCGCCAATTACGCTGCATATGCTACAATTTTATGAAATGATTATTTTTTCAACGAATTGCATCTACGTACCTTACAGTCGGTGATAAGAATTGATTGCAATATGTATTGCTAATTAAATACAAGAAATTTGTGTCCAAGATCAGAGATTCAAATTTAAACGAAAACGATGAATCATTGCTGTAATAAAAATTTTACATCGATCACCGGAATTTTTCATTATTTATAATTCAGTTCTAATAATACCTATGAGGGAAACAATCTTCAGGTATAAATTTTCAGAACATACGGATTACGGAATTGATACTCGGGTAAGTGGTAATTTACCGTTCATCAATATCATTTCCTGTGCATGGTCATAGGTCATCGTCGCCTTGTCATCAACAAAATTTCCAACAACTGTACAAAATCACAAAAATTCACCTTGTAGCCTTAGCCATAGCTTCATACCAGCGATGAGCATCCATGTGGGTAACGTATACCTGAGAGTGTGATAACAAGGAACATGATTAATTTTTTCATTTTAATTAACCGCATAACATAAATGAATCATTAGAACATTAAGTGCCGTACACGTAGACGTTCGGGTTTCTTAATCTCTTCGATGTAACGTTCAATAACTCGGTGTACCCGGTTGGTTACACGGCAGTAATATGTTCAGTGCACTTCGTCTAATTCGTTAAAAAATTTACTTGCGCAGTGTAAACATTATTGAGTTAGGTATTCCTTATTAAATATTCAATGTCATGTACCTTCATTCTTGGTCGGGTCATATGAGAGTTTGCCCACCCTTGCTTCAATGATTTTTATCATTTTTGGTCGGGAAAAGTGCATTGGTTCGAGTTGAAAAATTTGCAACAATGATTACCCTTTTTTTGAAAAATTTTCGTACTGAGTCAAAAAAATCCTAAAAAATTTGTTTCAGTTAGAAATTTTCAATTTGTCCCTCTTGAAAGATATTTATCCTCCCCCTTCTCTATCCATATTTCCATATTCTTCCTCACTCAGCTTTAAAATTCAATTACATACCTATGTTCAAAAAATTTTGAAAATTTTCAAAAATGATATTCCTTAAATTACCCAATAGTGGAGACAAATTAGCATCATGGGGGGGGGGAGTATTTTTTCTTAGCAAAGCTTTCTTGAATAACCACAACCACACAGATCTCAGGCTAATTTTTTTAGGGGGTTACCCCCCCCTCTAAAACCTGTTTTTTCACATTATCTCCCCAGGGTTTGATTTTAGGGTAAAAATAGTTCAATAGGTACTTTTTTGTTCTACACTCAATTTCCAACATTTTTGTATGATTTTTTTTTTTGACCATTAGCGGAGGAAATAGAGAGTCTTGAAGGAAAGGGGTTTTGGGGAATATATGAGTATTTGAATTTTGAAACCGAAGAAGGGTCAAGAAGTATTATACCTACCACTAATTTACACCTTTTGACCTATCTAACGATGAGAAATGTGTGCCAATAGTGTTTTGAAGTAAAAACATCTAAACATCCATGCTAAAAAAATTAATTTTTAAGTTTTTAGAGATTTTTCAAGTTTTTAAATTTTATTATCTTTTAAATATACTCGTACCTACTTTTTCAATATTTCAAAACGTTTTGATACTTTCGAATTGCATTAAAATTTTCAAAATCTTTTAACCCTTTACTGCATGACTTTTTTTGAAATTTTTTTTAGCAAATTTCAATTTTCGCGAAATTAATTTTTTTGAGCGATTATAAGTACAAAAAATGAGAATGAGTTGTGAAATATGATGTATTAGGATGTTCATCACATGGCTAAAGTAAAATTTTGTCAATATTTTTATTTATTGCTGATTAATCACAATTTTTTCAACTGTGGTAACACGTGTGCATGGGCATCTATCCCATAACCTTTTTTGCCCCTTCGCCTCCCCCATTTGATTTTTTGAAATTAAAACAAAACGTGATTTGGATACCTGAACCTTTGGACATAACCCCACCCAGGGACTGAATATTCCCCAACTTTTCAGCATATGAGCTCCAGGCCAAAAACCAAAAGTGGTCATTTTTTGATCTAAGGAAAATGTGAGCCAAATTTCGCCCTCGCTTCGCTCGGGCAGTATTTCAGTAACTATTTCTTAAAATCATACCACTCTTTAAATTTGAATCAGTTGAATTTGCAAAAATTCTGTCTGTTTTAATCAATAAAATAATTTTCATTCAAAATGAGTGATTTTTCGGTCAAAAATTACTAATTTTTCAGCCAATGTCCCATTTATCAGAAAAAAACCAGTAATTTTGACTAAAAAAAAATCATTAAATCTCGAAATCTCCCAATTTTTCACTTTTTTTTGCTCAAATCTGTTAGTCAGGTCTCAATTGAACAAAAAAAGGCTTCCGTGCAGGGTTCTTGTTAAAATTGATTTTATGATTGATTCTTGTTTTAGACACTAAAACAAATAAATTAAGCTTAGATGCCTATTTTTCCTCCTCCCCTTTTTCCCAGGGTCCACCCCCAACATTTAAAACGCGTGTACCGCTCAATCTATGGGTCGTAATGAAAAAATTTTCAAACAAAAGTTGTTCCTCAACACGTTCCGTACATTTTCATTTCCTATAAAAATCCATTTTGGAGCAACTCCTGTCCCCCAAATTTGAAAATTAAACAGTTTTCAGATAACTTCAAAATTACGTTTTCTTCATTTTAAGCGAAAAGTTTCAGAGATACGGCAAAATTTGTAACCACAAAAAGTATTCATAATTGAATTTCCTTTCCAATGAGCTTCATCACGACCATCTTCACCAACTTTTCCCGACAGGGTGGATCTCTCTCCCCCCCCCTATCTTAAAAGTTGGACCCACGAAAAAAAATTGAACGATTTTTGTTCTTCAATATCTAATGCATAATTTCATTTATTATCGGGATTCCTTTTGGAGCAAATTTTGCTCGTGGGTTCAACTTTTGTGAAAACGAGGAATGGAGGAGAGGGGAGAGGTCCACTCTGTCGGGAAAAGTTGGTGAAAATGGTCGTGATAGAGCTCATTGGAAAGGAAATTCAATTCTGAATACTTTTTGTGATTACAAATTTTGTCGTATCACCGAAACTATTCGTTTAAAATGAAGAAAATGTGATTTTGAGGTTTTCTGAAAACTGTTTTATTTTCGAATTTGAGGGACAGGAGTTGCTCCAAAATGGATTTTTATAAGAAATGAAAATGTACGGAACGTGTTGAGGAACAACTTTTGTTTGAAAATTTTTTCATTACGACCCATAGATTGGGCGGTACACGCGTTTGAATTGTAGGTGGGGGGGACCCTTGGAAAAGGGGGAGGGGGAAAAATAGGCATCTTAGCTAAATTTATTTGTTTTAGTGTCTAAAACAAGAATCAATCATAAAATCAATTTGAACAAAAATCCCTCGCGGATGTTCAATTGAGACCTGACTGACTATGTAGGTATATGTATAATATTATTTGCCTACTGAAAATACCCCAACTACTCCAGCCCCACTGAAATAACAAATCGCTTCATCTTTTCATTGAATTTTGACCCCCCCCCATTTTTCACAATTTGAGCCCCCCCCCCCCCACATAATTTTGGGAAGTGCCTATGGAGCATAGACTTATATATCTTTATGTTCTTCATGTTTTCATCCACCATTTTCTTATAATATTTTGAAAAAATCAATCGATAGTGACCATCTGACCACTTTCTAATCATATTACGAAAGAATTTACATCAACTGTGATTCTATCGGCTATGGAAAAGTGACTAAAAAATAAATTTAGAAAATTCCATAACTTTGCAAGAATCATATCAGAGAATTTAAATTGCATTCGAGATCTCTTTGCCTTGGAATGTAGATATACTTACTTAGATGTCGTTGTAAAATAATTTGAAGACCTAATCATCAAAAGTGCTGAAATCACCATTGGTAAAACAAACACCTCCAGGAAAAGATCAATCATTTCTAAATATTTTTAATTTAAAAATTTTCATTTCGCAAATTTTCATTTTTTTAAATTTCTAAAAAAAATTTAATTAAGAATTTTTTATTTTCCAATAGTTATAAAATCTTTTATTTATTTTTATTTAAATTTTTATAAAAAATAATCATTTAATTTTAAAAAAAATAATTTTTTGTTAAATTTTTTCAATTTTATTGGTGCTTAAGTATACTAAGTTTCTTAAATTTATAAAATTTGTTTTCAATTTTTCAGTTCTTCCAGCTTTTTGATTTTCTCAATTTTTTGAACATTATTCAATTTCGAGTAAATGAGGTAAAGGTGAAGACTGGGGGACATTTTGACCAGACAAAACTTATTCTTCTAACAGTTCTAACTGCTCACTCTTCAACTTTTGAAAAAAGAGGAAGACGAACTCCTCGTCAGCATACCTAAATTGAAAAGGAGGAGAGAGGATGTAAAAGTCCGCTAATGCAGCAAATCCAATCATATTGCAAATTTAACCTATCTTTTACGATACGTACATGATATCGACAAGGTGCCGACAAAACACAATGTGAAAAAATCCCGATAAGCAGCGAGAATTTTGTGGTTTGTAAGAAAGAACGAAACCTTTTAATATCTAAGTTTTCCCAGTAAATTTCGTATGAGTAAGACCCTTACGGTGCATTATTTTCATTACCATAAAAACCGCACAGAAATCAATACAGGTGCAACACTGAATCCAAGTTCCACACAATGCCATAAAAATAAACGCTTCTTATCTTCCGCATTTCATCAGATAAACCTGATAACAGAAAGATTATTCCCTGGTATTCATCCGTAGCCTAATAATCGAACATATTCTAATTACTATCCATCACTTCCCAAAGGTAAAAATAGCAAGTAACGATGAGCGGTATAATTTTTCCAACCACCCGTTATACGACGAAAAACAACGTTCCCAACGCGCACGATCTAACAGTATCACGGAAGACCGACGCTGCTCCGGTGTGACATTACGATTCCTCGGTTCGGTTTTCAACTTTTCAGTACACAATACGATATCGTGGCGATAACTCGGTGGAAACTCTTCCGCGTGTGTGGTTTTTAGTTGTTAAGGGTTGTTGGTGGATATTTGTATGAAAATCGGCATTAAGTTAATCGACAGTACACGCTGCGGTAATCATTTTATCGTTAAACGGTAAAACGTGTAAAATATTCACGAAAATTATTCCGCACAACACATGTCCGAGTCAACATGACAAGTAAGGCTTTTATGCTTTTATTATGATAACTAAGTAGAGATATCGAGCAAAACCTGCCGGGTGTTGCGAATTTTCTCTTTTTCCTTAACGGTGCTGGCTTTCTGAGCATTTAGCCTTTGAAATGGTGCAATTTTCATTCTAAAATTAGTCGAATTATGCTGATTGGGCAGAATTTTCCAGGGATGTTCTCCCTGTGGTCTGAATTCGTGAATTTCCTATTCAAGAGATTGATTATTGTAACTGGTGATAAGATTTTTATTCTTAGATTCTCGAGAATTAATTTTTCTATACGAATATGGATCTGGTAACTGCGTCAGAAAAATGTATTTTTGCTGCAGCGATATTTCAATTTTAGCCATTGCAAAAGCGGAGGAAAAAATTCGTATAATATTTTGAAAAAATGCCAAAATATCAAACGTAGGAAGGGTAGAAATCCAATGTCATTGTTTTGAGATCAATGAATCTATTAAGAAATTCCTTCCTTGGCGTGACTTAATTGAATGGAATTAAGAATAAATTATGCAAGCACGTTGTTAGCTATACATAGATTCATACCTGAGCTCTGATTGTTCATTTCAGTGTGTCCAATGTGATTCGAAGTATCTTTAGGAAATTTTCGCAAGTGATGTGGATCCATTGAAAGATTGCGAAAGAGATTTTTGTACCAAATAAACCACAATAAAGAAATCTACTGAGATTGAGAACCACTGCCCTAATGATTTTTGGGCAGGAGGCAAAGGGGGCAGGTTTCACCACATAATAATAAGGAAAAAATTCACTTTTTGTAAGAAAAATTTATTTTGAGTTGAAAATTTTTTGAAATTAATGACTTTTTTTGGAAAATTTAATGTTTTTAGGCTTAAAAATGAAACAAATTATATTTTAAATCTTAAAAATTCAATAAAATTCAATTATATTTTACTCAATTTCATAATTAATTTGAAAAAATGTATTGGAAATATGAGAAATAAAATTTGAATATTATTTCTGACGTTTTGAAACTAGAGAGGGGGGTTGAGGAAAGCACTGAAAATTTTATTTGAATTCTTTAAGGAAAAACATGAGATCTAAGAAAACTTATAATAATTCAATTTTGGTGCGTCCCAGTTCTCCAAAAATTTGAATTATTGTATGACAAAAAATTGATTATTCTAGGTATTTTTTGGGCATTGATGGGTAAAATTGGAAAATTATGTTGGAGAAAGAATTTCATATCTATGGGGGGGGGGGGGGGAGTGTCGGAAATGAAATTTAGATGGTTTTTTTCAATATGGAAAAAATTATGTTTATGTCCAACGAATCATACAAATTATACAAAAGTCGTACTTTCGACCAGAAATTTGTAATTTTTTCCAATTTTTCCCCTGTTCTTTAAAGGACAGAAATGACTTGTAAAATGCTTTTTAAAATGCTCATTTTTTAGTTTCAAAATTCAAACATGCTTTTTCAAAAAATTTTGCTCCCGCTTTACTGGAACTAAACAAAAATTTTTTTTTTCAAAAAAATAAAGTATACCTAGAAATTAACACAGCGTGTTTATTTAAAATTAGGATACAGCATTAGAAAAAATTTAAGCACCTATTTCGTCCTAAAAAAACACTCTTTCAACTATTTTTCCTCGCGTCTTTCGAGAATGAGGGACGAATGCAACTCAGAAAGAGCCAGAAAGGGCAATTTTCAATTTTTTTACTGTGATTTTTCCAAAAAAAATGTTCTTGCTTCGATCGGGCAATAAAGAAATTCTTTTGTCATTTTGTTACTTGACTTCAACAAAAAAATATATTTCAAAAATTTGGGTAAAATGTTTAACAACAAAAATTCGTATGCTCATCGAAAAAATATTCCTTGAAAAGGAGAAAAATCACCCCCACTCCTACACTTATCACAATGTGTCCATTACATAGAATTTCACTTTAAAAACTTAAAGAATTTGAAAAAATTTATCCAGAAAATTTGAAAAAAACTGCCCAGAAAATTAAAAAAATCGTTTGAAAAATTTGGAAAAATTAGTCTGGAAAATTTGAAAAACACAAAAAAAATGTTTGATGAAAATTTTCATTTTTGGTCAGCAAACGACGTTATCAAAAAATTATTCATTTCTAAAATGCATTTTCGGGGTGGCCCACTTTCCACTTCAGAGTGAGCTCATTTTAAGAAAAAAAAATGGTGCAATTTTTTATTGAATTTTACGAGTTGGGTGGACATATTCCTTCTATACCTCGACCTTTATGAGAAAAAAAAAAGTACGAAAGGATTATTACCACCCAAAACGTAAAATTTTTAGGTTCTAGGTGATACTAAAAAATTGAATCAATTTTTTTCTCAAAATTAGCATATTCTGAAATAGGCTACCCTTCATGTATGAATTTACGATTTCCCATTTTTATATGAACACTGATTTTGGAAACGGCTTTCAAAATCTACGTATTTTTTTGATTCTTTATCACCCTGACTTCATTTTTTTCATTTCGTAGCATTTGGATTGTTATCATCTACATGTTTCGCCCCTTCCTTTCAGAAATTCAAAAAAAAACTTCCAAAATTTCGCACCTTTCCCTTCTTAAAATCGTTATCTAGATCCATTTCAGAAAAAATAATTTTATCCTAAATGCTAAAACCACCCTTAGTGGTCAAAAATTGGTTTTTGAATTGAACTTCCTCCATGATTCTACTCTCTTTAAAAGGCCCAAAATCAACGCCAACTCAAAAACCAATTTTTGACCTTTGCTCTCTCATTTCGAATCAGTGAAAAATCACTGATAAACAGTCAGAATTGCAGCACAGGAAAAATCAGTGAAATTCACTGATTTTCAACGATTTTTCACTGATTATTCGAAGAATTTCACAGATTTTTCAGTAAATTTCATAAATATCACTGAGTTTTCAGTGAATTTTCACTGATTTTCAGTGATTTTCTTTCACTGACTTGTATTTAGTGAAAAAAAATTCACTGATTTTCTCCTGTACTGCAATTCCGACTGTTTCTCAGTGATTTTTGATAATTTTCACTGATTGAGAAATGAGAGAGTAATGGTGGTTTTAACATCCAGGCTCACATAAGTGCTAAAAAATAAGAATTCAGTCACTTAAAACTCACAAAAAAGTCATATTTTTCAATTTTTCGATTTTTTTAGACATTGCATAAATTTTGGATTTTGATAATAATGAAGGGGAGGAAGAAAAAATGGTAAAATTAGTCAAATTACTCAATATCTAAAAAATTTGAAAATAACCTCGATCGCTATTCTTTCTCAATGCACAATTTCGTTTAAAACTCCAATGACAAAACTCTCAAACAAACCACTCTCGTCCATTAATTTACTCTAGACAAAGTTTTATAATCGTTAGAACGTAAACCCACGTGTATCATTTTAATTAATATAGGTACCTAGTAGACTGAATGCGGTACTTTATTCTTTACAGCGATTAAAACCTTCTTAAAAAATTCTGCAGAAGCTTGAATTAATATTTATTCTGAAGCATGCAACGAATAGCTTCGCCAAACAAACCAAACTTTGCCAAGATGCGAATTCTCTATAGCCATTTGGCCGAACATGGCGGCGAATTTTTTTCTAATATGAAGTTGATATCTCGGAGCAGATGTCCCTTGAAAACGCCACAAGCTACGTAATAATGTACATTTGATTATATTTTACAGTCGTTGTAAAATACAGTGTATTTGCATAGTTCTTACCTATTTCATCAATTTTTTTTAAATTTAAATTCAAGGCGACATAATGCTTGATTGTACAAAGAAAGTAAATGAAGTAAAACAAAATGAAACCTTGATATTGCTCGAGACATGAGGAAAAAATAAAAATGCAAAACGTATGTACTAATTAACTACACGCATTTTATAATTCAAGGAAAATATAGGCCAGTTCGATGGGAAAAATCGAAAGTAAATTTTCAGAACTTGTGTACGTTCGTAGTTCGTAGGTTCGTACATATGGTGGAAATTAATTACACACAATGACAGGAATAATTTTAATGAGCCAAATGATCTAGTCTAAAAACTGAATTGAAATTACGTATAATTCGAAAAATAAATTTGCCATATCATACGAAAGGGCAATGTGTTGATGATGATGGTAGTAAGTTCCCATATTGGTATTTTTATGCATATGGAGGTGTAGATTTATAATTAGCCAGGCATGAGGTATACATACCAATAATCTTTGTGTTCCAGTTCTCTATTGGCATAGCTGCTAAAAACAACAACTTCGGTGCGAATAATTATTGCTAGTATTACTACTGATATTAAAATTGATTTTATGCATTTGACTATAAAGTTCAAATGGAGCTGTTAAAAGGTTTTATGAATTTACCACAAAAGTATACCTACGATTTTTATTGTGGTAAAAATAAATCGTCTCGGTTGCGTTGTTTTGTCTTTGAAAATTTTTGGAAATTTATTACGTACGTCGTATTAACTGCTTAATTTTAACTATCATTTCTGGGTTTAAAATCGACGTTTTATAGATAACCTATTTTCATTAATTTTTAATGATGATTGTAGAACGGTGTTTTCTATAGTTCAGTAGATTTGGTAAAATTCTTCACGCGTGTATCATATGCAGACAAATGCGCTTATTTTGTAGGGTCATTAATTAGTCAATATTTACTTTTAACTGATCGAATTGATTTAAAATTAATCATCTTTTTCGTATACAAATAACGAAAACGTTATCAACTTATGTAGTTAGGCCAGTATGCTTATCGGAACACCATCGTAGATATGTACGAGTGTTATTTTGTAGTAGGTAATTATTTGGTTCAATTATTACGCTCATCGTGATTTTTTTATCTAAATCTAACCAGTCCAAAGGTTAAAGGTTTTGGAGAAAATACTCGTACTTGTGAGTAGCAGCTTTTTAAAAACTAATTTGAAATTTTATCGTTTAAAAAAGGTTCTGTTCTCATTTTATTAAAAAATTTTGTAATATAAGTACCTACTTGATGAAACAAAATTCTACAATATAACATTTCTTCCCCATTTTTTTGACCCTGTTTACGTATTATCAGTGATGATTCTACATAAAAAATCATTTTTTAGATCATTCTCAAGAAATATAATTTTTCATTTAGTACCATTTATTTTAGATAGGTAATTGAAAATTTGAGAGAAAAGTGATAGGTATCTGCTGGGTATAGGACGTTTTTGTTTTTTTTTTACAAAATTGCAGCTGGTGAGTGAAAAAAAAGTGATATGACGTCACAAAACATGGTAATAATATTTCAGATCATTTGAAGTCTAATTTTATTCTTTTTTGAACAAATTTTCATAAAAGATTCCTAATTAACCTCTTCTCAAGTTGTCTTATAAAAAATAAATTTTCAAAGAGCCAAAGCTTTTAAATCATCGATATGTTTACTTAATGAATTTTTATTAAAATGCCAGGTATTTAATTTTTTTTCAGGTGATGAACTTTCGATAAAACATCAGATATTTATGTTTTTTTTTCTCTTTCCCAATTTTCAAAATTGCTAAAAAAAAGTCTGACTAACAGTAAATATTGAAAAATTTAGAAAATGTCGAAATTTTTGTTAAGTATCATTTTTCATGCATTTATTGAAATTACTGAACAATTTTGTATGTAAATTGGAAAAAAAGGCTCTGAAATTTTAGTGTAGAGAATTTGGAGTCGTGTTTCAAGGATTGACAGCCCCCCCCCCCTCCGAACTATAACATAGGAACATACATATCCGTGTTGAAATAAAATTCGTTTTGCTTTTTAATGGTAGTCGTTAAAGTAATATAGAAAATACAAGTAGACCAACTGCCAGACCGGCGGGGGTGTCGGTAACGTCGGAACGATAATGGTTCTATTTCCGACCACATAACGCGCTTCATTCGCAGTCGTATCTGTTTTATTACGGCTTATTATTAGAGCTGTCAAAAATATGCACTTTTTTCACTGAAATATGCGCATATATATGCATTCTGAGATGCCTGAAATATGCTAAAAATATGCATTTTTACCCAAAATATGCGAAATATGCATATCCAATATGGGTATCAAAAAAAAGGTTTTTTAAACCTCTATAACACTGTACCATTGTCGAAACTGTTGAACGCAGTGTTGCTTCACCACTAAGCTGAAAAGAACATTTTTGAAAACATAGAAAGCTTGAAAAATGAATATTAAATACCTACTTACGTCAAAAAATCAAATTTATTGTCAAAAGCAAAATTTTTAAAATTTTTTTCTCTCAAAAATGTTTTTTTAATTTTTTTTGAAAAATTTTTACAGTTTTGTAATTTTAGCAAAAATGGAAATTTTTGAAAAAATAATGAAAAAATAATGAAAAAAAAAGTAAAATATGCCAAAAATTGTAAAAATAGTCGAAATATGCACAAATATGCACTTTTGGTGTTTAAAATATGCAAAAATATGCATTTTTGGTCGAAATATGCGAAATATGCAAAATGAAGTTGGGTTTTTCTTACTCAGAATCTTATGAAACGCAAAGATGTATTGAATATGCGCAATTATATCGCATACAAAAATACATGCAAAGAATATTTTTGAGAGCTCTACTTATTATGCATCGTTTCACTTTACATTAAAATAACTCAAAATTTTGAGTGAGCACATAGGTGTTTGAGGTAAGGAAAATGGTCTACGAGAAATTCTCTACAAAATGGGATAGGTTCGAAAGTTCTGCCGGCAAATGAGTGAAAGTTATAAAAGTTCGAATTCGTCAAAATACGTTTCCGATGTAAATACTAACGTTTTTTTCACTTTACATTAAAATAACTCAAAATTTTGAGTGAGCACATAGGTGTTTGAGGTAAGGAAAATGATCTACATGAAATATTCTACAAAATGGGATAGGTTTGAAAGTTCTGCCGGCTACCAAGCGAAAGTTATTAAAGTTCAAAGCTGTAAAAATACGTTTTCGTATGCATTTTTTTCACTTTACATTAAAATAACTCAAAATTTTGAGTGAGCACATAGGTGTTTGAGGTAGGGAAAATTGTCTACGAGGAATTCTCTACAAAATGGGATAGGTTTGAAAGTTTTGCCGGTCACCGAGCGAAAGTTATTGAAGTTCAAAGCTGTCAAAATACGTTTTCGCTGTAATTACTAAGCGTTTTTTCTCTTTACATACATTAAAATAACTCAAAATTTTGAGTGAGCACATAGGTGTTTGAGGTAGGGAAAATGGTCTATGAGGAATTCTCTACAAAATGGGATAGGTTTGAAAGTTCTGCCAGTCGCCGAGCGAAAGTTTTTTTCACAAATCGAAAAATTCATTAAAGATTTGTTGATTTTTTGAGAAATTAAAGAACTTTTCTGAAACTTGATTTGACTTTCATAAGAATGAATAGGTACGTATTTCCCACAAACTGGGACAATTTTTGAACAGTTGAAGAAATACCTATTTCGAGCTTGCACATTCTTCTAAAAATAGAAGAAAGCTCAAGAACATGAACAGTTTTCTTGAAAGTTCAGCAATTTTTTGTTGAAACTCGAGTCAATTTAAAATTTTTTCAAAACATGAACAAATTCTCGAAAATTTTGACGACGTTTTTCCAGAAAAAGATTACTCTACAAACTTGACTGTTGTCTGAAAATTGCGCATTTCTGAAATTTTATAATGTTCCACAAATAAAAAATTTCCCCAAACAATTTTTTCAATTACCTGTAGAAATTTCCAAAAAATTTAAGTGAATACAATAATTTGACGCGACTCTTATAATTTTCTCTAATGTGATTCGTATTTAGATTTAATTCGCAAACACAGAATTCAAAAAAATCAAAAATATGATATATTTCAAAAAATAGTGTGTTTTGTGCCTATGGAGGTATCTCAGTGTACCTCAGACAATGAAAAAATTGAATTTTCTTGAATTCAAATTTTCAACATTTTCCAAATTTGAAAAAGCATTTTAGATTTCAGAAAAATGAAAAAAAATTCGGGCTTAAAGAAATTTTTAATGATATGAATTGGAAAAAATTTCAATTTGAAATTAATTTTTAATACCGAAATTTTTTCTTTCCAATCCTCACATTTTTTCAAAACTAGAACCAACGAAAACGTATTTTGACAACTTTGAACTTTTATAGCTTTCGCTCAGTTACTGGCAGAACTTTCGAACCTATCCAATTTTGCAAAGAATTTCTCGTAGATCATTTTCCTTACCTCAAACACCTATGTGCTCACTCAAAATTTTGAGTTATTTTAATGTAAAAAGAAAAAAACGTTAGTATTTGCATCGAAAACGTATTTTGACGAATTCGAACTTTTATAACTTTCACTCGTTTGCCGGCAGAACTTTGAACCTATCCCATTTTGTAGAGAATTTCTCGTAGACCATTTTCCTTACCTCAAACACCTATGTGCTCACTCAAAATTTTGAGTTATTTTAATCTAAAGTGAAAAAAATGCATACGAAAACGTATTTTTACAGCTTTGAACTTTCATAACTTTCGCTTGGTAGCCGGCAGAACTTTCAAACCTATCCCATTTTGTAGAGAATTTCACGTAGATCATTTTCCTTACCTCAAACACCTATGTGCTCACTCAAAATTTTGAGTTATTTTAATGTATAGTGAAAAAACCGTTAGTATTTGCATCGAAAACGTATTTTGACGAATTCGAACTTTTATAACTTTCACTCATTTGCCGGCAGAACTTTCGAACCTATCCCATTTTGTAGAGAATTTCTCGTAGACCATTTTCCTTACCTCAAACACCTATGTGCTCACTCAAAATTTTGAGTTATTTTAATGTGAAGTGAAAAAAATGCATACGAATACGTATTTTTACAGCTTTGAACTTTAATAACTTTTGTTTGGTGGCCGGCAGAACTTTCAAACCTATCCCATTTTGTAGAGAATTTCACGTAGATCATTTTCCTTACCTCAAACACTTATGTGCTCACTCAAAATTTTGAGTTATTTTAATGTAAAGTGAAAAAATCCATAATACGCAATAATAAAACAGATACAGCTGCGACACTAGCGCTGCAGTTGTTGAAAATACTAAACATTATCAGCGTAGGCATCGGAATTGGGGAGTTGGTCTACTTGTATTTTCTATATTACTTTAGTAGTCGTATTGTTGGTAGTGAAGAGTTGGAAAAAAATCGTATTTTTCCAATTTGAGGTACCCACCTATTTTAGAATTTAATAATAATAAGTCATACAGAGTGTGTTTCTTATGTTAAGTAGGTAGCCTACAGTAATTTTTTCGAATTTTAGAGGTCTCACCCCTGGGGGTTACTTTCCTTCAAAAATGAGATTCCCAAATTTTAGCCGCATACATCAATTGCATAGGGTCTCTATTTTTTTATGGGATTCAATATGAGATACCTAAAATTTTAAAAAACAAAAAAAAAGTTGGGAAAAATGTTTCAAATTTTCAAAATATTGAATATAAATTCTGAAAATTTGACTCAATTTTGATTTTTAGAGATGAACTTTGAACCCAATAAATCATAATGGAGGAGATGAGGGTACAGAAGATCCTCATTGGATAAAAATTACTAAAATCTACCATTTCAGGTTGACATTTTCAACTTTGGAGATCCATCCCCTCCCTTGAATTTTTGAAGAAACGATCCTCTGATTCGTATTTTAGAGCTTCATATGTGACCTGGACTATGGAAAGGTACCTATAGTCACCGAAACCGATTTTTCGTTTTTAATCGATATTGATAGAAGAAAGTATACTCCTTCCAATGACATAAACCGGAGACTCCAGATTTTATTATTTTTGCTGTAAAGTACATTAGTTTTTGCCAAGAAGCTTAATTTTAGACATATTTTCTATAAAAGTGAACTTTGAACTTCCGACTGAAATATCTCGAAAGCATAGCTTTCTAGAAAAAAACTAATTGCACTTTACAGAAAGGAAATTTTACGCTCTACAATTTATATTCTATTCATTTTTTCCATAAAACCCTTCTTTTACTCAAAAAATTGACTTCAAGAGGCAAAAATTTTAAAAATACCTATGTTAAAAAAATTTCAACAAAAAATTGATAACTTTTAACACTTGAAACCAATTTTCTGAGTAAAGGAAGGGCTCTACGGAAAAAATGAATAGAACATAAATTGTAGAGCGTAAAATTTCCTCTCTATAAAGTGCAAATGGTTTTTCCTAGAAAGCTATGCTTTCGAGATATTTCAGTTGAAAGTTCAAAGTTCCGAGTGAGTTTTTCTCGGTAAGTTGATTTCGGCCAGCAGTCCCTTTTCGTAAACCAGGTCACATATACTTACTTAATTGAGATAAATTTGTCATTTTCCAGCTAATTATTCAACCTTGATGCATCTTCATCAATTTTTTGACCAGGAAATTTATACCTATGCGGTGTTTTTCGGGTAAAAAGAATACTTGCGGCGAAGAAATCAAAATTTTGAACAAAATTTTTTCTTAGTCGAATGATGTAGGTATTCTAGTGCATATCTCATCTCCAGGGTGAATCTCTTTGCAATTTGTTTTTGAAATTTGGATAGTGGGGAAGGAGTATGAAACCAGGAAATTGTCTCTAGATGACAAAAACCCTGGTAAAAATTTCTGACCCTTACTTTTGTTTAATTACCCTTAAAATTTGACAATGTTCAAAAAATTTTTAGTAGATTAAAAAAATATTTCTAAAATTTCACCTATTGATAGGCCCAGAAATGCCATTGATGTCTATTTTTCACTTTTTTTTCTATTATATAGGAAGACTCAAAAAAAACTTTTAAAAAAATCTAGAAAAATTATTTTTAACCAAGTTTTTCTTGTAATGGCTTTAAAATAGACAAATTCACAGAAAAAATCATCCACCGAAATTTTTCATTCCCCCCCCCTCCTCAGCATTCTCCGCCTCTTCATTTTCCCCAGTTTACAAAAATGAAGAAAAATAGAAAAATACATCACGTATACTTACATTTTTTTCCTCGAAATCCAAAAATAATTTTTTCGATGAGTAATCCATATCAAAACCTTGCCAGAAAATTTTTCTCCAAAATTAGTTTTCATCTATTTTAACAAAAAATTCAAAAATTCAAAACATGAAAAAAGTGATTTTTTTCCAGTACCTGTGACTAAAAAATGTGGTAAGGTGAAAAAATAGCACAAATTACATTTTTTGGGTACCTAAAAAAAATCTAAATTAATATTTTCCATTTTTTGGCAAAATTTTTCAAAATGTTTTGAATGTAAAATAGTCATATACTTGGTAGGGATGACTTAGCTGAGGGTTGATTTAGCAGATGAAATTTTCACCACGTTTTTTTGAGGTCCAATAAACACAACTTTCTGTCCACCCCTCTTTCTTCATACTACTCTTGGAAAAAAGCAAAACGATCCATCCGAGCATATAATTGCCTACTTCAAACATGTATTTTGACAGTAGTTATTAACTTTTCTTTAATCTTTTTCACTTTGCCAAAAACTTAAAATTTCGAACGTTCAAAATTATACTTCTGATTCAGTTTTGTGCTAATTTTAGAAGTCAACCTATTAAACTAAAACTTGTACATAAATGGGTGTATGTTTTCAACTTTTTCGAAAAAAAATAACACCTAAGCTTAAAATTACCTGTCAAAGTTTCCACATTCCAACTACCTTGGTAAATTCTACCTCAGTCCTACTGCAAACAATCGTATTCATAAAGCGTATATTAATTAGAGGCAGGCTAGATGGTCGTCCCATTTCGCGAGTAATGATTTTAGTTGTAGTTTCTCACGCGATTTTCAAACCATCGCATGTATTTACTTTTAGCGAATTTATTGATTCAAAACACATTATTCTTGATGAAAACAATATCGCATGACTCGCCAGTCGCCATTTATACAGCGATGTTTCAAATTCGTACTCAAATACCAATATCTCGTGTTCGATATCTCCAAATTTGACATAGCTATTTGCTAAATTGCAGATATACGATGGATGTTTTATATATCTAATGCAACCAATCGCCAAAATTGGCCAAAAAACGTATAATTTTTCAAATTCACGCGTAAATGGTTTGGAAAAAATACGAAAATTGATAACACGTTGAGATTCTCTGTTGTATGTATAAAAAATGTAAGATAATTTTCAAAGTTATCATCAACGTGGATATGAAAATCATCAAATGACATGCAATTTGATAACTGCCGTTAATGAAATTACCGAGTCGAATAAACAACGAAATTAAACGATGGAATTAACATGCCCCCAAGAAAGCCGGAGAGATTGGTATATGTAAATATAATTTTCGTGATCTGCGAATAGCTACAGAATAATTTTGAATATTCATTTTAATTCCTACCTTATACGTATCTGATGCGGTATAACTGTGCGTGTACCTTGGCAGATAATAAGAGTAGGTATACACTACAGACACCAGCACGTATGTAATGTATTTCAACTCCGTGTGGAGTCACTCGTACGTCATATGTCACCCTAAACGGATTAGCTCTTTTATAACGCTCAACTGCACGCAGTAACTAATCCGTGAAGTGTACAACACCAATTAATTCCATGTACCTACGTTAGCTCGAATTTTTCCAATTCACGTTTTTTGTTTTACATGCAATTTAATTGCACTAGGGCATAATTTGCACCTGACGATGCGACACTAACAAACGCCCACTGCATCCACTGCAGCCAGCCAGAGCCACCTCTGCTTCTATCGATCGCTTTTTAAATAATTTCCGATGGTCGAACTTCATTCAAACTTTGTAATTTGTGCATTTATTATTTATCGTGCTGCTGATAAGGTAACATTTCAATCTCGACTGTCATTCTGATGTCGAATACGATAAAGGAGGAAAATCGTTCTGTATTATGCATTTATGGATAAAGATATACCTATTGTGGCTGGGGTATTATTAATGATTCGTGTGTAAGGTTTTCGTTGCTGTAGCTTTGATTAAGGTTTATGTGGAAAATGTCGAATTAATGTACCCAATTTGACGTTTTTCGATCGAGGAATAAAATAATTGATTTTCTCATATTTCTCGGTTAAATGGTAATTACATAGTTACCTACTCTCTCATTCCGAATCAGTGAAAAGTCACTGATAAACAGCCAGAATTGTAGCACAGGAAAAATTGGTGAAATTCACTGATTATTCAAAAAATTACAGATTTTTCAGTAAATTTCATAAATATCACTGAGTTTCCAGTGAATTTTCACTGATTTCCAGTAATTTTCTTTCACTGACTTGTTTTCAGTGAAAAAATTTTTACTGATTTATTACCGTGCTGCAATTCTGGCTGTTTTTCAATGTTTTTTGCCTGATGCAAAGATGAGAGAGTAACATTTTGGAAGAGAATTTTTCAGGCAATGAGATGATTATTCGAAGATTCTCTTACTCTCTCATTTTAAATCAGTGAAAAGTCACTGATAAATAGTTGGAATTGCAGCACAGGAAAAATTAACAATGATTTTTAGCGAATTTCCACTGATTTTTCAAAAATTTTCACCAATTTTTCAGAGAAATTCATAAATTTCTGTGAATTTTCAGTGATTTTTCAGTGATTTTGCTCACTGATTTGTTTTCAGTAAAAAAAAATTCGCGGATTTTCTCCTGTGCTGCAATTCTGACTGTTTCTCAGTGACTTTCGATAATTTTCACTGATTTATAATTGAGAGTGTAGCCAGGTCTCAATCTCAAATCCTCTACTCTCTCATTCCGAATTAGTGAAAAATCACTGATAAACAGTCAGAATTGCAGTACAGGAAAAATCAGTGAAATTCACTGATTTTCAGCGATTTTTCACTCATTATTCAAAGTGTTTCACAAATTTTTCAGTGAATTTCATAAATATCACTGAGTTTTCAGTAAATTTTATAAATATCACTGAATTTTCAGTGAATTTCATAAATATCACTGAATTTTCAGTGAATTTTCACCGATTTCTAGTAATTTTCTTTCACTGACTTGCTTTCGGTGAAATTTTTCACTGATTGTCTCCTGTTCTGCAATTCTGACTGTTTATTAGTGATTTTCGATAATTTTCACTGATTCAGAAATGAGAGAGTACTCTCTCGTTTATAAACCAGCGAGAATTATCGAAAATCACTGAAAAACAGTCAGAATTGCAGCACAGTAATTAATCAGTGAAAAACATTAACTAAATAAAGCAAACAGTAAAATTTTTTATGGAAAATCAGTGAAAATTCACTGAAAAGTCAGCAAAATATATGAAATTTGCTGAAAAATTAGCAAAAATTCGCGGAAAATCAAAGAATTTCGCTGATTTTTCCTGCGCTGCAATTCTGATTTTTTTCAGTGACTTTTCACTGATTCGAAATGAGAGAGTAGACTGAAAAGATATTTTATGATTGATTTATTTTTCAGACATTGAAACAAAAAAAATGTAGCCAGCAAAGTGCAGATGCCTTTTTTCTCCTCCTCCCCTTTCGAGGGTTCTTCGCCTCATCTTAGAAACGCATGTAACATCTCTCTTTTAGGTTCTAGAAAAAAAACTTTCCCACAAAAACTGTTCCTCAACATCTCAGCTACAATTTAAGTTCTTTTGAAAACCCAATTTAAGGCCTCCGATGCCCTTCAAATTTGAGAAAAACGAGGGGGGGAGAAAAATGTATCGATGTAGGTACATTAGATCAAAAATGAAGGTGAAATTTTCCAAATTTGACGGATATCTAGTGGCTCCATCAAAATGGATTCTTTTCATGAATGAAATAGTAAATTAGGCGTTGACAGACAATTTTCATTCCAATTTTTTTGTAGGATCTATGAATAAGATGCTGGGGAGGGTGGTAGGCGGTGGGCCCATTTGGAAAAGGGAGTAGAGGGAAATAATCGTAATAAAACTCACCAGATGAAAAATTTTATTTTGAATACTTTAGTTTTCATAAAAATTTTACTAATCTTTGCAATTTTTTCTAAATGAAAAAAGCGTGATTTCAATGATTTTTTAAAACTTTTCTTTTCAAAAAGGGGCATCGGTAGCCCCAAATTTGATTTTTAACAGAAAACAATTTATAGCTAAGATGTTGAAGAAAAATTTTTGGAAAAATTTTTCTCTAGAACGTATAGGAGAGGAGTTACATGCGTTTTTAATATAAGGAGCTGGGGCCTCGAAAAAGGGGGAGGGGAAAAATGCATATGCGAACTAAATTTTTTTGTTTTGACGTCTAGAACATGAATCAATCATAAAATTGATTTTCACAGCTCAGTCTAGAGAATTTGAACTTGGCAGTTTTGGTTGCGGAGGATCCTTCACTATTGTACAATTCAAATAAAATTAGATGTTTTCTTTTCCTGTGAATTTATTTACATCAGTGGTGAGTTCATTTTTTTATGATGTTTTGTAGCTAAAATTAAGCAAAATTTTCATCTAACTTAATTATTTCATTATATCTGTCTATTTTTTGGAAGTCGGAGGAGAAAAAAATTCCTAAGTGTTTTTGGTAATAATTATCTGTCCGATACCTAGAAAAAATTATACATAGACGAATCTGAGAAAAAAAGTGGGAAACAAACTGGAAATAGAGGAAACAGGATCGATGACTAAATAAAAAAAATCATTGGAAATAAAAGACACATACAAATAAGCAGCTAATGCCTCGTGTAAAATTATTAGTTTCGGTTTTTGGAGCGGAACGACATAGAACTAATCGGGACGTTTTTGTTTTGTTTTCTGTGTTTTCAATTCTTTCACGAATCAAATCGATGAATTGATTTCCTTTGATATCGAAATTAGATCAAAATTTATGTTTCAAATAAAAATTTATTTTGGATTTTGGTGAAATTTGAATTTTTAGCTTAAGATGATCGATATAAGTACATAATTAGAATAAGATGTATTGTGTTTGGGAAGTGCAGTCAGCTGAGTGGGTCATGATTATCGCGTTGATGGCTCGAATAATGATTGCGGCTCATGTCGGAAGTTGGACGTTGTTGTGAATAACTACGTGTATTATTTTGTTACTGATATGGTATCTTTTTACGTGCTACTTTATAATCAAGTTTAGATGAAGTTATAAATTCGTATACTTTTTTCCTGATTGTGATGCGAAGAATTAGTATATTTTTACCGGGGTCAGTGCTTCAAATGGATGGAAAAATTGAGAGAATGAGTGAGATTTAATTTGGGGGTGGAGGGGGGAACTCGTTTAGTGCTTGAAAAAATTTGCAAGATGAAATTCAATTTTATGATGTGGATTTAAGGAAGAGGGACGATAAAGGAAGGAGAAAATGTTTGAAAAAATTCTTCAATCTTTCGTTAATATCTCAAAAAATACCTATTGTTCGTATTTTAATAAGAAAATTTAACCAGAAATTTGAAAAAACTAGTTTGAAAGTTGTATCATCCTCTCTAGTGTCCTAAAAATAACCATTTTTTTTCCTCAAAACTTTCAATCTTTGCCACTTTATTTCATACTTCTGGAATACGTATTCAGTGCATTGATCGAATAACAATTTTGTCTTGAGTAAAAATAATGACCCATGGTCCAAGGGAGAAATTCTCGGGAAGGGGAAAAGCAATTCAGAAATCTTCAATATGAAAAAGTAATCACAGTCCGATTTACCGACCTTTCAATATGAAGTACATAAAAATTTTCAATTACTCTTGAAAATATTTAAAAATATATCAAAATATGATAATCGTGTCGGGGAAAACGGGAGGGGATCATGCCCGTGATCTTGGATTTCATTAAAATCATATAAGTTCATTATAGGTACCTATTTTGAATTTCTGTGATCTATTTCAAAATTTTCTCAATTTATGGAATTCTTACTAAAAATAATTTTAAAATGTTTTATTGAAATCATAAATTTCATGTCTTTTTTACTGATAGACTATAAAAATTATTTCATAGTATTTCCTTACCTATTTAGAAATTTCGATGAAAATCAAAGATTTTGAAGTGACTCAAAATCTAATCCGCAAACTGTTGAAAAATTTCTACTTTGACATTTCTATTCAATAGAAACTGAATAACGTTTGTTTTTCTTGCTCAGGTATTTTCCCTGAAGCTCTTCAATATCCCCCCTCCCCCTCTAAAAAAAACACAAATTAATGCGAGTTTGAGGTGTCCCATACGTCTTGTAATGTTGAACAATCTTTCTTTGAAACTCGTAAGCATTCATTTTTTTGACAAGTAGTTAAAATCAGTACCTAAGTAAATAAATAAGTAGGTAGATGTCTAATGAATTTTGTTAAAATTTAATCAGATTTTTTAAAAAGAAAAATCAAAAAACTAAGTCGAAATAGAAGTTCAAAAGTCTTGGAAAATCTCTGTTTTTTGATTAAAATTTTTTGACGTTAAAAATTTACAAAAAAATTAATTTTTGTAAATTGTTTGGAAAAAAATGAAGTTTTAAAACGAAAAATTTGAATTTTCAATGAATAAAATAATGAAAATTTATATTCAAAAGTGGGGCTTTTCAATATCTTATTAAAAGTTCAGAACTTGTATTTCATTCGTATGAAACATGACGAGAAATTTTTTCATCGTTTTTACGTCCCAAAATAGAAAAATGTGGGTAAATATTTTAAACTTTTCATGGCATACGAATTTTGAAAAGTTCAATTTTCAAATTCTCAGTTAAAATGAAACTACTACCTACCTACCTACCTACCTACCCAAACTTTTAATTTTCTATTCACGATTAAATTTAACAATTTTTATCGTCGTTGCGTTGCAATCCTAGAACAGAATGGTATAATGTTTTAAATTTTATTTCAAAATGGGAATTAAGCCAAAATACTTATCAAGCTGCCTACGTTTTCTGACGTCATCATTTTCAAAAAGTTCTACTTAGGTACTTTCGAGTTTTATGCAAAAATCGTCTATTTTGTCTAATTACCTGACATCAGGTACAAAATTGAATTACAAAATGGGTCCTGAGGAAGGTATTTTTTTAATTTTCGCAATTTCCTGTTTGTGGTTGAAAATTATACCTGAAAACTTAAAATTTTCATCAACAGATATCCCAATTTAAAAAATTTTCAGAAATCATATACAAAAATTTAATTCAGTCGAAAATTCAATTTTCATTAATTTTTAAAGAAAAATTTCTTAGTTCAATTTCAAGGTCGAATTTTCGCAACCCCTTAATAATTGCAACTAAAATCAAAGATAAAAATTCTAAACGACTGCAAGTCTGTAAACTATAACCCATTATACCCCAGCAATGCCTTTTTACTTTCTTTATCATAACTCCAATCTCTTCATTCTACTTTACGAAAATTATTCCAACTATTATTGCTTCATCTTTGAAATAAAAATTTAAAAATGCTATTCGATTTAATTAATCCGAATTAAATTAATTTCGCTTAGCACCTTCGTATACTTAAGTTATTTAAATTTTTTATAATTTCGCGAATCCAAAAGAAAACTCCTCGGGAACCTCGAGCTAAAAAAACTTATCTACAGTCGCAAAGCTATTAAATAATTTCGTAATTTGAATATTCATTTCCATAAAACGTAGCTCGACTCGACTCTTATCTTGTTGATTATTTACAAGGCGCCATGGTAGCATTTTCACCAACTTATAAAAATTGCACGTCGGATAATCATTTTCAATTCGAAAATTACGTAATCGCTAACGAATCGTACAAAGGGGATAAATTCGTACAACTACGAACCTCCTTACAAAAAAAAGCTCAACCTTGTACTTGATGGAAAAAAAATTTACTTCAATTTTTCATAGTTCATTAGAAATTCGAAATACACCGGTGACAGCGGTTTTTGAATTATTGAACGCCAGACACTTGTGTGAATGACGCATTTCCATATAAAATATTTAATGAGTTTTGTTGACCGCGTTTCCAATTTCAAAGGCGATATTGTATGCTGAAATTAATCGTATCCAGAGTAATTAAAAATTAAGCCCATACATTCTAATTTTTTTTTCGAAGTAGTCCAGTAGAATTAGCCAAAAAAAGGAGGTCGTAGGGAAAAACTCGATGGTCAACTGATTTTTGGCACTAATTGCCCATTTTTATGCCCTGAACAGGAATCTGAGGTGTTCGATCGCGTCCGAGGTGCGGAAGTCTCCTAAATTGTGGACCTTTGCCCCCAAGTCAGGTTTTTGGCCCATATCTTCCGAAATATTGATGCTAGAGCAAAAATGAGGTCTATGAAATTTATTCTGTGTCAAATTTCCTATCAAATGACTTTTGAATGGTATTTGGAAACCCAAGGGCAGTGATGGGAAACTGAAATGATATCAGTTTCAGTTTTCAGTTTTCAAAATATCAGTTTCAGTTTCAGTTTTCAGTTTTTTCATATTTTTTTCCTTTTGCATTTGCTAATAGTATATTATGCAACAAGGGAGATAAAGTGATTTTCGACGAATTTTGAGGTTTATTGACCGAGCGAAGCGAGGGAAATAACTCAAAATCGTCGAAAATCATTTATCTCCCGAGTTGCATACGATATTTTTCATTGTAGAGGGAGTAAAAGTCGAGTTTGAGCACTCGAGCGATTCGCGAGAGGAGTAAAAGTAAACTTTTACTCCCTCTACGATGAAAAAGTTTATTATTTATTTGAGTTTTTTTTGTTTTTTTTTGTTTTTTTTGTTAGAAAAAATTACTATTTTATTTGGTTACTATTATTTTTCATGCAAAATTGACGATTTTGTTGTGAGAATTTGAAATTTTTGTTGTTGTAAAAACGCGTTCAAAGTTGAAACTTTGGTGTGAAAATTTTCAATAAAAAACGTAAGTATTAGGGGTAAAAAATTGATTTTTTTTTAATCTGATGATAAATTCACTTAATTTGAAACAGTTTCTTCTCGAGCCATATCAGGCTTCCAATTTTTTTTGTTGTCAAAAATAACAACGATGTGTTTAAATTGTTTAAAATATGTGGAATGTTTTAGGAGAAGAACCACTTGGTCACAAAAGTCATTTTCGAGATATTGGCATTTTCTGAATCTACATAAAATTACCTTTCAAATAAGTTACTTATTAGGGACCTTTTTTTCTGAAAAATTTCCGGTTTTACAAGGATTTGAAATTTAATGTTGGAAAAACGTACGTAGTTTCGAGAAAAACGCGTTTGAAGTTTTTGAGTGAAAAATGTTCAATAAAAAACAAAGTCAAGGGGCAAAAATTAGATTTTTTTAATCGTACGGAAAATTTGCTGTAGAATCCGAAAAATTTGGTTCAGGAGCCGTATTAGGTTTCCAAGTGTTCCCAAAATAGCCCCAACTGTAAGAAACTCGATAAAAACTTTTTAAAATTTATACAATTTTTTGTTTTCAAAATTTCATTTTTCCAACTGCTCAACGACGTGTTTATACGGTTTAAATCCCGTTTCACGAGTTCCAAACTATCTTACGTGAAAGTAGAAGGGCAATAGAACACGAATTCATCAAAAGCAAAAAATCGATATTTTCGACCCCAATTCATAATTTTGCGTTTTTCTCGAAATCAACTTTAAAATGCCACATAAGTATATTTCACAAGTTCCGAAAGTTTAATTCTGCATTTTTGTAATGTAAGGTAACATTAAATAACTAATAAATAATAAAATTTAAAATTTAAAAAAACTGAAACTTGACTGAAATTCATTTCAGTTTCAGTTTCAGTTTCCCATCACAAAGGGGACTCGAGCTATACTTAGCAGATCGAAGGGAGTGAGTTTTCTCCAAAAATCTGATTTTTAGCTTATTTATCCGCTCAATTATTGACCCTAATGCAAAAATGGGGTCTACAAAACTTAGTACACGTCAAATTGGTTCAAAATCATTAATATTGAGTACAGAGACCAAAATATGTTTTTTAAAAAACGGTTTAAAAAAAACCTCAAAATTGGGAATATTATGGCGCCTCATACTCCTCCCCACGAAGACCTGTGAAGCTCGCGTATGAGTCTATAGATTGCCTCTGACCTCTATTATCCGAATATTGTATTGAAAATTCGTTCCTGACCATTGTGTGAGATGTAGGGGCAAAAAACTGCGATTTCCGGGTATTTTTTATAAATATTGGTAAATAGAGGAGCTTTTACTTTGAAATTTGGGGCACTTCTAGTGATCGTTTTTCAAAAGTAATGACATATTTGTGTTCCAAAAGGTCAAAACATATGAAATCGACCCCAAGAACGCTGACTTTGCTCAACCTTAGCACATGGGGGGCTGGAGCCTCAAAATATCACCCTCACACCTCTTATGGTAAATTTTGAGTTGCTCCTTTTCTGTAAAATTTTATTTTGGTCTTGTTTCTCATACCATTTTTTTTTTGAGAAATATACAGTCTGCGAATCCACTTTACACATTATGAATCACATTAGAAACCCCTACCTTTACTCAGTTTGTAACTCCAGCCCCTTTGGATTTGGATATATTGTTCATAAGTAATCTAATGGGAAATTTGACGTAGACTAAGTTTTGTAGGCCCCATTTTTGCACTAGGATCAATAATTAAGCAGATATGAGCCAAAAATCATATTTTTGGAAAAAACTCACTCTCTTTGATCTACTATGTTTGTGAATACCATTTAAAAGTCATCTAATAGGAAATTTGACATAAAATGAATTTCATAGACTTTATTTTTGCTCTAGCACCAATATTTCGGCAGATATGGGCCAAAAACCTGATTTAGAGGTAAAGGTCCACAATTTAGGGGACTTCCGCACCTCGGACGCGACCGGACACCTCAGATTCATGTTCAGGGCATAAAAATGGGCCATTAGAGCCAAACATCGATTGGCCGTCGAGTTTTTCCCTCCGAAGTATTAATTCTACCGGACTATAGAGGAAATTTCCTACAAAGAAATCATTCGTCGTCGAAGTATTGTACCTATAATAATTTTTCTCGGTATTTTTTTCTCGTCGATGACGAACAATAGAACAATTATCCAATTAAAATTAGAATTTCCAAAAATCTCGATCGAAATCCAATTTAACACTCGTAAATAGACCTTAATTGACGACGAAATTTTCAAATCTAATACATCTCCGATGAAACTTCTTATCGAATAAGCTCACAAAAAAATAGAATTCGATTAGTATTCTACGATTGTTCGGTCCGCACAGGCATCACGGACGTACACCGCATCCGGCATTTTATCTTCGCAGCGATCCCCAATCACGAATTTATTTCCGTTTTCGATGCATCCGACCGCCGCATAGCTTACGTACGATAATGTACTCAGCCATCGAATAATGCTTATTTTTATTCACAATGGAAACACGTATAATATTTTAAAAGATATGGCCGTATTTCCATTTAAAAGCTCTCGCGTAACTCGAGCCTTAAATGTGAAAATTTTACCCAAATGGTAGATAAATTCTCCTAGAAGAATCCCATTCGTAAAGCTTACTTAACCAAAAGTTTCCACAGATGGAAATCTTCCTCTAAAATGTTTGTATTTTTTTCAACTTTCTAAATGATGAAAAATTTCTCCAAGCTGAGAGCTTTCCAAAGTTTAATTTTCTCGGTTATATTTTGCGAAGAAAACAGAAAACAAAATGTTATTGTGTTATCGATACGTCATTTTCTAGGCTTAGCTTCGATACTTGAAAAATATTCATAGATCAATTTCGCCTAACTGAAATTTTCTACCGTTTTTAAAACACGTATTTTCACAAAAAATTGTCTTTCGTGTTTGTAAAAGATAAATGTGTTTCGACGAAATCGAATGGGTACTTTCGTGGGGGAAAAATCGTCTCGAGCCTATCTCCATGTGTATAGGTAACATTTTCCAATTTATTTTCCTTTTTTTACCAGACTTTGCTTTGGAAATTCGTTTGTTTAGTCGAACGACAGACTTGACAACCCTGCATTCGAAGCCCAACCAAGTTCACGAAGCTTGCTTGGCAATTAGAAAATTCGCGAGGGAACTGCAATGTTAATACGTTTAGCTGTTATAGCCTGCTTTCTTGCAGCGTGCACGCAACCTCTGTAGAAAAATAGGGAAAAAAGGGTGCATGGTGTTTCTTCGACCTGCCGCGTTGTCGTTTGTTGTTATTCGTCGTTAAATATGTGAAATTCTAATATTAAAGTGATGAATCAGTAATTTTGTTTTGTTACGTGTGGGTACTGTGTATCTATAATGGATATGATTGGCTAAATATTTGGGACACATGCGAACTTTGGCACGTGAAAAATACATCGACTCGGGTGGAAAGTAATTCACCCGTTTTTTGATTACTTGGTTGGTATGAATTTTATCACTGTGAGAATATTTTATTTTGATAGCGAAATTTGCGTACCTAGGCCAAATAAACGTAGGTAAAATTTTCCTATGCGAATTAATTGCATTAATCAATTTAATATAATGCAATTAGCCATCGCGCTACATTAAACCATTGTACACGTAGCATAACACTTACTTAGCAAATAAATGACGAGAGACCTCTAATTCTTGCATTAATTTAATGTTTAACGCTTCATCAACCATGTCTAACTGTTTAGAAATGTTTCATCTAGCATTCAACGAGCGTGTAATATTTTTACGTTTCGATGTTGGTCCATTATGTATCAACTCGAATATATTTTAATCTGACGTTCTTAGGATTTCCGAATTGAGTCGAAAATTTTTACGAGTACCATCTCCCTGCTCCTCTCTCCTAATTAGATGTACAAAAGAAATGAGAGAATCGTGAGTTGTTCAGAGGATTTTGAGGAGATGATGAGAGAAGGGGGATCATATATTATGATATTGGTAAAATTTAGAGAGAGTAAATCTGCATAATTTAAAGATTATTAAAAATGAAATCAAAAATCACTTCTGAGAAATTTAGAATTCTGAAATTTAGCTTTTTTGCAAAATATCAAATTTTAAAGGCACAGATCCAGTTTCATGCTTTGGTAATTAATTTTAAAATACTGCACCTAAAAATACTTTTAAAAATTCACTTTAAAACTAGGTACCCTAGAATTTTTTGTGGCCATATTGCGTTTGATTTTCGACATTTGATTTCCAAAATTGATTTTCAGCATCGACGTAGTTTTTGAGTTTTGATTTTGAACGTTCGATATTTCGATATGTGATTTTCGATTTTCGAAATTTATTTCTCAATTTTAGATCTTGATTTTCAATACTTACTTGATTTTCGACTTTCGATCTTCGATTTTTAATATTCGATTTTCGACATTCAACTTGAAATTTTTGACATTCGATTACCTATTGAATTTTGACGTAGTGAAATTCTGAAAAAAACCGAAACAACGAAATCATGAAAAAAGTTTATCGAAGAGAAATCGTGTAATAATAATTCGTCCAATTAAGAAAATGAAAAAAAAGTTCCAGAATTCGATAATATGAAATAAGTTTTTTTCTTCCAAAAAAAACCACACATTTTAGTGGTTGATAGATAAGTCTAAAAAAAAAAATTTTAATCAAAAATTTCCAAAAATATTTCTTTTGGGAAAAAAGAGGAGAGAAGAAGTTGTTGCATTAGATCTAAAATAAGTACTTGTTTTAGTGGGCGAAAGGCGGAGAAGGGAAGACGGAATAAAATGAATTCATTGGAAGGAAGGACACGTAAAAGGATACAAATATCAATTTTTCAGTTTCTGTAAGAATCTTGAAAATTGCAATTTTGTTTCGTGTTCGCTAATTTTAATGTGTAGTCTTGTTTATTAATTTTCCTCAAACGACCCCCCCCCCCAGGCGCATTGAAAATGACCACTAAAAATACAGAATGTCGAAAAGTTGGCTTTTATGATGACTTTTTATTGACATTAATGGGATTTTTGTATTTTATCTCATACTTTGGAATAAATTTTCAATTTTTACATGACCCCTCCCCCCTTTACTTTGCTGTCTATCACAAGTTACTAAACTGGTTTTCAAGAGGAGAAAATTATGTTGATTAATGGAAAATTTGAAATTCACTCGATGAATGGAAACAATTACATAATTATGTTGAGAAAAATTTCAATGTATCACAATGAGATTTACATTTGGCAATTTTTAATATTAATTCACTACTTTGATTTGTCTTTGATTTCCTAGATGTCCGGAATGGGCACGTAAATATTTTTTTAAAATATTTTAATTTTCATTTAAAAAAAGTTTTGAAAAGATTTGGGCTAAATTTTTTTTAAATTTTTTGGCATGGAAATTATTTAAAAAGTTCTAAACAAAAATTCTTCAAATGATTTTTCGCACATGAAAAAATTGGAAATATTTGGGTAAAAAATGTGTTTTTAAACATTTTTGAACAAAAAGTTTTTCCATTTTTGAACAAAAAGTTTTTCCATTTTTTGAACAAAAAGTTTTTCAATTTTTGAACAAAAAGTTTTTCAATTTTTGAACAAAAAGTTTTTCAATTTTTGAACAAAAAGTTTTTCAATTTTTGAACAAAAAGTTTTTCAATTTTTGAACAAAAAGTTTTACAATTTTTGAACAAAAAGTTTTTCAATTTTTGAACAAAAAGTTTTTAAAGTTTTAAACAAAAAGTTTTTTTAATTTTTGAACAAAAAGTTTTTTAATTTTTGAGCTGATTTTTTGGCAATTTCGTGAAAAATTTTGCATAAAAAAATTGGTCAAGTATTGTAATTTTTGAAAAAAAAAATTAAAACGGTCACACCGAAAAATACTTGACAGAGGTAGATACTACATATCTTTGATTTTGTAAAATATGTAAAAAAGTAAAATATTCTTTGATTGGTCATAGTACTTGTTTACTTTATTTTGATATTTTTGCACAATTGATGAATTTTGTTTTTCATTTACTTTTTTTCAATTCAATTGCTTCTTTTTCACTCCAAAAGAAGAATTTACAAAAATATTTCAAATAGATACTTTAAGCAAAAACATACCTAGTAATTGAACTCCGAGAGGTATTTGAAGCTCTTGAATTAGATTCTGGCGTTATTTTAACCCCAAATCCAGACTCGGGTCCACGCGGTTGTGAAGGGGTGGTAAAGTTCTGACAATAGCAAGTGTAATATCGAAATACCTTTCTTTTGTCCTCCTAGTTCATTTCTGAAGTAACTTTCCCAAAAAACCAAGAGGCCTCTCGAAGAAGGAGGGTGGCCTAAGACTGAGCATTTTTTAAACTTACGAGTGACGTATCACCCATAATTCGCAAATTAGCGTAAAAATTCACTTTTATTTTAAATTAATAACCACAAAGAAAGTGAACACGCTAGCTAAAAATAATAAAACATGAACGACAAAGCGATTTCCTCTCCAGTAAAATGTTTTTCAAAGCATTAGTCATACAGTCGTAAAAGTAAAAAAATATAAATTGTCACGTATCAAGGCGCATATATCGAGAAACCAAACTGCCAAAACGATTCCTAAAATCGATAACTAAAAATGAATTTATTCTGTTGGCCACTGCAGTCTTCCGTTTATGTACATATGCATTTCTCCAACTTGAGATGAAAACTGCTGGTACCTAAACCTATATGTAAGAGGGACAAAATTTCGATTTTTAACTCTCCCTGCCCCGCCCCTTACCCTTAAAAAGAACAAATATTGCCAAATTCGTGTTCTACGACCTCAAAAACATAGATTTAGACATACGACACGCTATATAAATATTTTTCACCTCTTTCTCATCCTCACCCTCACCCCTCTTCAAAGGCGTAGGTGGATGCAAAATCTGACTCCAAATTTGTGTTCAGCATCTCAAAAAACATAATATACCATGAAAACGCAGACCACACCTCGTCGACAAAATATCATTTTGCTGAATTTTTTTAATTTCGCCCCTCACGCCCCCTCCCCCCACTTCTGGGGAAAAATGTTGCCAAATTCGGATTCTAATCTCTCATTTATAAATCCGTGAAAATCATCGAAAATCACTGAGAAACAGTCAGAATTGCAGCACAGGAGAAAATCAGTGAAAACATTTTCAATAAAAATAAATCAGTGAGAAAAATCACTGGAAAATCAGTGAAAATTCACTGAAAAGTCAGTGAAAATTTTTGAAAAATCAGCGAAAATAATTCGCTGAAAATCGGTGAATTTTGCTGATTTTTTCCTGTGCTGCCAATTCTGAATGTTTATCAGTTACTTTTCACTGATTCAGAATGAGAGAGTAGGGTCAAATACACACACATGGTTGGTTTCACAAATATTTCTAGATTGGAACTGAAATAAATTAATAAATAATTAATAATTGTCATTTTTAGGGTGTCCTGGCCCACTGTGGTTCGCATCAACTTTTAAGGCCATTTTTTGATATTCCTATTAACTTTGGCAGAATAAAGTGTAAGAATATTTTCTATCAGAAAAACGATCAGCTTCATTTTTTAATAGCCCAATTTTTTTTTGTATCTCGATTGGAGCGTATGTTCTGGACAAAAAACTGGTTTTGGGGGCAAAAATGTGGATTGTTGGGGGAGAAGCAACGGCACGATTTTTTACAAAAATTTAGGGGTTGTTAAGGACACCATTGGCTACAACTTTTCTTCAAAAAAACTTTAGCCTGGAATTAGTTTCGCTACGACCCATTGCAGGAGAAAATGCACTTACATTTTTTTTCAGAAATCCCGAAAATAATGAAGTTCTCGTTTTTTTTTTAAAAAAATATTCCCAAATCTGCATAATTATCTTTTAAGTAAATTCATTTCGATATTTATTCAAACCATCGTCACATTCGTCAAACAATAAATTCAATAAGGTTAACACCGAAATCAAAAATCCGGCCCCATAAGACTGCTCGAATTCAATATTTTGACAAAAAACCTACCACTTGAGAAAACATCGAATGGATTACTCGTCGGCGTCTTCTACGTATTTACGAAATAATCGAGTGAAGAGTCATTTCCGACTGATTCCGAGTCAATTTCCTCTCTACTTTGGCATCTTCTCTCTATTATACGAGTATCGAACAGAATTCAAAATTAGGAAATTTTGATAGGATTGGATAGGATTTCATTTCCCAAGTAGGTTTTCAATAGCTGACTGAGAAAATCGACTCTTCACAAACATCCAATACAGCGAAAAATTTCCCAATTTTGTTAAAAATTCGTAAATTCTTGTCTCGTTTCAAAAAGAAATTAAATATTGACATAATTGCTGCTATATCGTCACCATATATCTTTCTTGTCTTCGTAACACGATTTCTTCGAGTAAAATATCATCATCTATAAAAAAGTCGATGAAATTTTCAATTACGTTTTCAACTGGAATAAAAATATTGGCGGGATATCGTATAAATGTGTAGCAACCATTACTCGAAATTTTTCTCAATAAAGCGTATTCCTCGTTTACTAAATAAAAAGGCGAAAGGACTGTCACCGATTTGGACATTCCACAAAAACACTCGGAATTCTGCTGCCGGTTGGACTTATGTATGAGGTCGAAATTTCACCATCTCAGCCAAGATATTACGTATATGGATTTTCTGTAGAGCTTTTTGAATTATAGCATGAAAAAATTTACTAGGTCAGGCTGCGAAAGTATACGTAATAGAAATACTTAGAGTTAGTACTCGTACTTGGTGCAATTAAGCTGCTGCATACTTTTAGCATGGTTACGTCTACTTCACATTTTACGTATTCTTAATATAACTAGACGTCTTTATACTCGTATAATTTATATCGCATCTATGGTTTATATTGCCTGTACATTGTACAAAGATTTTCCATTCTGTGGCTAAAATTAATATCACCGGAAATATCGGAATGTTTGATGAAAACGAATTTTTTGAGAAGCGGAAACGTCACTGGATCGAATAACAGCATTTGAACAGTAGTTTGCGGTTGAATAATTAAATTTTCTTATAAATGGCGTGAAATAATGTGGCATGGTGCCCATTTCGTCGAGGTACACAGTTTTGTATTTATAGTGTTAATTTTTGATATGGGTTAATTGATTGAGCGTTAGGTATACTTGGACTTTATTCGCTTGCTCGCTCCGACAACAAACACCTATTCGGTATACTTAATGTTGGAATTTTTACCTTAATAGTGTATTCTAGGCATGCGCAGGTTCGTTAGACGATATATTTATTGGCATAAAGTCATATAATGTGCGGCTATACAGCCTATGGTAAACCTAAAGCTATTTACTGCCCACTTTGAATTAACTCTTATTAAGATTCTCGTAATGATATAGGGCCTTTGTGTACTTATGCTTTTTGATGAGTATATATGAAAGTACGGGATCGAGGTGCCTCTATATGGATATTTGTGGCTGTAAAATGGCTCTACGTAGACGTAATAAATTAATTAATTTGATTTACAAACACAAATAGGGAGTAAAATGTGTGAAATTATAGGTCTAGGTAGGTAGGCGGTTAATTGAGTAAATAATTAGAGATTTCATTCTACATTGGGCATAATTGAAGCTTGAAGGGTTATTATGATTGAGGAAGTATTAGAAATGTGTGAAAATGGAGGTTAGAAATTTTATTTACCAGAAAATTAATTTTTAATTTTTTCCCCCGAGATTTACTTTATGAAGAAAAATAGTTGAGATTTTTTTTTTTTGAAATCGAATTAAAATTTTTCATACGAGATATTTCTAATATGAAATTTTAAATTTGAGATTTAATTTTACATTTCGTCTTATAACTTGGTTACGATAAGAAGATGGGGAAAAAGAACTCGTGTTTACGACTCGGTTCGCATATACGAAAAGGTTTTTATAGACGTTCAATATTGACAATTTAGCGAGCAAAGGAAAGAGCAAGAATGGTACAAATTGCACGCTTCAATATCGCCATAAAAGCAATTTAAGGTATAAAAACAAGAAATAAATCTGTTTCCTTATTTGTTGGTCCGGTACGAAGGAAACAAGTGATCCAATTAGAATGAAACATGGTTCGCAAATGTTCCAGCGTATAAAGTACTCGTACATTATTGGTAGAGATAGGTCTACGAAAAATCCAATTATTCGTTTTATATGAATGGAAATAAGAGATGTAAATTTTCCAAGTATCGGTTTAACTTGGTTTATTGAACTTTTTTCGATAAAAAAATTTAGATGAGTTTTAATGGAAAAGGGAGGTGGCGACGAATAATTATTTTTGAACGATTTTTTAGAGCGAAATTATCTGGGCGTAAGGATTTTAAATATTTTTACAAATTACTTTTTTTCATGAAGAAAGGATATTTACGACGAATCAGTCGATCTTTGTTCTTTTTTTCGTAGTTGAGTGCTAGGGGAATCGGCGAAATTTGTTTAGACCTCAAACAAAAAGATTTTTGTAAAATTACATCCACTGACTCCGCGCCACTATTACCTCTCTCCCATTTGTCCTTGAAATCTCAGAAAGACCTGGTAAAAATTTCATTTCCTGACTCTACCATTGCCTCTCTCCCTTCTGCCCTTAGAATCTACATAACCACGCTCAGAATACTTTGAAAAATTGAAATTACTCCTATGTTTTTTTTTACGTTTTTCAATATTCAGTGCAAAATCGAAGAAAAAAATTAAAATTTTTTAATGAAATGACGTCAGTATGAATATTTCAACCCATAAAAATAATCGACAACAATTTTTCATATTTTTCTTCATTTTTAAGAAAAAAAGTTTACCTAATGCAAGTTTTTTCCTTCATTTTGAAAAATGGCCAGGACCAGGTAATGATGGTGAAAAATCGTCCCTGATGATTTTTGTGAATTAAAATGAAGAGCTCTTTTCCAAAGTGGCCTAAAGAATTATTTCACTTTATGAAAGTACAAAAGTCGTAAGTTTATCTCGATATCTGTTGATTTCAGAATAATGATGTGAAAATGCTGATATATGGCATTGATTGAGGGGGGAGAGGTGGTGGTAATTTGCAGGGCATTGCTGAATAGTACCTACAATGCAATACTTCGTTTAATAAAAATTTATTCTACTTAATTGGGTGAGAAATGCAAAATTGAAATATCCAATTTATTCATAATTTGCAAAAATCACGACTTTGCCAACTTTGAGGGGTTCCAGCTTACTAACATCAAATTTTTGGAGATCGAGACCTTCACCACTTGTTAGGTATTCCACTGTACTATAAATTTAGAGTGATATGGGAAAGAAATGTTCAAAGGCAAGCCATATAAACGTACTTTACTTCGTACACAAAATCAACTTTTTTGACTTAGGCCACTTTGGAAAAGAGCTCTTCAAATATTCATTTATAATTTTTTTTTCTGATACGATTTCGTACTAAAAGTTGAAAAATCTCGAAAAAATTTTATTTTTTAAGGACGACTGCTCCTGAAAAATCGAGTGAGGGTGAAAAGGGGTGTTAATACTGTCATTGAGTTTTCTGGGTAAAAAATCCATACGAAGACCATTTCCAAAAAATATTTTTGGAGAAGTTAGATTTTAAGGTCAAGTGGAAAGGGGTAAAGGTGGAGTCAGGGCGTGAAATTTTTACCAAGTTTTTTTAAAATCCAATTGTCTACAAACATCTTCTCAGGTAGCTACCTTCTTATTCAACTTTTGAAACAAAAAAACAAAACGATCACCCTTAACTGTCTGACAGGTCGTAAAAAATTAAAAATCGTGATTTCCTACAGAGAGATAGTCATAAAAAATTGTCAAATCAGCTCAAAATTGACTTCATAACATCAAAATAAGTTAAAAAATTTATAAAATTGAAAAACTATCTGTTCCTTTCTCGTATAGTTTTTCAATTTTATGAATTTTTAGACATACTGAAAGTATTTTTGTTGAGTTTTTTTTTTCAAAAATTATAGTTTTCTTGATTTTAAATTAGGAAGGAGGGGGAGGGGGGGGGGGGGTCATTGAAATGTCAAACATGTAGTAGAAAACTTTATAAATAACCATAAAGAAGTCATGTATTTGCTCCAGAGAATTTTGTTACACATTCTGGAAGAATACGAGAAAAGTCACTTTTTATCCCCCCCTCCTCAACCGTGATGATAAGGGATGATGTCAATGATCTATTCGGATGGAAATTTTTTTATGTCTACCAAGATTTTTATTCAAATTTTTAAAATAATTTTCAAATTCTAAACATTTTTGATCTATTTTTAAATTTTTAATGGAAATATCTGTAATTGGCTTCAATACCAGCTTTTGGTAATTGAACTTTTCGTTTTTTTATTTCGATTCTTTTTCCAAGTTTCTTTTTAATTGTGCCTCTCAATTTTTTAACAAAATGAGCGAATTTCAAAAAATTTCAATTCTTTTTATTTTCTTATAAAAATTTAATTTCCAAAACCTCATTTTTTAGATTTTAGAATATTATCCCCCCCCCCCTCCCGAAAGTAATTAATACATTTCAATTTTAAGCTAAATCGAGTCACTTTATTCCTAAAATACGAAGAACTAGACACACTGTGTCAAAAGAGCGGACTTCCTATAATATACAAACTAGAATTGAACTTGTGAAGCTCAACTTTCAATGCACGTATCAACTTCGAAATTTAATCATCCCTTCCTCTATACACATTTTAATTACTACGGAAATTTCAAGTCGATCGATCAACTCTGACTTGAGTTATGGTGTCACAAAAAAGAACTTTAAAACTTCAAAGCTCAGCTTTCCTTGCTCAAAATTTAACCTAAAAAATTAGGTCTTCTCCTGTACGATCTACAGTCTACGCGTACCGTAAAAATTTCAAAACGATCGGTTCAGTTAAACGAGAGAAATCAAGTTGGAAAAATTGACCAATTACAAGCTTTTGAACTTTGAGCTCATTTTTCTCAAAAACGTGAGATTTTAAGAAAAATTCATGAGAAATTGAGCTTGAAATTCCTAACCAATTTTTTGACCTTCATTTTTCTCTACAATGCACCGTTTCCGAGATATTTTTGAATAACTGAATAAATTTGAGCTTCAAAAGCTCAGCTTTCTATGCACAGATCGCCTTCTAAATTCAATCAAATTTTCTCCTAAACACATTCTTATCACCATAAAAATTTCAAATCGATCGGTCGATTTTATTTATCTTGTCAGAGGGAGGTTTCAGAAACTTTGAGCTTTAAAAGCTCGACTTTCACTGCACGGATCGACTTCAAAATTTATCAGCTCTTCTCCTGTACACATTCTAACCACTGTAAAAATTTCAAGTCGATTGGTCAACTCTAACTTAAATTATAGGATCACAAAAATGAACTTGAAAGCTTCAAGCTCAGCTTTCTATGCACTGAAATGAACCAAAAAATGATCATTTTCTCTCCTGCACGATCTACATCTACTATAGAAATTTTGAAACGATTGGTTCAGTCAAACGAGAGAAATTGAGGTGGAAAAATTGACCAATCACAGGCCTTCCAACTTTGAGCTCAATTTTCTCAAAAACTGTGAACTTTCAAGAAAAATTCATAAAATTTAGATCACGTAGGGCAATAAAACTATCAAAAATTGAAAAGACCTTCATATAAAAAATTTATGTCAAGTAGAACAATAAAATTAACAAAGGTTGAATAAATAAATGTAACAATGGGGATCCGAATACAAAGCCGACCGTCTGCCTTGTAAGGAATTTTTGATAAAGATTTTATCTGCCGACTACTGCTTCAGTCAAAGGGGCCATAAAATCAGTCTTTGTGTTGGTCTAAAAATGCCGACCCAGCAGGTGGTATTGGAAGGGTTCAAAGAAAATATTTTATCTGCCGACTCCTTGTTGAAAAATAAGATTAAATCGCATCAGAAAAGTTGACCAATCACAAGCCTCCAAACTTTGAGCTCAATTTTCTCGAAAACGGTGAGCTTTTAAGAAAAATTCATAAGAACGAAAGTTGTAGAGCTTGAAATTCCTGACTATCCTTTTGGCCTCCGTTTTTCTCTACGACGCACCATTTTCGAGATATTTTAGAAAAACTGAATAAACTTTGAGCTTCAAAAGCTCGACTTTCAATGCACAGATCGACTTCAAAATTTAATCAGCCCGTCTCCTGTACACGTTTTAACCACTGTAAAAATTTCAAGTCGATTGGTCAACTCTAACGTGAGTTATCGCGTCAGAAAAAAAGTCTCAAAAATGAGCTTTAATGTTAAAAAGCTCAGCTTTCTGTGCACAGAATTGCACCAAAATCTAATCAGCTCTTCTCCAGCATGAACTACACCTACTGTATAAATTTCAGCCCGATCTGTTCAGTTTAGCGAGAGAAATCGCGTCAGAAAAAAAAGGCTTCAACAAACAAATAAAAAAACCCTTATGAACGCAATAGCGGATTCCCGCTAGAGCGGGAAGTCCGCTAAAAATTGGCTGAACTACATTTTTCATCACTAGATTTTTGAAGCTCTGTAAATTTCCACGATATTTCAAATATTTTCGAAATCGTCCATCCATATTTCAATTTGAAGTATCAAAAACATATTCAATGCTCAACTTAATCCGTTTGATCGTATGTTTTTATTTTTCGGACTTTTTGGAGCTTTCAGTAATTTTCTCCAAACTAGGCGAAAATAAACATCAGCTGCTAAATATTTAATTGGTGCATATTTTTAAATCTTTAAAAGAGCGTTGTAAATTCGTATCATTATTCAATACCGTTCGAAGATAACATGAATTCGAGTTATTTTAGGAAGAGGAAGAGGAAAGAAGAAAAGAAAATTTCCTACTCAGACATTTTTTTTCATTTTCCATTTCTAAATGCAAAATTTTACCAATTTTTTGAAAAAGTATTTATTTTGCAATTTTTTCTCCTAATAAAAATGCGAGCTAATTCCTGCTTCTCCTCAATCTATTCTTGACCTGATTTGAACTTATTGAATGAATCTGCCTTGAATTTCACACTTGATGGATCACCAGACGAATTGCAATCTTCTTCAATATGAAAATTGCCATTTTTGTTTTGGGAAGTTCTGGAAATGCCAAAATTCTTATAGAGGCTTCAAAACGATTGAAAATGTGATCCATTAGTACAAAAATTCAAGATTGATATATGAAATTTGAGTTTTTACAATTTTTAATTGAAATGTATAGGAACCTGATTTAAGTTTTTGTAAATTTTTTCATTGTGCATACATAATTTAGTTTTGAAAAAAAATTCTTAAAAAACAGAAAAAACCTCCTTTCACACTGAAAAATAAATTATACTTCTTCAATACCTTGAAATCTCGTGCTGACAAAAATATTTTGATATGTCATGGTATGGTTTGACGGGGGAGGGGGATAAGGGGTTGCTTTTTAATGACAAACGTAGAATTTTAGTCGAAAAAATTAGGTACTTACAAGTCGTTAATTTTTCAATTTTTAGCTCTCTTTTCCTCAATTGATGCAAATTTCGGTCCTTTCCTATCAGAAGTTCATTGAATTAGTTCGGTAATGTAAAAATTCTATTTTTTCTATCGATCCTAAATAAATCATCAGTCAAGCATATTTAAAGATAACTCGATATATTTTCACTTTTGGTAATCAGCCAGAAACGCCAGAATGAATGAAATTCTCTAACGTCTCGTTTCTTTCACGTCCCATTCCCTTTAAATCAATCATTTTATAATTTAAACGCCGCGCCGTCGTACTAAGAAAATGACCCGTTACTTTATTTCAACACTTATAGGTATATTTTTCGGCACTAATTTCAAAATTCATCGCGTAAAAATAAATTCGGAATTATTTCGTACTGAGAAAAAGGTGCTGGAAAACTCGCATAGAAAAACTCATTCGATATAATTGACTTTGAACTTTGAAGTTATAAAACAGCCACCAGATGGCTTTTTGAATACATTTTCGAAATATTTTCATTTTACGAAATACCTACGTATAAATTTCTACATTACTTATTTTTCTTTCCTAACAAACTGTGACGAATTATTTTTTTCCTCTCTATTTCAATGTCGCTTTTTTCTAGTTTATTATTTAATTATAGGCGAAAAAAACACAGCATTAAGTAATAACCCTGGATTCGTTCAACGTAATTGTACGCATGTAATATCATATTAAATAAAAAATATTTATCGAAACTTTGATGAGTAATATGCCATCGAATAATATTAATAATAAAAGATAATAATTCAATTTTTATGACGCGCATGTGATCGAATTATAAGGTCAATAGCGTGATGGTATCATAATTAAATTAATACCGCCTATATCGAAGATCAGAGTTTTCACTTTAAATTAAAATCGCTTAAACTTGGCAACATGGCTCACCAAAACACTACAGCTTCTTCGTACAATACATTTTCTCATCCGAGTACCTGAATACTCATCCAATTTCAAGGAGATTTTTGTCATAAGATGATACCACGCGTCATATGACGCGTTATCACATCGTTAATCTGGTTTGGTTCACTCGTTCAAACGTATCGCGAATAATAATCAATCAATTTCGCGATTTTGTTGTAAAATTTTTACGTCCATGTTTTCATTTTCGATGAATCCAGGGTCGTAATTTTTTTTATTAGAATTCGATAAAAAACATATCGAGATTTGAAGATTGGAATAGAAAACATGGCCCAAATTCCAAAAAACAACGTAGGCTTTTGTACAGAACGTAAAAAAAAAACACTTCCGTCATTAGCGAGAAGCTTACTTTTAACAAGTTTAATCAAGCTATTTGAGCTTTTGTTATATTTTCAGTGGGACGAATTATAAAAAGCACGCGTGCAAGTTGTAGGTATATGGGTGACATGGAACAAAGCCACTTTATACCTTGTTGTTAGGTACTTTTAAAGTATCCAGCTATATGTTTTATAATGTCAACATACGCTCGGGAGACTTTTTAAGAGCATTAGTTCTTGAAAATATATACAATTCGACTCGGTGTGAAGATTTTTATTCTTCAACGTTAAATGTCATTGTAAAATACATCTTTATAATTAAGTACACGTAGCTCGTGTTTTATGTCATCATATCCCTGGTACTCGTGCACAGAAATGTAGGTAAGTTGTGATATATGGTGCTTTGTCGGATTTATTTGTAACGTGAGTGATTCCATTTGTGCTTGGGATGTGTACTTTGGTAGATTTATTTGTATTTCGGCTTCCGCCATATACCTAGACCTACTGGATCAATTTTTGGTTTCTTCGCTTAATTATTATACCCGGAGATGGAGAGATGAATTGTTGAGAAGTCTGAACGCGTGTAAGTAGAAAGGATGTCTTATTAAAGGAAACTTCAAACGAAGGAAATTAGTTTTACTTTTCAAACGGTTGAAAATTAAAAATAAAAGGGTGAATTGAATTTACTCGCCAATTGATTCGAATGAACAATTGGTTCGGTTCGCAAATAAAATTAAGAGTATGTTTCCTCGAATTCAAATCAATTTCTAAGTATTGTGTATGGTTTCATTAAATGACCCATTCTGAGTAATATTGATTTTGGCTGAATTTATCCAAAGGGGGTGATTTTTGAAAATACAATTTAATTATGCCTTGTTTGTTGTATGGATTATTAATCGAAAAGTAGATTAACCTGAAGGGTCTGGCTGGATAAGATAGACGAAATAGGCCCCAGCTTCGATTTTCATTTTGATCTCTTCAGATTATTCTTCTTGATGTAAAAAAATCTGAAAAATTGACTCCCCCCACCACCCCTCTTTCGGAATTATGGCCTTTTTATTGCCTAATTTTCAAAAAAATTTCATTTTCAACGAAAGTGAAGGAAATTTTATGTTCTTTGGCACAAAATTACATCTCGTTGAGGTGTATTTATGATAATTTTTTCAGCAATTTTGATGCACTTCTACACATTTTTTCGGCCATTTGAAGTTTTTAATTGTAAAAAACACCATACAAGCAAAAAGCGACCTCCCTGGAAAAATTATTTAAAAAATAGTTTTTTTATGAAGAATTTTCCGTGTATTAGATTTCGGTCGTTTTTTTGAACTAAAGACTGAGAATCGCAAAAGACCGTACAGAAATGTTATTTTAGCAGATTTTTCAAATTTTGAGCGTTTTATGCAGAAAGGAATGACCAAATGAAAAAATAAATCTCATATTCGTGTTCATCAGGTCAAAATACCCTGATAAACACTCTTTTCGCGATTGTTTTACTTGAAGTCTTAAAATTCCCTTTTTTCACTGATTTTTCGTGACAAAAAACAGTGAATTTCGACATTTAAAATATAACGATCGCGAAAAGAGTGTTATCGGGGTGTTTTGACCTGCTGAACACAGATATGGGATTGTGTTTTTCATTTAGTCATACCTTCGTATGTATTACCCCCCCCCCCCCGTTCCCACAGACACTAGTTTACTTCCATTTATATGTATTTATATATAATATGTATTTCAACTTTTCACCGAAATTAATCTATTGAGAAAGTTTTTTAGATAGGGTTTCATTTTTGCAAATTTTTTAATACGTTGTGTGGTAGTCTGTGAGTTAAAATCCTCCCATGCAAATTTACAACCTCCTAGGACTACTGCATGGTAGTGAAGTTATTGGTTCTTCAATGTCATTTCATTTTCGAAAAAAAATGATTTTTGTGTTTTAAACCTCCAATTCCTTATCTCGCAGTAAAAAATTATTAATGAATTAATTTCGTGAAGCGGAACTAGCGGAACAATGAGGAGTCAAAGTGAAAATTAATCGAAAAATTTGAAAAAAAATAAAGCAGATAAATCTGCGAATTTGCTCCCGTTTACGTGGAGCTTTTCTTGATCTCAATCTGCCATTTTGATGCATGTAAAAAAATTTCTATATCTGGAAAATGTGACTCAAAAGTTTTTAAATCGAAAAAAAAATGCCGATTTCTGATTAATTTTGGATCGTAGAACATGAATAAGGTATTAATTATTGTCTATCGTAATTTACTTGCCTGAGAGACAGATTCAAACTTGAAAATGACGAATTTTAATGGAAGAAATGACCATATGAAAAAACCGATCCCGTATGGAATTTTTAGTAGTTTTTCCAGGGTATTCTATCTTCACTGATATGGCGTTTTTGGTCGAAAAATGGGCAAGAGTGCACCTGTACATATTTTTTTTGAACTCCCGACGTTTTTTCCAAATTTTTCATTTCTGAAATTATTTCCATGGAATTCCAAAGTAGCTTTTTAGAATTTAAAATTGGTACCAAAATATTTTGAAAAAGTTTTTGAACTGATGAAAATAGTAGTCACCGCTACTGCAAGAGTGTGTTTCTTGCTACCTGGTGGGGTGTCAAGAGTGCACCAGGTTCTGATACCTATCTTCGATAGATAGGTTGGTGAGCGGAAACGTAGTTTCAGCAGCTCACAACCTTACTGAGTTCTATATCAAATAATATACGAATGTACAGTGTACTATATCGTATATTCAAGTCAATATAGTCAACTGATTAATTACAGTAGGTTTAAACGATTACGTTTAACTACACAACGCGATTACACTAACAAACGCTTAGCCTAAGATAGGTAATCGATACCAATACGCGAACATAAACACACATAAGTTCACTAGTAACATGTATAAAACGTAATGCAGTAAAACAGTAATGAAGCTCGCGACTCGAAGCACCTCTATTTATAGTCGCGAGCTACCTGGCTTTAGGAAGCTAGCACACCTGATTGGTTGGTAATTAAAGTCCTCTAGCACCTGGCTAGCCAATCACAGGCCTGAGATGTGACATAATCTCAGGTAGATAGCTACCGAATATTCTCGAAGGTGCGAAACCATCGAGAGGGCATCTACCTGGTGTTATCTAAAAGATAACACAACGTACGTAAACGTACGTTAGCTTATGTACATCTCAGTGCACTGTTAATTGCACGTATGAGCTTGAAATACACAACCAAACGAGATCATTGTAGATAGGTATTCGGCGCGTACGTATTGCTTAGCTCTACGTACCTACCCGATATACCTACCTACCTCGTCCACAATGGTGCAATCTTGGTAGGAATATTCCTTACCAGCTCATTTTAAATTGAACAAAAATATTGTATTTAAAAAAAAGAAAAAATCAAATATCGTAATAACAGAAAATTTTCTTCACTTCCGTTGAAATTCAAAATTCTTAAAAATAATTCAATAAAGTGACCATAATTTCGAAAGGGAGGGGTGAGGGGTGAGGTCGAAATTCTTTTTAGAACTTATTAACATCAAAGGATACCATCTGAGGGGTTAGAATGAAAATCGGAGCTGGGCCAATTCCACTCAAGTTATCCGACTAGACTTTTTAGATAACTATAAGCATTGTGTGAAAGCCTTGAAAATATTCAGAAACGTGTTTTTAGTATTAGAAGTTTGTACTTATGTTATGGATTTTTCAAAAAAAAATTAAGAAAACGTGATTATCTTCGAATTAATTATGATACGGGCCTGGTCCGAGTCTTGACTCAGCTCTTATCGACATATTCGGAAACTAAATCGTTATCTGAAAGTATATTTGATACATTCAACGAGAATGCAGAAACATTTGACACCTATAATGTAATTCAACACTTTCCTGGCTAGAAGCGAAAATGACCAGAAACCAGATAAAGACAAAAACCCAGCAAACATTAGCCGAAACATTTCATGAAATCAAAAAACTTTCTCACAAATCTTTTCAGCCCAGTGGCTATAGGTAATTTCAATTGGAAAAATTTTGAAATTAGTTATTGGAAAACATTTTTGAGCCAGAAGAAATTTTAAAAAGTATGAAGTGAAAAAAAAATAAAAATCGACTTAGGTTGGGAAATTTTTGAAATAATTTTTTTTTAATTTTATAGTTGGAAAACATTTTTAAAATAAAATTAGATTAATTTGAAAAAAAATTAAGAGTTGAAAAAATTTGAACTCAGAATAAATTTAGAATAAATTTGAACTTGAATCGTTGAAATAGATTTCTATTGTAAGTGAAATTAAAACTCCTTCTGAAATATGAAAGAAAATGAGATTCGTTGAGGAAAATAATTGTTCTGTGTAAAAAAAATAAAAATATTTGGTATACGAGTATTAGGTACCACACCGAATAATTCATCAAAACTGAAAAAATAATGAGTGGATTATGTTAAATTAAATTTTCTCGCCTATTAATTAAGCATAAAACGAATTACAAGCATATTAACTTGTGCAAAATGCTTTTCTAATTGTCTCGATAAATAGGTAGCAATTATACCTACTTATTATCGCAATTTAACTTATTCTCGCTCGTTTGCTCACTTTAAAAAACCTCGACGCCGAAATTTGTGCAAGATCGATACTTTCTAGGATATTTGCTCCGTGGGCGAATTTCTGCGGATCGCGTGCAATATGTAGATAAAGACACTGCCCTTTGCATGCATTCGGCAAAAATTGCCCTCGTAATGCAAACATCGAAGTCGAGCAAAACGTAAACATAGCTCACGTGTTAATACGTACTACATAATACTTACGTCATGTGAATCTATAGGTATTAGAGTAAACCTCGTTTCTGATGATTAATGACTATAAATCGAACTAATTTTCGAGTAATGATGTTATAATTTCGTCGAAAATAATCATATCTTAATTGATACTATTTCGAAGAAGTACAGCTCGTTTGTTATTCACAAAAGGATGAGAGAAGAAAGATTTATAGAGGAAGGATGATGCACGATAAACTGAAACTGATAAACGTGTATTTGTATGTATGAAGAATAAAGGAATTGGAAATCTCGTGAGTGGTGGTTAAATTCTCTATAAGTATATCTTACAAGTACATATACCTATCTAGTACTAGGACTTGTACAATGTATTTATCTACCCGGATTATTTGATTTGGTTTGAATGAGTTTAAATTGGACAATTTACCATCTTGGTACATACAGGAAAATTTCCTATGTAGGTTCTACGAACTGCTATGGATATTTCAAATACCTAAATCACATATAATTCTCTAGGGTTGACTTTGAACTTCTTGTCGTATAATTTAACCCCAAGAAGCGTACTAATGGTCGAAATAACTTTTGCTAACAACAGTAATAGCTAGCGAGATGAATGAAGTAGCGTTGAGTTGCCCAAGATAAAATCTGTCACTGACCTTGGCAGAATTTCACTTGATAATTTCTTTTACGATTTTTGAAAATTGAATTTTCAATGGGAAAGTAAAACTTTCATCGGAAAATTGCATTTTTATAACGAGATAGGTAGTTACAATTTCAACTAGAAAGTTCAACTTTGACAAGAAACTTCAGTTTTGTCTCAAAAAGTTCAAGTTTTGCAAAAAAGGTTCGATTTTCAATGAGAAAATACATTCTTTTTCAGAAAATCCAGCTTAGAAAAAGTTCAACTTTCGACAAGAAAGTTCGACTTGCGTGAAAAAATTCAACCTTTGTCAAGAATGTTGAAATTCTGGTTAAAAAGTTTCTCTTGGTAAAAAGTTAAGCTTTTAACAAAAAGTTGAACTTTCGACAAAAGGTTGAACTTTTGACAAGAGGCTGAATTTTTTACAAAAGGCTGAACTTTTGACAAAAGGTTGAACTTTGGACAAAAGGCTGAACTTTTGACAAAGGTTGATCTGTTGACAAAAGATTTACCTTCTTACAAAAAGTTGAACTTTTGACAAAAAGGTATGAAAAAAAGAAAGTACCTAGTTGAGCTTTAGACAAAAAGTTGGACTTTGGACACAAAGTTGAACTAAGAATAAGAAAGTTCAACTTTGAACAAACAGCTGAACTTTCTTGAACAAAAAGCTGCACTTTCTTGAATAAAAAGTTGAACTTTTGACAAAAGGTTGAACTTTTGACAAAGGATTGATCTTTTGATAAAAAGGGTTGAACTATTGACAAAAGGTTGAACTTTTGACAAAGGATTGATCTTTTGACAAAAAGGGTTGAACTATTGACAAAAGGTTGAACTTTTGACAAAATGTTGCAATTTTGACAAAATGTTGCAATTTTGACAAAATGGTGCAATTTTGACAAAATGTTGCAATTTTGACAAAATGTTGCAATTTTGACAAAATGTTGCAATTTTGACAGAATGTTACAATTTTGACAAAATGTTGCAATTTTGACAAAGGGTGAACTTTTGACAAAAGGTTACACTTTTGACAAAAGGCTGAACTATTGACAAAAAGGTGTGACAAAAAAATAGTTGAGCTTTAGACAAAAAGTTGAACATTAGACAAAAAGTTAGACTTTGAACACAAAGTTGAACTTTGAACACAAAGTTGAACTTTGAACACAAAGTTGAACATTGAACACAAAGTTGAACTTCTGACAAAAGGTTGAACTTCTGACAAAATGTTGAACTTCTGACAGAAGGTTGAACTTCTGACAAAAGGTTGAACTTCTGACAAAAGGTTGAACTTCTGATAAAAGGTTGAACTTCTGACAAAAAGATGTGACAAAAAAATAGTTGGACTTTTAACACGAAGTTGAACTGTTCAACTTTGAACAAAAAGCTGAACTTTCTTGAGGAAAATGTTGAACTTTTGACAAAAGGTTGAACTATTGACAAAAAGGTGTGACAATAAAATAGTTGGACTTTTAACACGAAGTTGAACTGTTCAACTTTGAACAAAAAGCTGAACTTTTGACAAAAGGTTGAACTATTGACAAAAAGGTGTGACAAAAAAATAGTTGGACTTTGAACACAAAGTTGAACTGTTCAACTTTGAACAAAAAGCTGAACTTTCTTGAGGAAAATGTTGAACATTTGACAAAAGGATGAACTTCTGACAAAAGGTTACACTTTTGACAAACGGTTGAACTATTGACAAAAAGGTGTGACAAAAAAAATAGTTGAGCTTTAGACAAAAAGTTGAACTTTGAACACAAAGTTGAACTGTTCAACTTTTGAACAAATAGATGAACTTTCTTGAGGAAAATGTTGAACTTTTGACAAAAATTGAACTTTTGACAAAAAATTAATTTTTTTACAAAAATCGAACTTTCGACAATAAGGTGTGACAAAAGGAAAATAGTTGACTTCAGATTAAAAAAATTGAACTGTGAACAAAAAAGTTGGTCATGTGACAAAAATCTGGACTTTAAACAAACAGCTGAACTTTCTTGAGTAGAACTTGGGACAAAAAATGAATTTTTGACTAACGAAGTTGAACTGTTACCTATGAAAAAAGGTTACTCTTCAAAATAAAATTCCAAATTACATCCGTCAATTCGATTTTCATTGAGAAAATTCAATTTTCGAGAAGAAACACCCCTTGGACGATGAGAAAAATTCAACTATTGACAAAAAGGTTTGACTTTTAATGAAAAAAGCGCGAATATTTATTGAGAAAAATCAATTTTCAAAAAGAATTTCAACTTCTATCAGTAGGTATCTAAGTTCCACTCAACTTTCGGCAAGTAACCTTAACATTTGATACCTAAGAAAATTCAGATTTCCTGGAAAACGTTCAACTTTCAACAAAAATATACAATTTTTGATTTAAAAAAGTTAAGTTTAGTTTATTTTTTAACGAAGTGATACAACTTTCATCAGAAAAGTCGACTTTGAATAAGTACAGCAACGTTTATTTTGAAAGTTCAAGTTTTATTAAGAAGGTTCGATGTTCAATAAGAAAGTTCAACTTCTATCAGTAAGTTTAGCTCAATTTTAATAAAAAAGTTCAAACTACAACTTTTGTTCAAGATTTTTTAAATTAATCTCCATTTTTTGAAATTATTGATCACTAGAGACAATCGAAGTTGGCTATTTGGAGGGGACAGAGAGTCGAAAGTTCGAAACATCGAAAAGTTTCGACTGATATGGAAATTTTTCAATTTTTCCTAATTTCCCAAATCAACTCGATAATTTCTCCAAAAAGAAAGTTACCACTTTTGGAAATTTTCCCACTTTCACTTAACCCTAACTTTTCCGGAAAAATGCAATTTTGCCATTGTTGAAAGAGTGATTTGTCCGCTGCCCTCGTCTAGTTCAATCCTGTTATTATAATCAGTTCAAAGCTGCTGAACTGGTTTCAAAAATGCACATTTGTTTAGAATTGTCTCAAATATTCATTCTACAAAAAAGTTGCAATGAAATTTTCACAAAGAAAACAAGGGATCCGGAAAGAGGGGGTCTGGTCCCTCCGGATCTGGCTCCAGCTTCGAGATTTTGCCCGGAGGGGCCCTCCTCCTTCCGGCTCCGCTTCGGACCCCTGAGGAAAACAGGTTTATGATTTTTCATCTCCTGGCTCAAAATTTTCCAGAATTATGGATCAGATTTTCTTGACCTAGCCGAATATTTTTGTGTTTTTCACCTACATATAATATTTTCAATAATCAGTTTGAGCTCTGGAATGCCCTAACAATCTGATTTTTCAACTTTATTTCATAGAAGTAGCTTTTGAAGAATTTAGAGATAGCTCAGAGAGAAATTTTAAATTCATCCAATTATGCACACTTATATTTACTCGAATATTTAAATTTTACAATTACAGGTTCATTACGGAATGCACGCAAAGTCAAACGCAGAAAAAATGCCTCATAATGCGAATACATCTGACATCGGCGACTAAAATGTGGATCTTAACGTCTCTAGCATTTTTCTACATCATCATCCAGTACCATGTCAGCAACACGTGGCCACTGCCGCTACCCACCGGTGATATCAGTCAGGACGATACAGCAGCGAAATTATGGATCAAGAATCTCATCGGAGATGCCAAAATGGCGGACGCACTATACAGCATGACAGGGGAAAAATTCGCCCGAGAATTGGCCGTAAAAATTAGTCGATCACTGGATCAGTGCACTCTTGCCTATTGAATATGAACATTAGCAATTTTCGAAAATAATGAACCACCTTATTTACATAGTTTACCCCTACGTATAGAAGACCCCGAACAGCCGCCGAGTTGACCAGGATGGCTCCAAACGCTGATGCATTTGCCAATATTTATTGGCTGGTGGTTGAAGACGCCAAAGAGAAATCAGAGGCGGTGTCGAATTTGCTCAAAAGAACAGGAATACGATTCGTTCATTTGACCGGTAAGTCGAATCGAGTCCCTATTGCATAAAGTTTTAATTGTTATTCCCTTGGGAAGGAACATAGAAACCATATATATATACGAAAAAAAAAAAAAAAAAAAAAAAAAAAAAAAAAAAAAAATCCGTTAGTTCATTTTAATGTCGCAAACGAATTAAAAAAAAACGAACCGAGTTCATCTTTTCGTTCTGTTTATTTCATAATAGCGGAAAATTGTTGCTCGGTTTAATGAAAGGTTCGAATTTATTTTCGGTTCGCGACGAGGTCGAAAGATATATCTACGCCTATTTCGGAACCTACCCAGCTAAAAAGAAATTTAAATGTGCATTCGTGTTTACAAAAGATATACCTAGACCTACGTACATTTTTTTATTACACTGGCGCAGCAAAAATTATAGAATGTAGATACATACTTAATAATATCTTCGTCGCACCACGACGACGATGCGATGGGGGAAAAAAGGCCTCGCAATAAAAAAGACTATGTTCGTGAGTCCTTGAAAGAGTAAAATTCGTCAACAATGAAAGAGAATTCAATGAATGGTAAATTGCTTGGAAAAAAGCATTGAATAAAATATGAGATACTAATAAGGTTCGAGTCTGTGGAAAATTCTTTATAAAGGAAAATATGTGTACTTGTGTATGTGCGAGATAACAAAACAATGATAAATGAATTAAGTAAATTTTCGTTCCGTCTGCCCCCCGAATTATATTTAGCTTTTGAATTTGGTTTCGATTTTTCTTCTTTTTTTTTCGCGTTTCGTATGAAAATTAACGAGGCAGCCGGCCTAACTACGACACGCGAATTGTGACCCGATTTTTTTATAAAGCTGGAAGGGTGATGGGACCGCGAGTAGGTATAAATTCATGACTACGAAATTAATTGAAAGAGGTGGGTGGTGTTTTAGGCCGATTCGAGGAAGGGTTTGGGTTTTAATTTTTTGAGTTTGCATGGGTATTTTTACTCATTTTTTAAAAATAGCTTTTGATCATTTATGCATTTGAAAACGCAAAAGGATTTTTTTTTCAATTATTGTGGAGGGATTTACGTGCTGATGCATGCAATTTAAAATGATATTGAAAATCAAATGTTCTATATTTAAAACTAAAAATTGATTTTTTGTGAGAAGGTCAAATTCATGATGATTTTTTGATAAATATTCTGAAAAATTTTAATTTTGGAAATTTTTCAAATTTCCATATTGAATTATAGTCTTTGACAAAGATGTTTTTTTCAGTTGAAAGCCTATTTTTGTAATTTTATAGAAAGAAATTATCAGAATTTTTATTAATCCTTTTGAAGTTCATCAGTTCATTTTTTTAAGCAGTGTCTGAAATCTTGACAAAAAGTTACAAAAATTGTAATGTAAATCATGACTTTACTGCACAAAATATAAGAAATTAGAAAAAAAATATTGAGAAGTATACCTACTCAATTATGATGTAACAAAATATTCTTGTTAAAATGCCTGAGAAATTATTCAAATCGGCTACTGTGTTTAATGGAGGCGAATTAGCATTATTTTGGGAAAAAAACTATTTTTGCCTAGCAAAGCTTTTATTGCGGAAATTGTCGAGAGTGGTCCTTTGAGTAACCCCAAAGAGTTACCACCCCACAGACCTCAGATTAAATTTTTTAGGGGGGTTGAACCACCCCAAAAATGGATTTTTTGCATTATCTCCCCACTGGTTTTGATTTTAGGTAAAAATAGTTCAGTACTTTTTTTGTTCTACACTTCAATTTTTGCCAAAAAAAAAAAACCATTTTTCGTATGAAACAATTTTTTTGTACGACTATTACCGGGGAGATAGAGACCCTTGAAGGAAAGGGGTTTCGGGAAATGTATGAGTATTTATTGAAAACGTGATAATAGGATATAAATCATTACTAAAAGTGCATGTTGTGGGCATAAAATAAAATACCTAGTAATAATATGTAAATTGGTGGTATTAATAATTTTTATCTCTCCCCCTCCTGTGTGCCTAGCTGCCTACCCCCACCTTATCGTACAAAAAAATTGTTCATACAAAAAATGTTGTAAATTGAGTGTAGAACAAAAAAGTACTGAACTATTTTTACCCTAAAATCAAACCCTGGGGAGATAATGCAAAAAATCCATTTTTGGGGTGGTTCAACCCCCTAAAAATTTAATTTGAGGTCTGTGGGGTGGTAACTCTTTGGGGTTACTCAAGGGACTACTCTCGACAATTTTCCGCAATAAAAGCTTTGCTAGGCAAAAATAGTTTTTTTCCCAAAATAATGCTAATTCGCCTCCATTAAACACAGTAGCCGATTTGAATAATTTCTCAGGCATTTTAACAAGAATATTTCAATCCCCCTCTATTAGTTTGGGGAGAGGGGTTTTTAATTCCTATTACTTTTCGTATAGTTTAACAAATATGTATTTGAATGCCGGAATTGCAAACGATGCTATATGCCAAATTTGAAATTGTTCAGGAGAGCGAAAACAAAGTTTGCAACGCGATTTTCACAGACTAAGATATTTTATTTTTCACGGGAATGGTCTTAAACGAATTTTAGACTCAATCTACAAACGTACATATTCCCCCCCCCCCCCCAATTTCGTTGACAGAAATCAACTGCTGAGCGCAAGAAAATTGCACTGTAAATTAATGAAATAAAAACTCAACAATTTTTGGCTATGCCATTTCTGACGTTTTTACCTCCATAAGTCTTTGATTGGTGGAAGTTTGAAAAAAAGTGGTCGAAATATGGCACCCTTACCCTTGATGAAAAAATTTTTCAGAAAAAAAGTATTTTCAGCAGTATTGCAGAGAGAAATACAGTTTAAGTTATGATTTTTTTTTTTTTTGGGGGGGGGGGTGTATTTATTTATGAAAAAAAAATGAAAAATTGGTCACTTTTTGCCTCATAAAAAGTCACTAAAGTCACTACTTTTCCCCAAAATCTGTGTGGCATGCCTGTAAACCAGATTTTAGATATCTCGCTTCCCCTCCATAGGACAGCTTTTTCTCATTTTTCTCGAAATCAACTTTTTGTAGTTAGGTCACTTTGCAGGTGCTATCTTCAATTGTACAATTTTTTTTAATTTAAATTTTCTCAACATTATATCCAATTTTGATATTTTTAATTGTTCCAACTTCATATTTTTAAAATTTCTTCCAACTCAATTTTTTCCCAATAAGTAATTTAAAAAATTTTATCAACTTTAAATTTTGAAAAAAGAAATTTCTACTTCATGTTTTTTAAAATTTCTTCCAACTCAGTAATTGGAAGAAATTTTTAAAAAAATATGAAAATGAATTTTTAAAAAAATCAGCTGTAAACTAACGCTGCGTCAGGCAGCACAAAAATGGCATATAGCCCCCTTTGCATATTTCAACATCTGTGGAGATAGACCCAGCGTTATCTTTGAGGCTAAAAATGAACTACTTTTAAGTAGGTATTGGTAAAATGGGAATGTTGTACGGATTGGCAAGTGGACATAGCACCTTTTGCGTGAAGAAAACGCGTTTTGAAAAAAATGGCATTTAGCACCCTTTGCAATTCCGGCATTCATTTTGTTCAAATGTTTGAGAATATAAAGAAACGCATGTGATTCAAATGCCAATTCATGATTTTTTTTCAAATTAGGTAACTATCACTTTTTTTATTATTCAAAGCCAAAAAAAACATTGATTTAGAGCTTTTTTTTTGAAAGAGACTTTGTGATTTTTTTCATCATTTTTATGCATTTTTTCTAAAATTTCTACAAAATATCTTCTAAGATATGAAAATACACGTTTTTTAATCAATTAAGTAATATTACAAGTTTGTAACGAAAATTTTGAAAAAAATTCAATAAGTGATTATGATTTTGTTTTCTAAGCTGTAATCAAGAAAAAATTAGAAAAAATTTCTGCACGCTAGATTTCTGCGGAGTACGAATTTTTTCATAAAAAATCCAAAAATCTATTCAGTTTTCGATTTTGCAACGTGAAAAATTGATTTTTTGGAAAATAAAGAGTATATACAAAAGAAATAGATACGTAGAGACAAAATAGTTAACATGAGTATAAAATTTCCTTTCTACATGTAACGATGATTTTTTTTCAGGAGTATTTTTTTAAAAGATAGGTACCTATTCAAAATTGAAACCAAATTCAACATTTTGTCAAAAATATCTCTACAAAAAGGCTTCACAGAGAAAAATTAATTCCTTCGCATGGAGAGAAAATTTCATGGCCTGCAATTTTGTTTTTATACATTATTTTCACTCGGTCCTTCGTTCTCTCTCTCAAAAGTTTGATTTTTTGCATCAAAAAGTTGAAAAAATTACAAAAACAATTTCGAGAAAAAAATGTTTGATGTGGAATGATTGTGACCTATAGAAAAAAAAACTAGCATCATTATCGAATTCACGTGCACTACAGAATCAAAACATATGTGTCTTTTGAAAAGTTTCAAAACGAGACTTTTTGTATTCGTTTCTGATTTTTTTTGCGACCGTCACTTTCTGGAAAATTTTGGAAAAATGGAGAAGTAAAGGAATTTTGAAATTTTTAATCCAGGATCGGAGATTTTTTAAAAACAACATACAATTGAAAATAGATTTATTATTTTTCTGAAAATTACAATTTTTTTAAATGTTGGCCTTCACGAAGTCTGGAAATTGAGAATTTTTCCTCCCTCTCTAGAATGAAAACGTTGAAAAAAATTAAATTCTGCTTTTGAACCTTTTTTTCTGCGCAATGGTTTGCCCCATCCTTGCAGAAAATTTAAATAGTTTGAAACAGAAAAAAATTGTTCCTCTCTTTCAATTCATGAAAGGATTAATCCATGGCACGATTTCATGCTCGCCGAAGTACGTACTTAAAATAAAAAGGTTGGGAAAATTAGAGTTTGACCGAACAGGGAGCAGAAAAAGCAACTCCTCTTAATAATGGCAAAATTACATTTGTGGTCAAAAAAATGAACTGAGAGAAAATTTTTGAAAACTGTGACCTTTTTCTGAGGAATTTCCATTTTGAGTCAGGCAAACTGGAAAAAATCTTCTTCTAAGTCTTATAAAGAAACGAGAAATTTTTGTTTCAGTTGGAAATTCTAGACCCCCCCCCCCCCAGTAAATCAATTTCGCTTCATTTTTGAAGAAAACTTGAAAAATTGGTCTAAACAACTAGAAAAATTAAAGAAAAATTATTTTCGAACAATTGTGGCCACCATGTTTTTTATTTTTATTAACTTGTCTTTTCACTTTATTTCACTTCAATAATAAAAAGGTGCAAATTGTAAAACTCCAGTTTCTTCGCCCAGTAAAATACATAGATATGAACGATGGAGTCATTAAAATTTATCCTCTCGTATTTTTTATTTCTTTTTTATCGGTATCAAAGACATAAAGCTGTATTTACAGTAGGGTGGTACTTATTTTCAAGCTTGAGAAATTTTGCGTACTCCACCTCAAAGTTGTTCCTTTTTATGAGAAAATAATTCCCTATTTTTTTATTTTTCATTTTTTTGAAATTAACACGTGCCTGTAAGCCCCTCAATGTCCATCATTATTCAAAATATGAAAAATACCAATTTTTATCAAAAAATTTTAAAATTTTAATTTTTGTGGCCAAACTCCTCCAAGTAATTCATTATTCATGAAAAGGAAAATGTGTTTGCAGTTGTGGTAAAACCGTGGATAAAATTTATCCACATATTTCACCACAAGGAAAAAGTGTTTCCAGTGGTGGTAAAAACGTGGATAAAATTTATCCACATATTTCACAACAAGGGAAAAGTATTTCCAGTGGTGGTAAAAACATGGGTAAAATTTATCCACATATTTCACCACAAGGAAAATGTGTTTCCAGATGTGGTAAAACGGTGGATAAAATTTATCCGCATATTTCACCACATGGAAAAAGTGTTTAAAGTGGAGGTAACACCGTGGATAAAAATTATCCACATATATCACCACATAAAAAAAATCATTTCAGAGAAGGATGAAAACGTGGATAAAATTTATCCACATATTTCACCACATGGGAAACGTGTTTCCAGTGGTGGTAAAAACGTGGATAAAATTTATCCACCTCTTTCACCTCATAGAAAAAGTGTTTTCAGTGGTGGTAAAAATGTGGATAAAATATCTCGACATATTTCAGCACAGAGAAGAAGTGTTTCCAGTGTTGGTAAAAACGTGGATAAGAATTATCTACATGTTTCACCACATAAAAAAAGTCATTTCTGAGAAGGGTGAAAACGTGGATAAAATATATCCACATATTTCACCACAAGGAAAAAGTGTTTTCAGTGTCGGTAAAAACGTGGATAAAATTTATCCACATCTTTCACCTCATAGAAAAAGTGTTTCCAGTTGTGGTAAATCCATGGATGAAAAATTAACCACATATTTCACCACAAGGAAAAAGTGTTTCCAGTTGTGGTAAAACCATGGATAAAATTTATCCACATTTTCATCACATGGAAAATGTGTTTCCAGTTGTGGTAAAACCGTGGATAAAATTTACCTACATATTTCACAACAAGGGAAAAGTGTTTCCAGTTGTGGTAAAACCGTGGATAAAATTTACCCACATATTTCACCGCAAAGAAGAAGTTTTTACAGTGGTGGTAAAAACATGGATAAGAATTATCCACATGTTTCACCACATAAAAAAAGTCTTTTCAGAGAAGGGTGAAAACGTGGATAAAATTTATCCACCTCTTTCACCTCATAGAAAAAGTGTTTTCAGTGGTGGTAAAAATGTGGATAAAATATCTCGACATATTTCAGCACAGAGAAGAAGTGTTTCCAGTGTTGGTAAAAACGTGGATAAGAATTATCTACATGTTTCACCACATAAAAAAAGTCATTTCTGAGAAGGGTGAAAACGTGGATAAAATATATCCACATATTTCACCACAAGGAAAAAGTGTTTTCAGTGTCGGTAAAAACGTGGATAAAATTTATCCACATCTTTCACCACCTCAAGAAAAAGTTTTTTCCAGTTGTGGTAAATCCATGGATGAAAAATTAACCACATATTTCACCACAAGGAAAAAGTGTTTCCAGTTGTGGTAAAACCATGGATAAAATTTTATCCACATTTCATCACATGGAAAATGTGTTTCCAGTTGTGGTAAAACCGTGGATAAAATTTACCTACATATTTCACAACAAGGAAAAGTGTTTCCAGTTGTGGTAAAACCGTGGATAAAATTTACCCACATATTTTCACCGCAAAGACGAAGTTTTTACAGTGGTGGTAAAAACATGGATAAGAATTATCCACCATGTTTCACCACATAAAAAAAGTCTTTTCAGAGAAGGGTGAAAACGTGGATAAAATTTATCCACCTCTTTCACCTCATAGAAAAAGTGTTTTCAGTGGTGGTAAAAATGTGGATAAAATATCTCGACATATTTCAGCACAGAGAAGAAGTGTTTCCAGTGTTGGTAAAAACGTGGATAAGAATTATCTACATGTTTCACCACATAAAAAAAGTCATTTCTGAGAAGGGTGAAAACGTGGATAAAATATATCCACATATTTCACCACAAGGAAAAAGTGTTTTTTCAGTGTCGGTAAAAACGTGGATAAAATTTATCCACATCTTTCACCTCATAGAAAAAAGTGTTTCCAGTTGTGGTAAATCCATGGATGAAAAATTAACCACATATTTTGCACCACAAGGAAAAAGTGTTTCCAGTTGTGGTAAAACCATGGATAAAATTTATCCACATTTTCATCACATGGAAAATGTGTTTCCAGTTGTGGTAAAAACCGTGGATAAAAATTTACCTACATATTTCACAACAAGGGAAAAGTGTTTCCAGTTGTGGTAAAACCGTGTGGATAAAATTTTACCCACATATTTCACCGCAAAGAAGAAGTTTTTACAGTGGTGGTAAAACATGGATAAGAATTATCCACATTTTCACCACATAAAAAAAGTTCTTTCAGAGAGGGTGAAAACCGTGGATAAAATTTATCCACCTCTTTCACCTCATAGAAAAAGTGTTTTCAGTGGGTGGTAAAAATGTGATGAAAATATCTCGAACATATTTCAGCACAGAGAAGAAGTGTTTCCAGTGTTTTGGTAAAACGTGGATAATAATTATCTACATGTTTCACCACATAAAAAAATTCATTTTTCTGAAGAAGGGTGAAAACGTGGATAAAATTTATCCACATATTTCACCACAAGGAAAAAGTGTTTTCAGTGTCGGTAAAAACGTGGATAAAATTTATCCACATCTTTCACCTCATAGAAAAAGTGTTTCCAGTTGTGGTAAATCCATGGATGAAAAATTAACCACATATTTCACCACAAGGAAAAAGTGTTTCCAGTTGTGGTAAAACCATGGATAAAATTTATCCACATTTTCATCACATGGAAAATGTGTTTCCAGTTGTGGTAAAACCGTGGATAAAATTTACCTACATATTTCACAACAAGGGAAAAGTGTTTCCAGTTGTGGTAAAACCGTGGATAAAATTTACCCACATATTTCACCGCAAAGAAGAAGTTTTTACAGTGGTGGTAAAAACATGGATAAGAATTATCCACATGTTTCACCACATAAAAAAAGTCTTTTCAGAGAAGGGTGAAAACGTGGATAAAATTTATCCACCTCTTTCACCTCATAGAAAAAGTGTTTTCAGTGGTGGTAAAAATGTGGATAAAATATCTCGACATATTTCAGCACAGAGAAGAAGGAAGTTTCCAGTGTTGGTAAAAACGTGGATAAGAATTATCTACATGTTTCACCACATAAAAAAAGTCATTTCTGAGAAGGGTGAAAACGTGGATAAAATATATCCACATATTTCACCACAAGGAAAAAGTGTTTTCAGTGTCGGTAAAAACGTGGATAAAATTTATCCACATCTTTCACCTCATAGAAAAAGTGTTTCCAGTTGTGGTAAATCCATGGATGAAAAATTAACCACATATTTCACCACAAGGAAAAAGTGTTTCCAGTTGTGGTAAAACCATGGATAAAATTTATCCACATTTTCATCACATGGAAAATGTGTTTCCAGTTGTGGTAAAACCGTGGATAAAATTTACCTACATATTTCACAACAAGGGAAAAGTGTTTCCAGTTGTGGTAAAACCGTGGATAAAATTTACCCACATATTTCACCGCAAAGAAGAAGTTTTTACAGTGGTGGTAAAAACATGGATAAGAATTATCCACATGTTTCACCACATAAAAAAAGTCTTTTCAGAGAAGGGTGAAAACGTGGATAAAATATATCCACATATTTCACCACAAGGAAAAAGAAAGCGTCGCATCCTTGGGAAAGCGACCTCATCTGCGGACTACCGGTAGGTAGTCCGTGCGAAAAAGGTGTCTTACCGTAAAAACTGGTATTTTACGCGCTCGTTGACGTATTATCGTTATTCCGTTCTTTTTGCAATACTTTTTTTCTTGAGGTGGGATTGCATTCAATTCAACTTGAAATTTATTCAGATGAATGTAGCGTTGGTGCATGCGTAGCTAAGAACCCTTTGACATTACAAAATAACTTCTTATTTCGTACGTGCAAATGAAAGATATTGAAATGTAGTAAAAAAGAAAAATGCAACTGGATGAATCTATTTGTCGTAATGTTAATTTAGAAAAACAAATTATGATTATTTCAAAGAAATAAATGGACGAGTTTGACTTGCGAACTACCTACGGACCACCTCCGAGGATACAATTTTCGCAAAAATGAATATTTTCAAAAATTACTCATTTAAAAATTGTTTTCTCAGAAGGAGTTGTTCAAATATTGAAAATTATGGGAGAATAAAATAATGATTTCAAAAAAAATGGACTAGTTTTGACTTGCGAACCTTACTATCTATGGACCACCTCCGAGGATACCTTTTTCGCAAAAATGAATATTTTTTCAAAATTACTCATTTTAAAAATTGATTTCTCAGAGGGTTGTTCAAATAGTGAAAAATTATGGGAGAATAAATAATAATTTCAAAAAAATGGACAAATAGTTTGACTTGTGAACTACCTATGGACCACGTCTCTCCGAGGATACCTTTTTCGCAAAAAATGAATATTTTCACAAATTTACTCATTTAAAAATTTTGGGTTCTTCACAATCTCAGAGGGGTTGTTTAAATTATAGTGAAAATTATGGAAAATAAAATAAATAATTTTTCATTCCAAGATGATTTTTTATTTGCGAACTACCTTCGGACTACCCCCGAGGATACCCATTTCGCAAAAAAAAAATTATTTTTGGGCGAAAAAAGGTATTCTCGCAGATATGACTAGTCCATTTCTTTGAAATTCTTGTCTTATTTTTCTATCATTATTTTCTTTTTTTTTTTTTTTGATCAAACAATGTGAAAATTATAGAAAATAACATAGTAATTTCAATGAATTCGCGAATTTACCGTCAGAACTACCCCCCCCGAGGACACCATTTTCGCCAAAATTAGGTATTCTTTAGTATTACTTATACAAAAATGTTTTTAATTTTTTTGTTGGGGTGGTTTAAAAGTTTTGGGAAGATGAAAAATAGAATCGTGAATTGCATAGATATGGAGAAATTGTACTCGCGGATGTCGCGAACTGGCCTTTCGGGGATTTACCATTTTCGCAAAAATGGATAGGTATTCTTCAAAAAAAAAATTAAGGTAAAAAATTAGAAAAATCAGTTTTTATTTTGGAAATTGAATGAATTACAATTTTTTGCCAGTTTGCCCACAAATTACGTTTTAGTCTACGAGCGTAAAAAATATTGCCAATAAAACTCATAATTATTTTCTCAATCCCAGCCAGATGTTCATATAATTCTAATATTATTGATTTATTTTTCATTCGAAATCCAAAATCGGCAACCTACCAATATTTTGAATGTTTCTAGACCCAAATTTCACGCTCTTCCCAAAATGTTACAATATTTTAGGTTCCGCGTAGCCCTCCAACCCTAAATTGGGGGGCCCTTTTGAGTCCAAAAATGGATAAAAATTTCGAAAAAATTCCCATAACTTGGGAATAAAATAAATGAAAAAAATTATTTAACACACCATCTTGAAGCTAAAATCATACCTGATTTAATGGTGTCATTACCATTTCAATCCGACCCACGGTTCGTTCATAAATCACGTTTTAAGTGTTGAGCAGTAGAAATTCCACCCTTGCCAAAACCCCACATTTTTCATTCAAGCTATGTTTTCGATATAATTTTGCATGGATTTATTTTCATTCAAAAGCTAAATCGACGACCTAGTAATAATTTTACACTTTTCTAGACTCAAATTTCACGCTCTTTTCGAAAATGTCAAAAGATTTCGGATCCGCATTACCCTTTGGTCCCCAAATTGGGGTTTTTGTGACAAAAAAGTTGAAGAATTTTCGAAAAATTCTCTGTAATTTGGAAATGAAATAGGATAAAAAATTATTCTACACATCAGCATAGGTATAAAAAAACTTTTGTCTGCAACATTATAAAGCGTAAAAAAAATATTTTCATTAAAAAATGCCATCTTTTTGACATATTTTTCAGATATTTCTGGCTATATTGGGGGCATAAAATGCCCAAATTGGGGTCGAAGGGTAACGCCGGATCTGAAATATTTTAGCATTTTCGGAAAGAGCGTGAAATTTCAGACCAGATCACTTGTAAATATTTCTAGGTCGCTGATTTGGATTTTTAATGAAAAATAAATCTATGTATAATTCTATGAAAACATGGCTTGATTAGAAAGAGTGGGTTTTTTGCCCAGATTCTCTGCTCTCGAACACTAAAAACGTGATTTATAAGCTAACCGCAGTCGGATCAAGATGGTAATTTGCACCATTGAATCGGCGTGATCTCAGCATCAATATGATGTGTCAAACATTTTTTTTTTAAATTTTTTCTTCATTTTTTAGGGAATTTTTCGAAGTTTTTACCCATTTTTTTCCGGAAAAAGGTCCATTTTGGGGCAAAAGGGTTGTGCGGATTCGAATTTTTTTTTACATTTTCGGGGAAGAGTGTTAAATTTGGGTCCAGAAACGAGTAAAAATATAAGTAGGTCGTCGATTTTAGTTTTTGAATGAAAAATAAATCAATGTATAATTGTATTGAGAAAAGTGTTTCTTGGCTGGGGATTTCTTCTGATCAATACTTTAATCGTGATTATTACGCGAACTTCTGGCCCGATCGAATGGTAATAACACCATTCAATTGGACATGAAATGTGAGCTTCAAATGATGTGTCTGAATGGTCTGAATTTTTTTTTCATCCTGTTTTATTCCCAAATTTCCGAAATTTTTCACCTATTTTCGCTTGAGTTTTTTTTTTTTGAATAAATACCCTTTTTGCGAAAATTGTGTCTTCGAAGATATTTACGAATACAACAGGTCCTTTTTTTTTGAAATTCTTGTTCTGCTCTCAATCTTGAATCATTTTTTTTTTTTTGTTTTTTCTACTTTTTGGACAAACTACAACCAAGAAAACCAGTTATGCCAGGAGTCATTTTAAAGAATGCCCATTTTTGCGAAATGGTTCCTCGGAGGTGGTCCATAGGTAGTTCGCAAGTCAAACATAGTCCATTTTTTTGAATTATTATTATTTTATTCCCCATAATTTTCACTATTTGAACAACCCCTCTGAGAATCAATTTTTAATGAGTAATTTTTTGAAAATATTCATTTTTTGCGAAAAAAGGTATCCTCGGAGGTGGTCCATAGGTAGTTCGCAGTCAAACTAGTCCCATTTTTTTGAAATTATTATTTTTTTTTTATTCTCCCATAATTTTCACTATTTGAACAACCCCAATGAGAAATCAATTTTTAAATGAGTAATTTTTGAAAAAAAATATTCCATTTTTGCGAAAAAGGTATCCTCGGAGGTGGTCCATGGTAGTTCGCAAGTCAAACTAGTCCATTTTTTTGAATTATTATTTTATTCTCCCCATAATTTTCACTATTTGAAACAACCCCAATGAGAAATCAATTTTTAAATGAGTAATTTTTTGAAAATATTCATTTTTTTGCGAAAAAGGTATCCTCCCGGAGGTGGTCCTATTAGGTAGTTCGCAAGTCAAACTATCCATTTTTTTTGAAATTATTATTTATTTTTCCATAATTTTCACTATTTAAACACCCCAATGAGAAATCAATTTTTAAATGAGTAATTTTTGAAAATATTCATTTTTGCGAAAATGGTTATCCTTATTTTAACACACCTATTCATCATCATCTTAATTCGTTATTTTATTTATTTTTCATAAAGTATAATAAATTAAATAATAGCTTGGTGAAATACGTATCACAAGGAATAAGTGTTTCCAGTGGTGGTAAAAACGTGGGTAAAATTTATCCACATATTTCACGTCATAGAAAAAGGGTTTCCAGTTGTGTTAAAACCGTGAATAAAAAATTAACCACATTTTTCACCACGAGGAAAAAGTGTTTCCAGTGGTGGTAAAAACGTGGGTGACAATTTAGTCCAAATATTTCACCACAAGAAAAAAGTGTTTCCAGTGGTGGTAAAAGCGTGGATAAAATTTAACCATATATTTCACCACAAGGAAAAAGTGTTTCCAGTGGTGGTAAATCCATGGATAAAATTTACCCACATATTTCACCGCAAAGAAGAAAAATTAACCACATATTTCACCACATGGAAAAAAGTGTTTTCAGTGTCGGTAAAAACGTGGATAAAATTTATCCAAATCTTTCACCTCATAGAAAAAGTCATTTCAGAGAAGGGTGAAAACGTGGATAAAATTTCTCCACATATTTCATCACAAGGAAAAAGTGTTTCCAGTGGCGGTAAAAACGTGGATCAGAATTATCCACACATTTCACCACCTAAAAAAAATCATTTCAGAGAAGGGTGAAAACGTGGATAAAATTTCTCCACATATTTCACCACAAGGAATAAGTGTTTCCAGTGGTGGTAAAAACGTGGGTAAAATTTATCTACATATTTCACGTCATAGAAAAAGGGTTTCCAGTTGTGTTAAAACCGTGGATAAAAAATTAACCACATTTTTCACCACAAGGGAAAAGTGTTTCCAGTGGTGGTAAATCCATGGATGAAAAGTTAACCACATTTTTCACCACAAGGGAAAAGTGTTTCCAGTTGTGGTAAAACAGTGGATAAAATTTTCCTACATATTTCACAACAAGGGAAAAGTGTTTCCAGTTGTGGTAAAACCGTGGATAAAATTTACCCACATATTTCACCGCAAAGAAGAAGTGTTTCCAGTGGTGGTAAAAACGTGGATAAGAATTATCCACATATTTCACTACATAAAAAAAGTCATTTCAGAGAAGGGTGAAAAACGTGGATAAAATTTCTCCACATATTTCACCACAAGGAAAAGTGTTTTTCAGTGTCGGTGTAAAAACGTGGATAAAATTTATCCACATATTTCACGCATGGAAAAAGGTGTTTCCAGTAGTGGTAAAACCATGGATAAAATTTACTCACATATTTCACCTCATACAAAAAGGGTTTCCAGTTGTGGTAAAACCGTGGATAAAAAATTAACCATATATTTCACCACAAGGAAAAAGTGTTTCCAGTGGTGGTAAAACTGTGGATAAAATTTATCCACATATTTCACCACATGGAAACAAAGTTTCCAGTTGTGGTAAAACCATGGATAAAATTTACCCACATATTTCACCTCATAGAAAAAGGGTTTCCAGTTGTGGTAAAACCGTGGATAAAAAATTAACCACATATTTCACCTCATGGAAAAAGTGTTTCCAGTTGTGTTAAAAACGTGGATAAAATTTATCCACATATTTCACCACGTGGAAAATGCGTTTGCAGTTGTGGTAAAACCGCGGATAAAATTTATCCACATATTTCACCACAAGGGAAAAGTGTTTCCAGTTGTGGTAAAACGGTGGATAAAATTTAACCATATATTTCACCACAAGGAAAAAGTGTTTCCAGTGGTGGTAAAACCGTGGATCAGAATTATCCACATATTTCACCACATAAAAAAAATCATTTCAGAGAAGGGTGAAAACGTGGATAAAATTTCTCCACATATTTCACCACAAGGAATAAGTGTTTCCAGTGGTGGTAAAAACGTGGGTAAAATTTATCCACATATTTCACGTCATAGAAAAAGGGTTTCCAGTGGTGGTAAAAACGCGGATAAAATTTATCTACATCTTTCACCTCATAGAAAAAGTGTTTCCAGGTGTGTTAAATCCACGGATGAAAAATTAAACACATATTTCACCGCATGGAAAAAGTGTTTCCAGTGGTGGTAAAAACGTGGGTAAAATTTATCCACATATTTCACGTCATGCCCCAAAAGATGGTTAGAGGTTTGGCTCCCTTGCTAAAAAAATTTGTAAACGTGCGTTTTGTAGGTATTGTGGTGCAGGTTGAAAAGCTACTGAACTAATTTTACTCAAAAATTAAAATCTGAGGAGGGAGTAGCAAAAACCCATTTTGGGGGCTTTGATCCACCGTAGGGGAATAGAAACAGGTTTGGGATGGTTGGGTGATTATATTGTGCCCAGGACTTGGTCTTAGACCATTTTCAGCAAAAATGGCCTGTAATGTCATTTTTCGCCGGGTTACGTCCTCCTATCGATTGTTTAGCTCGTTTGAATACCATACCGGTACCACTTATTTGGAAGGGAAAATTTTCTAAAATCAATTTTCATGAAAAGGTAAGTAAATAAAATGAGTTTGGCACAAAAATTTTAAATTTTGGTCATTTCGCTGTATTTTTCAATTTTTTTAAATTTTGGAATTTTGGGGGCTTACAGGCACGTGTTAATATTAACTTTGGGGGCCAAAAATTTCAAGGAATTATTTTCTCATAAAAAGGAACAACTTTGAGGAGGGGGGGGGGTACGAGAAAAATTCGGAAACAATTTTTTCATCAAGTATAAATAAGGACCACCCTAATTTACAGGCGAAGCAGAATTGAGTTAGGTTAGGTCGAGTTGTAATATATTTTAAAAAGAATCTACAAAAAACGAAAAAATGATTCCGTATGATTTTTTAATATGGTAGAAAAAATGATAATTTTCTATTAAAAACACTCCTAAAATAACTTTATAACTTTTCATGTGCTGGAATTTCGAAATGAGAAAAACGTTCGAGCGTAGTATTCTTCTCCTATTTTCTGATCGACACCTTCCTTTCTTCAGGTATAGGTACCAAACTGAGCGAGATGAAAAAGTATAAATCCTTATCACAAAATTTATTGATGAAATATCAGAAAATTCGTTAATGAATTTTTAATCAAAAATATTTCAAAACTTTTTTTTGAGAGATGTAAAAAAGGTAGGTTACGAAATTGTAGCTGGAGGCTTCAAAATCTCAATTCAGGTTTTCAAAAAATATAAAAATAGTTTACACTTCGTTCAAAACATGATTTTAAAAATGAATAATTTCAATACTAACAAATTTTTACTCATAAAATAGAGAGATAAGCTAAAAGGGCCATATTCAGAAATCAAATTGTCAACACATTATTATACTCGAGTTGTGAAAACTTGATCGCTAAATTAATGGTTAAGCCGACTCGCCGAAGAAAATAATATATAAAGTATCTACCTAACTAGGTATATGAATAATTTAAAATGTTGGAATTTTTATTTTGAAAAGTTTTCGCAAAATACTTCACCACCTTTTCGACTTACTTCTTCGAATATGTCAACCCATAATCAGCAAATAAGTAATTAGGTACTCATTTGACTTTTTTTTTTTTTTTTTTTTCAGCTACTTATCCTATGGCAGGCTTGACAGGCAAATTCAGAGGTGGTAAAGCTAAAGGAGTTGCTAATCGTATTCAGGGATTGAAATGGATTCGAGAGAATGTCCACGACGGTGTGCTTTATTTCGCAGACGATGACAACACTTATGATATTGAGCTTTTTAAAGAGGTAAAATTTCAATCTCTTATCATTTTTCAATGTACCTATAAGGGTCACAAACTCATTCAAAATGTTTTACAGTTTGGTGGATTTTTTTTACATAATTCGAAAATGAATCAATTAAATTTTCTGAAAAATAACAGAATTAGCTTTCAATCGATAAATGATTACTTTCGATATGCTATTTTTAAAAATGTATCACAATTTTTTGTCACCGTATATGGCATCATACAAACGAGAAAATCAAACGCAACTGAAAGGAAATTACATCATCGAAAGATAATTTTTTGCAATTTCAAACAAGCTATTTTGAAAAATTTCCGAAATCGAGTATTTCTCGATTTATAACCGAAGGATAAAAGAGGAAATATTTATGAAAAAAATCCACCTACGATAAGCATCAAATATGTGACCCTTATAACGATAAAACCCCTATACGATGATTATTATCGAACCTAAGATATTTTAGCATGAATATAACGTACGCGAATATTCGCGATGCTCGTACAATGAAAATTATAAGAGGAAAAAATGCGAACGCAATTTTCGCCCCGGTCTCGAATTCTCGACGTAATTAAACTCGACCCCATTTTTCGCAGATGCGAAGCACTCAGAAAGTTTCCATGTGGCCAGTCGGTCTAGTCACGCAAACGGGTGTAAGTTCACCGATTGTAAAAGATGGCCGATTTCATGGATTTTACGACGGATGGATCGGAGGAAGGAAATTCCCCGTGGATATGGCCAGTTTTGCAGTCAATATCAAGTTCCTAAAACAGGTGAATTCTTAATTTAAGCGATGATTGGGTTTCCGAGGGTTGATCGAAATAATAGGTACACAGGAGGGGGCCTATATTTCAATTGAAAGAATTCGAAAATAAATAACTTTGTTGGTATAGCATAATGTAGTTTCAATTTTGATGAAAATTGATGAAATACTTTTCCTTGAGTGAGGAGGGGATTCCTTTAGCATAATGGAGTGAAGTTGGGAATCCTTAAAATGATACCACTTTTGAAAAAAAACCTGGTTGTTTCCTTTTTTAAGCAGTACCACTCGTGGTTCTTCAATCACCCCCTCCCCCCCAAATGCGACTCGTGTTTTTCTACGCCTGTTAAATCCATTGACCTTGAAATTGAATATAAAAGATGCAGACCGCAAAATTTTATTTCACCGAATTCAAATCGTTCATTTTGTGACCTCAAATCAAGCCAAAAATGTTTTGGCACCAGAAATAAAATTTTGATGAAATTGTTTTAAAAATATTCATGGCAGTGGTGCCAAGTACTTCATAAATCACTCAGTTTTTATAGAAATTTAAGTCATTCATTCAATGGCCTAGAAAAAGACCAAAAAAATTAAAATTAGGTAGTTGGCATCTCAGCCATGATTTTTTTTGGAAATTCTCATCAATTATTCTCCGTAACCAAAAAATTTCTTGGCTCGATTTAGAGGTGTATGAAATTATGAATGCGCGATTTGAATTTGTTAAAACTCAAATGATCTACAATAATTTCACGATCTACTCGTAAAACTTTTCAAACACCTTTTAAAGGGTTCGTAAAGAAAATAAATGGTGGCCAATTTTAAGGTTAATGGATCAGCAAAATACATTTTTCCAAAGCATAACCGAGGTATATTATTACTACAATACACTGGCATTATCCAGAATAGGCAACGAACTGTGTTTTTTTTCAAAAATGGCATCACTTTAAGGACCTCCAATTTTACTAAATTTTTACATGGATACGTTACAATGTAGGTGGGGGAGGGGTAAATGTAAAATTGAGAATCATATTTTTCTTTCCGCTGATACAATGCCATTTTATTATAGACACTTAAAAATCTGGAAAAAATTTTGACAAATTGAAATAACATTTTCAAATTTTTTTGAGACACTATGTCCAAATTAGCTTTTTTGGGACGCTATATTCAGATTGCAGGTGTTTTTGGTTCACTTCACCAATTCACCACGTCCAAATTATACAAATTTGTTTTTTCTGGGACAGGGAAACTGTACCAAAATTATTCAAATTAAGAGTTTTCTGGGGCCCATGCTCAAATTGGAGCTATCTGGAACACTATGTCTAAATTATTCAAAATGACTTTTTCTAAGGCTCGAAGTATTAAGATGGAGTTTTCTGAAACAATGCATAAATTCAAATTCTTCAAATCAGTTTATTTAGGATAAAGTGATTCCGGAACACTACAGTATGTCCAAAAGGGGTTTTCTAGGATACTGTGTCCAAATTACTGATGTTACTGGGACACCATGTCCAAATGTGGGGTATCTGGGACAATTAGGTCCAAATTAGTTGAATTAATTTTTTTTGGACACTTTCTTCAAACTGCTGGTATTTCTGGGACACTGTGTCCAAATCAGTTTTTAACATGAATATGATAGATACATATAGTACATATAATGTATAAAACGTGAGACCAAATTTTGAAAACCAAAATTTTTAGACCATTGGACAAAAAAAAATTGGAGAAATTTTGACGAATCGATATGGGAATTTGTAAAACTTGAAGAAACAAAAATGTTGGTTGTCGAATTGAGATCTTAAAAGTATTTACTCAATAATTACTTTTTTTTTAAACTCATCAATTAAAAAAATTATTATTTAGGTATTCGTCTGTTATCTTAAATCTTAATAAAAATACATCTCCAAAACATATCCATGATTTTAAACTTTTTGCTCCAAAGAAAAACTCATGAAATTTTTTTCTGGTAGGTTTCCCATTCCATGCAAAATAAACTACGTACGAGGTATGCTTTTTTTTCACTCTTCAGCAAAAACATACAATAAAATTTGAACTTTTTCTTAGGGCATAGATTTATATCTTACCCAAAATACAAAACAACTCAAATTTTCAGTCAAAAAGGCTCTTAATACAACTTTTCGCCATAAAAACCCTTCACTGCATAAGTGGTCAGCTGGTCACATATGCCCAACACAGTAGAAAAATTGTGATTTATCAGCAATAAATTAAAATATTGACAAAATTTCACTTTAGCCATGTGTAGAAAATCCCAATACGTCATATTTCACAATTCATTCTCATTTTTTGTACTTATTGCTCAAAAAAATTAATTTCGCAAAAATTGAAATTTGCTAAAAAATTCTCAAAAAAAATTCATGCAGTAAAGGGTTAAATCGTGAGGGAATATGTTCAGAAAAAGATCACGAAAAAACAAAAAAATGCATTTTTTTTCTCTCATAAAAATAGGTAGATAGTTTTAAAAAATTTTCTGACTTCGTTTTGAAATGTCAAAATATTTTATAAAATTTTTTATCTCGTTATCATTCATTTTGTAATTTGAAATTTACCTACACTGAATTTGATGGAAAAAATTAAAAATTTTGATACCCATGATTATCTGAAGTTATCGGGTATTTTGGCATCACCTCTATTTATTGTCTTGAAATGGAAATACAGGAACGGAATAAAGTAGTATGAAGGAGGAGGAAGGGGAAAAAATCAAAATTTTCCAACTCCAAGTGGAGTTCGACTTTTCGGACTTGAAACAGTTTTTCCTATTTTTCTGGCTCTTCCAAAAAAAAGATCATCTTCATCGCTTTGAAAATGTTTCAACTCGAAACAAATTTTCTCAACCGAATCACAATTTTGCTACTCGAGAGAGAGAAATTTCTACACCTCTTTTCAAAGATAGTATTTTGAATACAGGGTGTCCGGTTAGTGGTCTCCTATACTTGATTTTTTGATTCAACTGGGTACCACTAAAAAATTCCTTTAGATAAACATGTTGCCTCTCACGAAAATTGAAGGGGCTGATGCTATTCCTCAAAAAAATCATGAAAAATTTCAACAATAGAAATGATAGTACTTACTTTAAAAATTGAACAAATTTTCTTCTCTTGACTTTTTTTGCCTAATTTAAAAATTGAAGGGCTATAAAGAAATTTGTTCAGAAAAAAATTTAAAAAAATTAATTAGGGGAATGGACAGCGCGTTTAAAACTGAACAAATTTTGTTCGAAGACTTTTTGCCTAACATCAAAAATGAAGGAGCTACGGATCATTCAAAATAAAAATTGGAGTTTAAAAAAATTTCAGATTTTTTCAATTTTGAATGGTCAATGGTCTGTAGCCCTTTATTTTTGATGTTATGCAAAAAGTCTTCGGATTCTAATTTATTCAGTTTCAACGTACTATCCATTTCCTTGATTAGTTCATTGTATTTTTTTTAGACCTTTTTTCAACAACTTTCTTTGTCTCCCCTTCAATTTCAGAGTTAGGTAAAAAGTCATAAGAAGAAAATTTGTTCCGTTTTCAAAGTACTGTCCATTCCCATAGGTAGTTAGAAACAATTTTCGTGATTTTTTTTAGGAATAGAATTAGCCCCTTCAATTGTTGAGATAGACTACATGTTTATCTAAAGGTTTTTTTTAATGGAGAATCGCGATTCAGAATCGGATTCTTCTGCGATTCATTTGCGATTCATTTGCGATTCTTTTGCGATTCTTTTATTTAAAATGTTGTACATGATCGTATGAGTGGAATCTAAAGTCAGATTCATGTTACGCAGATCAAAATATCCTGATGAACACCCTTTTCGCGAGCATTTTACTTTAAATCTCGAAATTTTCTTTTTTCCCCAATTTTTTGCAACAATAAAACTAAATTTTGAGATTTAAAGTAAAATGATCGTGAAAAAGGTGTTTATCGGGGTATTTTGACCTGCTGAACACGAATATGGGATTGATTTTTTCATTTGGTCATTTATTTCCATATAAAATGCTCAAAATTTGAAAAATCTACCAAAATAACATTTTTAACAGTTTATTACAATTTTCAGGCCTTGCGCCACCTCAATTGCCAAAACTGAATAAATGACGTGAATTTACGTAAAAAACCACGTTTTTAGGATATTTTTAAAAATTAGTTGAACTTTGCTGTAAAGGTCATTTTTACTGTTGAAAATTTCAAATGGCCAAAACCTCATGAAGGGATGTAAAAAATTAGTGAAAAAATTATCGTAAATAGGACTTCACTAGATATAACTTTGTGCCAAATAACACAAAATTTCATTTACTTCCGTTGGAATTAAAAATGCTCGAAAATAATGCAATAAAATGATCATAGCTCCGAAAGGAAGGGGATTGGGAGGCCAAAATTTTTCCAGATTTTTTTTTATCAAGGTACACCTGGAGCAAAAACCACCCCTTATCCGGCTATACCCTTCCTTATTAAAAAAAGAAGTATTCAACATTGTACATAATATTTAAAAAGAATCGCAAAAGAATCGCGAAAGAATCGCAGATGCGCAATTCAGTCACAAAAGAATCGCGAATCGCAAAATTGCGATTCACCAAATTGAAGAATCGAATCGCGAATCCGATTCAGAAATTCTTTACGATTCACACCGGCGATTCTGAATCGACCCATCTCTGCCCTGTATAGTTGAAATTAAATTTAAATTAATTTTAAAACTGATCTCTCCTTCAAATTCGAAACAGGCAATTTATCCTGCTTTCTAAACAGGAACGTTGCATCCGATCCTAATAATTTACCAACCTATGTAAACATAAGATTTATAGCAAACACGTACTAATTTTCATTGTATTTTTCAGAGGCCAAAAGCAACCATGGCTTATAAACTAGGTTACGAAGAAGACTCTTTTCTTCAAAGTCTGGCACCTTTCGAACCACATGAACTCGAGTTCAAAGCAAACAACTGCACAAAGGTACGTCCTACGTATTATAATCCCATTTAAAGGCAAATTGATCAAAAAAAAGTGAAATGGGATGTGAAATCCCCCAGACCCGAAACTTTCGAGAAAAATGTTTCCTTGTGATTTATCGTACGCAAAAATGGCCTTAAAAAATTAAAACGAATTTTCCTCACCTTTTCACCTTTTTTTCTTGTATCCAAACCTAGAAATAATTTTTCTTTCGTATAAATACCTAATTAATATTTATATCACGCGAAAATTCTTCTTCCCCGAACACCTCGAGTCATCTTGAAAATATAAAAATAACGTAGGCTCTCCCTAGAGCAGCTTTCATGCCCCAAGCACTTTCCGCATCCACTTCAGATGACATTTGTCAAAATACTTATACCGTAACGATGAATTTTCTCCATTTTCTAGATTCTCGTATGGCATACACAAACGAAGAAAAATCCGCCATCGCAGCTTCTCGATAAGAAAAAATACATCGGTACGAATATAGTAGAGTTGAAGAAAAACGTCGTGTGAGAACCCTAAAAGGTTTCTTTTTAAATACTTTATTTATGTTTAGTTTCGTATTGTTGTGTTTTTTTTTACGAAATTTTCTTCGCATATGTACCTATATTAAGTATTGTACTTTCATTACATTCGTCGGAGAATATATTACAAGAACGTGATAGTAATAGATAATTTTTCGCCCACGTTTCGGCATTATTCACCATGTTAACGGCTTATTCGCTGATATCATTGTTTTTCATTTCCGCTTAATCTTAAAAGAAAGTAGCTCGGATGGTAATTTAACACATCGATTGATGAAACTGAATTTTCATTACATTCGTTAAATCATATCTGTAAATGTATATCAAATTTTTTTATACCTTTTTTTCTTTTTTTTATTACCTACGTTTTACCTTCTTTTTTTGTGTGTAAATATTCTTAAAACGTGCATATTTTTAGATTTGTATTTTGTTTTTTTCCTTTCCTGTACAGAGATTGTTTTGTAAAAATTTTTAATTCGATAAGATGTATTTATTTGTTTGAAAAGTATTAATAATGGTGCGGATTTCTTATTAAACCAGATAAGTAGAAGCACAAAGATATTAGTCATTGTATTATTACCAATTTAATTTAAGATTTTGCTTTACCATTCTGTTTCTCGGAAACGTTAAAATATTTTAGGTTTTGTACGTACCAAGGACCTACCGATTGAATCAAAAGAAGGCTTTTTTCCTAATCCAACGTTGGGTGTAGTTTTACGCCAAAATAGGGTTTGTAAGGTGGTTTTTGACGAGTATAAAATCTCGATATTTTTGTTATACTTGTTTTATTTGATTTGTGAATTTTATTTTGTTTATCATAGAGCAATATGAAAGTTTTTTTTCGAAAAGATACCAAAATTCGAATGATCAACGCGTTATGTTTTGTTATTGTTACTTTTATTTTTATTTGTTTGTTTTTTTTTGTTATTAGATGTGTAAAAAAGTTATTTTTGGAAGTAATTCTGCACAAAACTAGCGTTTTAAAAATAGAAATTTTTCGAAATTAATTTCCCGATGATCATGTATAACTTGAAAATAAAATTGAGATATGCTGAACGAAATTTTGCAACATTGGAAATATACCTTATATTAATTATATTCGTATAAAATGTAATATAATTTCCTCGAAAATACTATAAATAAATTGTAAAATTTCGTGCCATGAATACGTCGCGTTGTATCTAAGTGCTTGTGTTTTATTTTTATAAATTAATTTTTATTTCATTTTTTTTAAATATTGTATTAGGATAAGCTTACGAATGAATCTCAATTTTATCCTAGTATTAAGACTTTTTTTTCATGTGATTTGAATATTTCCAAAGTTTGTAAGTTCGAAGCCTATTGATCGTTTATGAATTAATGTATCGAAGTGATTATTTAGCTTTCATTTTAAATATACTGTATACCTATTTGAGAAAAAAATTCGCTTCTATGAAGAAAAAATGACGAAAAGTATGTGTAAAAAATTTTTAAAAAACGAGAGAAATTCAATATTGATGACGCAATGCTGTTTTTCAAAATTCTGTGCAAAAAATTATAAAAAGGTATCTCAGACTTGAAAGGGTCAAATTTATACATCTGTAAGACGATAAGTATTAAATCTTCAGGGTGTTGTAAGTTGTAACATATTCAAACATGATGAATTCACTCAACCTATTTCATTCTGTATGAAAAAAAATTCCTATACTTATTTAAATTTTTCGTAGTAGGTGACAAATTCTTTGGTATGTTTTTTTTTTAAATGTTGGAATGAATTTTGAAAAATTACAATATTATTGATGGTGTCCCAATTCAAATTTTTTTTCCAATTTGAAAATTTTTTCAACTCGAAATATCTATCCTCAATTTTTTCAGCTTCAAAATATTATTAAATTCTTTTTTAAATTCCTTTAGTAGAAATCTTTTATCCAACGATTGTTTCTACTCCAATTTTAAGAAAATCTCCGAAGAAAATTATAAAATTTAAAATGATATTCAAAGAAATATTGTAAAAATAAAATCTTCACGAAGAAATTTTGAGGAAACAAATTCTGGAGTAGGAAAAAATCGAGAAAAAAGCAGCAGATACAAAAAATTGGAAGCTGAAAATTTTGAGAAGAAAAATTTGAACTAAAAATAATTTAAAGTTGAAAAAATTGTTGAAAAAAAAATTGGAAAATGATTGGGCTCGGAAAAATATGTAGTTGTAGATGGTTGTGTCGAATTATAACTGGAAGCTAAACTTTGAGGGGTTTTTTGCGAGTAGTGGTTCCCAAAATACCCACCAAGAGTCCAACCTGTTTTGTATCTTATAATACGTTATTCTTCGAACTTCAGAAATTTTTTTCAAATATCGAACTTGACAATTTTTTCTACCAAAATTTTCATTTTTTTACTTAGTATGTATGTACCTTGTGTTTTTTTCGTATAACTTGTCAAAATTTTCACGCATAATTTTTTTCTATCTGGACAAAATTTTTACTGATAATTTTTTTCAGCCTTGAAAGTTTATTCCTTCGCTGTCAAAATTTCTACACGAAGTTTTTCATGATTTTGAATTTTTTTCCTCCACATGATCAAAATTTTTACACTCCTAGTAATTTTTTACAACTTGAAAATTCTTTCTCCATATGTTGCTGTAAAAATATCTGTTCGGTATTGTGAAAATATTTTCAAACTTATTATTTAAAATTTTTTTAAGTTTAAAAAGTTTGTTCTTCTGTGTTGAAATTTTCACATTTTTTCAAATTTGAAAAAATAATTCTGATGGTACCTATTTTGTATGTTGCTGTGCAAGCATGTAAGTAGTTCGCGCCAGAAATGTTTTTCAAATAAAAATTTCGATCGGTATAAAAAAATTTCAACTTTGAAAAAATTAGCGTAAAAAAAATTTATTAGAGAGAGATTTCAAGTTAGAAAAATCATACTTCGTGCGCGAATTTTATTATAAAAAAATTGAAGAATAAATTTTCATGGAGAAAAAATTCTTTAAGATAAAAAAATTATGAGTAAGTAGTCGAGAATTTTGATAGAATTTTTTTTCAAAATTAAAATCCAGACGGTAGAAAATTTGCATCAAAAAAAAATCTAGTACAGGATTTAGCGTCGTTAATCATTGTAACACACTAGCGATAATTAACCGGTACTTCTTAGGTTCTTTATATTTCGTGTACATTATGTAATGCATAATGTACTTGTAAATATTGACATAAATACATTGAAAATTGAATTCCTCGACCTAAAAAAACTATATTTTTAGATTTTTTCAAAATTTTTTAGTAGCACTCCCTCTCCTGAGGGATGTAGAAAGAAAATACCTTCAAAATTGAATTCCTTGACCCCAAAAAGCTAGATCTTTGTTATACCTACATGTCGAAAATTTTCAATTTTTTGCAAAATTTTGTATCAGTACCCCTCCCTTGAAGAGTTAGCTCGAAAAATGACCAAAAAATTGGATCAGTCCAGAAAAATTCTACGATATTGAAATAATTTTGTTCCACTGGAATGCTACACCAGGAATTAAATAAAATGATCAGAAATTTTACCCATCCGGCTCCACTGTGCACTGGCCGATTTCGGCCGCTATGGATGCAATCTACCGAAAAAAAAAATCATGTTCCTTTTTTACAGATGAACAACTTAAGATCAAACTGACAACCCTACAGGAAAAACTCGCAGAGAAAATTAAAAAAAAAAAACGAAATTGCAAAGGTGAAGTTTTTTTCCACGTACCTATTCTTTGATCGCATAGGTATTATGAACAGTATTTTTAATAAATTCTACAACATAATTGCAAATTTTGATGATGTATGGCGTTAGATTTCGATAAAATTCTCGTTTTTGAAAACAATTGAAGGTGCGTACCACAAATTTTCACGAAAGTTCGAATTGTTTGGGGTGCCCAGCCCTAATCTCGACCACCTAAGTATATAATCTATTGTTTTGAACGTGATTTTGTTTTTTCCAATTTTTTCAGCGAGTTTTAGCTTGAGGGTTGTCATTTTAGTTTCATTTTGTTTATCTGTGAAAGAAGAACATGTAAAAAAATTTCGGGTAGATTCCGCTCATAGCAGACAAAATAAACTAGTGGTCGAAATTAGGAACCCAAAATTTCAAAATCAATTTTTGAGTTCCTCAAAAAAAATCACAAAAAATAAAAAAATTATCGTACTGATCGACTCAAAACTTTAAGGGATGTAGAGAAAGAATCAAGGCATTTTTAAAGCCATTTTCGATGTTTCTACCTCAAAATAGTCTTCGATTAGTGAGCGTTTGAAGAAAAATTGTCGAAATATGATGTCTTTACCCCTACTAGAGCCTCTTCCACGTTAGTTTCACCGTACTAACATTATGCTGCATGGTCATACAGCAGCCTCACTTTCTTTAGTCGCGTCTAGTCGTTTTAAAATTATAAACAATTCTAAATTTTTAGAATTTTTTACATTCTTATCGCGTACCTATTAATGTAAATAGTCTGTAAAACGTGCATTCAAATACCAATTTGAAGAATACGGAGCTTACGAAAATTTCAAATTAGTAAGTAAGTGCCTACAAATATAAATATTGTGAAGTTAATCAACAGCAACTTCTGTAATGTAGTAGTTGGTAAATTTGTGTTCCATATCTGTTATTTAACTAATTTTTTTGGCATTGCTTTTAAAAGTGAAAAAATCGAGGTAGTGAGAAGTTGTCGTACTTGGATAGGAAATTTTCGAACTTTGAATTTCGCAAAGAAACAAAAATCAAATTAAAAATTCATTTTTAGGTAGTCATTGGTTTTTGAGAAACTCGTGAGATTTTTTCATGTTCTAAGATTAAAAATTAGAAATCGAAACAATCTCACAAAAAACTGAATCAAACTCGAGACTGAATTCAGAAAAAATATGGTTAAAAAAAGAAATTTGCCCAAAAATAAAGTCAAATACATGGCAATAAATTTCAATAAAAAAATAATTAGCGGACATTTGGTTTCAAAAAATCAATTCATCAGAAAATTTTAATTTGACAGAAAAATAAAAGAATATGTACCTTATGAAATTGAGTAAAAAATTTTAAAGATTGATTTTTTGTTCAAATTCAAATCAAAAATTAATACCTACTCCAATACTACATAACAAAAAAAACAACCAAGAAATTAAAGGTATACAAGAAAAAACAAAGACTATAGTGTGGTACGAATATTCGAATATTCGAATTTATCAGCATGTGCGAATATCGAATATTCGAGTATTCGAATAGTATTCGAATATTGAATGAAAAATTTAAAACAATGAAAATACGTTAAGATTCGGCAGAAAATTGATAAATGTGTTATTTTTGGTTGCTTGGAGAAATATAGAACGTTTTATGGCTGTAAAATTTAAAATTCTACTTTAATTTTCATTTTTTTACTAAAAAAAATTTTTAATGCTAGATGCAACGTACCTAGTTGAAATCCAAACAATTGAAATTAAAAAATTTGTTTACTTATTCGAAAGTATTAGAATAATTCGAATATTTGTCGAATAGACATTCGAATTGCGAATATTCGATATTCGCACCACACTAAAAGACTAGTAGGCAATTAGGCATGTTAAAAATAAGATCATTTCTTAAAACTAAAGAAAATAAATAAAAAGAAGTTTGTGGTATCCAGTTAACTCTACTTCGTATGGAACATCAGAGAGTTTATTTAAAGTTGTCACATTGTCAATCAAAATGTTTGAAAAAATTTTAGCATAGGGCAAAATCTTTTTTTGGCTGTAACTCCGCGAATTTTAGCTTTTGGGCTGCGATTTTGGTCTCATTGTGTTTCTCTGTGAAAAATGAACAAGATACAATTTTTTTCCGCCAGATTGCATCATAAATGGAGGAGATAGGTGGGTGGTCCATATTAGGGAACCGGTCCATATTCGGTACCCTTACCCTTACCTGGACTATCAGGTGTGGCATATCAAAGTAAAAGCACAAATACGTATATTAGTCATTTTCTATAACACGTTATGTGTTGTTATTGTTACTTTTATTTTTATTTTTATTTTATACTTTTTTATTTAGTTATGAGATGTGTAAGAAAGACAAATTATCGAACGTTTGTGTACGTATAGTTGCCTACCAAAAACAAATTTGGAGTTTGAGACCGGTGTAATGAGCTTATCGAGGGCTGGAACACTTCAATCTCGATACTACCTCTTCCTTCCCTCACCCTTCTATTCACCCTATATGTAATTGGATTTATACTTCGACCTATCTGAGAAAATAGAACGTTTATTATTAAGAAATAATTTTATTTAAAGTATTAAACTCAAGAAAAAAAATACGAGTAAAAAACAGACAAAAAGTACAAGTAAAAAATTGAATAACGTGATAAAATTCAATATTGAAGACACAAATGCTGTTTTTCAAAATTATTCATAAAAAATTCCAAAAAATGTATTGACAAGCGTTCAGTAAAGGTAAAAAATCAATTACAATGCATTAAGCCGACAAGGTTCTATTATTATTTCGCAACGCCGGAGCAATGAATCGATCCACAGTGAAAATTCGATCTGTCGCTGAACACGGAGCTGTCGATGAGAAATGATTCATTTGGTCCATTTTTGGTGTCTGTGCAGGTTCTTCGTTGGGTATTTGATCCGATAAATCGGATGTGTTTCTGTTCATTTGCTGATGTTGGGTTTCATCGTCGTGGTTAATGGTCTCGGTGGCAGTTTTACAAAGCTTGAGTGGTAATTCAAACGAATTATGCGCCAATCAATTATAAAATTTGGTTTGAAAAATGTTTTTTAATTTTACCACAGTTGACGAAGGATGGACGGAAAATAAATCGACCGGTACACTCGGTGAACAGATTCGAGATCTTTCTGGCTCCATCAACGATAAAGAAGGAGCATAAGGAGCGTACGGATGATGTCCAAAATTATATGAACTACTGTTTTCAGATATCCCTGTCATTTCCATTACTCCTATTTGAGATGTTCGAACGTGATAGGGGAAATTTTTATTTGCTTTGCTGGGCACCGTGAGCAACTAAAAAGCAAATTTATTATAATTTCGCGAATAACTATATATTTTTTTTTTAAATTATCGCTTACGAAAAATAAAACATGTCCAATGATTGCGATGGAATGGTATATTCCATAAACGACACTTTCTCTTATCCATTTATCTATCAAACTATTCGCAATGAGAGTGAAACAAGGCCCAGCAGTAAACCTATAAACATGATAAAATCTAATTGCCCCGAATCGAATATTACTTTTATAAATGCTGTTGGGTATTTTATTTAAAACGAATATTTACCACAATGTACCCATCAAATTGAACGGATAATAAAAGTTTGATTTTTCTGGATAATGCTTCAAAGTAAAAACAGTCGAGTATTCGAAAATCCACCACGCTGCTACTCTCAAAATCATTAACCCATATCCGGCTGGACTTTCATACAGGTAAAGTACTTCTCCTGGATCGAATACCTGATTGATATTGATAATTTTTTTATTTGAACTTTTATTGTAGGTAGGTTTTTTCCAGAGATTGAGCCAGATAGGTAATCTACTTACATGTTGTTCGAATATAAATAGCCCTAAGGTGGTGACTACGTAAGCACACATGAAGATGGTCAATTTGACACTGGAGGCGAGTCTTAAGCGACCTCTTGTGATGGTATATCCTTTTGCCAACAGAAGAAGTAATAGTAAGAACGATATTTCACTCGCTGATTCGAACATTCTTCCTAAAAATCATTTTTCATTGGAAAATTTTTATGTAATTAAAATTTAATGGCTATTTTTTTCAATTTTAAAATTTTGAAATCAAAAGTTTGTATCTAGACTTCAAAAAAACGATCCGGTGAAAGATTCATCAACTTCGATTCAATCCCCCCCTCCCATGGTCCTTAACTTGAATACATATGCGAGCCTGGATGCTGAAACCACCCTCAAGGGTCAAAAATTAGCTTTTGAGTTGACACTGATTTTGGTCCTTTCAGAGGGAAAAGAGTCAAGAGAGAACCTCAACTCAAAAACCAATTTTTAACCCATGAGGGTGATTTTAGCATCCACTCTCCCATTTATAAATCAGTGAAAATTATCGAAAATTACCGAAAAACAGTCAGAATTGTAGCACAGTAATAATTCAGTGAAAAAAATTTCATTGAAACCAGAAAGTGAAAAAAATTGTTGAAAAATCAGCGAAAAATCGCTGAAAATTCAGAAAAATCAGTGAAATTATCTGAAAAATTGGAGAAAATTCGCTGAAAATCAAATGATTTCACTGATTTTTTCTGTGCAGCAATTCTGACTATTCATCAGTGACTTTTCACTGATTCAAAATAAGAGAGCAGGCAAAAATTTTGCAAAAAAATTGAAAACTTACAAAAAAATATTGAAATTTTTTTTCGAAAATAGTATAAGCATTTTTTAAATGTTTTTACGTAAAAATTGCATCTGGACCTATTTTTCATCTTATTATACATTTTTCAGAGATATAAATACAAAAAATCTGGGTTTCATGTTTTCAATTTTTCACTGAATAAAATCGAAAAAATTCCAGAAACTTTTTATTGAGATTCATACTTAGTTTTACATATTATGGTTTTATGGTATGGGAATATTTACCAAAGAAAATCGATTACGTTTTTCCTTAGTTATACCCCTTCCTATTCGCCCTTTCTCTTTTACTCTCCAATCTTGATCATCTTTCAAAAATAGGAAACTCTGGAAGTACGAACTGTTTTTTTTTTTTTTAGAAATTGATTTCTTTGATTAAAACATCCTAAATTTTATTAAAAATTTTCGTTTAAAATTTTTACAGAAAATTTTTAAAACATATGAAAAAAAAAGATTTTTTGTAAGTACGGTACTTTTGAAAAATACGCAGTAACATTGAACAATAGGTCTCAATGATACCTAGGTACTTTTGATTAAAAACATCTGCATGTAATAAGACTACCTATTCTTAGTAAAAGAGCTTAAGGATTTATAAATTTATTTTGAATTTAGGTGCTCAGATTTTAAAGGTAGACGACGGATAAAGGGCTTGTGTTGGGGGAGGGGAGGAGAGCTGAAATTATCACCAGATCGTTTTGAAATCTCAACATATTTTCATGCCACATTCCTCACGCTAACCAACTTTTGAAAAAAAAATACAAAAAATCCACCTTTGTACCTACCTAAAGTTTTTACGGAAGGAAATCCAGCCCCATCGATTGCATAACGAATGTAAGCCACACACAATAACAATATTCCTGTTTCTTGAAATATCACCGATAATGTAAATAATTTATAAGTTGAATGCAAAAGTTGTCTCGATTTTAGCTCAACTGTCAAAAAAAAAGTAGTAGGTATAAATTTCTTAATCGATCTCAATGCCAGATTTTTTTGAAAAAAAGTTTAAAATAATGAAATTATTACTTGAACAACCAATGGTAGCCAATAGAATCAAAATATACATAACAAAAAATGTAAATAATAACGGTAAAATATCTGAAAAAAACAACAAAATTTTAATTAATGAATAATGTTGGTGGATCGTTTTGCCTTTTCTTCCAGAGTTCAAAAATCAAGTAGTCAGGAAGTTGTGACTAGAACATCAAAAAGGCCTCGTAATAATTTTGACCCCCCCCCCCTCCGATTCGATCCCTGCTCTATTTAATTATGCATCCGTAAAATTTGACTATTTTCAAAAAAAAAGTGACAAATTTTGTTTTATAATTATAAATTTAAAAAAAAATTCACTTGATGACTTTTTATTAAAATAGGCATCAGACAGTAAAACCTTTCTTTCATATAATTTTCAAAATTGCTGAGCACAATTCTGTACCTACATTTTGACTTTTTGTCAGAATTAATTTGTTAATTTCCAGTCTAACAAAATTTCGTTATTTCAGTGGGGTCCAAATTTTGATAAAATTACAACATCCATAACTTTTCAATATTGCATCAAATGGCATATTAAATATAATTTTCCCAAATTTTTCCAAGTTTTTTCAAGTCCACAAAATGTTATTTTAAAAAAATTCAACTTTCACAATTCATCAGATATCATAATACGCCAGTGATCTTCAAAATTCGATCACCATGGTCCCCAATTTTAAACATCAACTCTTAACACAATGACATATCCATGTTAAAATTTGAATAAAAATTTGCTAAAAATGGATGTTTATACTCGAAAATTCCATTGGATTTCTCTTAACACCTCTACCTCATTTCTCAGCGCAGCGTAAAAAACATTTTTCATTGTTTTTTGTTTCAATTCTGTATGAAATTCAAAAAATATTTTCATGAAATTCAAAAAATATTTTCACAAATTTTTGTCTCAAAATAGTCTTAGTGATATTTTTACCTGAAAAATCATAGGTGGCGATTTCCACCATATTCTTAATTTTGGAAAGACACAACGTAGTTTCTTAATTTTTGAAAAATAGTCAAGGGGGAAGAGGGGGGATAATGTTATAAAATCGCCACTGATGATTTTATGGATAAAATTATTCACAATTGAGATCATTTTTAGAAAAAATATTTCCAAAATTAGAAAAAAAAAACACGAAGGGAGTGATTTTTTGGGTAAGTATTTTGGAAAAATAATGTAAAATATGAAAAGTAGAATCCAAAGGTATTTCTGGTAAAAAAAATCTACCTACCTTAATTTTATTAGAACCATTTTAGGAAAAATTCCCATTTTTAAAAATATTTATTAAATTCTTTTGACAGTGAAATTTCAAGAGTAAGTAATTGGCCTGGGGTCGCGGTCGGAGGGTAAGAGAAAAATTTTACCAGTATTTTTGAAATCTAGACACAATATTTTGACTACCCCCTTTTCAACTTTCGAAAAAATTTGCAAAATGATCCACCTCATTCACGAATATGCAATGGGAACCCAAAGTTTTCAAATTTGGCAACTCTTCACACAAATCCGATGAAATATTAATTTTAAATACTCACAAAATTCATCAGCCGAGAAATGCTCCTTCCATAATTCCCCCGGGGGCCCATTCGTCATTAAAAATTTGTACTTCAAATTCAACCCCTAAAAAAATTGAAAAATTAACTCAACAAAAAATTCGCACGTAGATATCAATTAAAAATTATTTTTGAACCGTACATTGGTCGCATTGCAGTGACTTATGGCAAGAAACCACCATCTCGGTCTGGCACTGTGAAATCTCCTCGCATTATGACAAGAAATAACTGCACTTTTTGTATGGGGATTTTTCAACAGCATGCATCCCGAAGTGAGGTCATTTTCAGTAAGATTGATGATTTGATTTTGACCTATATTCAGGACTAATTCTTTCTCCTCGCAGGTCTTCAGGTTCATAAAAAATTACATAGTTATTAAAGAAAAATAGTAGATACGTAACAGTTTATGAATTAATTATGAAAAGTGGTCGTACTTTTTTTGTTTTGTATACAGACGGCCATTGATTATCTGAATCGTAGTATAATAATAAATTTTGAACACCATATTCCTAAAATATCGAATTATTCGAAATTTCAAAATTAGTTTCATGGTAGATGAAGTTAAACAAAACATTAGCAGTTATTTTAAGGTAGGTAAATACAAATTAAATAGGTACCTCGATAAATTTATTAATAATTTAGAGACTAGATAATTAAGGTACCTTGCTATATTCGATGAAATATTCAAATTGACCGTGTTCCGATAAAAAACAGAATCTTGCAACAAAATACCATCTCTGTGGGAAATGAAATTTGAGAAAAAAAACCACGAGTGAATATTTTTTTTAATTTAAAATTTAAAATTGTACGTTTCTAAGCGATCCTAAATTTAAAATATTTTGAAATATAAAATTCGTAATTACCTCAGCAACAATCAAATGTCCTTCGACAAATTTAGCATGAGATCCTTTGACAAAAAACGACGATATACTTTTAATAACAACAATAAAAGTGATAAGGTAGTTCATTGTCTAAGCAAAAACATTCATACTGATCAACTTTCGGTAACATGGCCGTAGCTTTTCTAAACTGCAATAAATAGTTTATTGCACGATGATTGTATCAGTAATCACCATGGTTACTATTGTATGTACATTATTTTACACAAAGTACTCACCAGCTAACGAAATGAAATTAAATTGCTGTATGTTAATATCCTCAACTTTTATTCATCAGAAGTTACTTTTTAGTTGGAATTAATTTTGATAAGTTGATTTTTCAAAGGTCTATTGTTTGAATCTAGTATAGGGAGGTATTTTTATTAGGCGGGTCTGTTTAGAATATTGAATGACGTTTTCAAAATGATATTTTAAATAAAGTTGGCAAAACTGTTAGAAATTATTATTATATTTTAAAATAAAAATTAGGTACCTATTTGTGTAATTTTTAACAGATATTAATATGGAATACTCAAGGTTATTCGTCCTATTTGTTATAAAATAAGTAGGTAGGTACATTTCAACTACATAAATAATACTTTCATCGAACAGCTTAGATTTGTATAGTAAATTATCAATAGAAAATTAATATTAATTTGAACGAAAAATTTAAAAATTAGAATAGAAATTGAAAAATTCATAATTTCAACTTAAGATTTACGATTCAACGCTGTCAAAAGTGTCATAGTGAGAGACACGACGGAGTGAATTATTCCGGCCTACAAATACGGGGTACATGGAGGATGCATAAGGTCCTGGTACAAACCGCACTATATGAGATGGCACAGGATTGATGAACGATTTTTGTCTTGATGCACTCCCAATATAACGTATTGGAATTTCAGGTTTGGGGAAACTGAAGACTTGTAGAGTGATGCTGGCAATTAAGATGCAACAAAATACGATCTGAGAAAATGATAAAAATTGTTACATTTTTGAGAAATGGGAAAGATGTGAATTTGCCCTGACGATGGAGGTATACCAACTCAAAGTAAAATTTTGAGTATCAACAAAAATAAATTAAAAGCACATCATAAAAGAACTTCATATCCAAAATTTCAGGTGCTGAAGTTCATTTCTCGAATTTTGGCGAATTTTTAAAATTTCAAAATTACCTCATCTCTCTACAAAATATGCAGAAAAAAGCTGAAATTTGGTATATACCCTATTTTCGACCTGCCGAATCGATTAAAAGTGATTTCAAGACGTTTTGGAGCTACCAGAAAATTTTGGAATTTTCCAAAGCTGGAGAAAAGCCCATAAAAATGATCCATATGAACTTTAGCATCTATAATCGCGGATTATCCATATTGGTGACCTATTTAATCGATTAGAGCGTAATTTTCCAAAATTCGTAACTTTGAAAAAAAATCACACTTCGGACAGGAAATCTTTCAAGAAAAAATTTAAAAATACGACCACCGCGCACGCATCGAGGTAAAAAGCTGAAATTTGGAGACTATCTCAATTTTCTGGAAGCTCGGAAACATCTCGAAACCGTTTTTAATCGATTTGGCAGGTCGAAAAATAGGGTAGGTATAATTATACCAAATTTTAGCTTTTTTCGTCGATTGATCAAACTTTCATATTTTGCAGGACGCCGGTGAGGAAATTTTGAAATTTCAAAAATTTGTCGAAATTCGAGAAATGAACTTCAGAATCTGAAATTTTGGATATGGGATTCTTTTATTATGTACTTTCGATTTATTCTTGTTTGGGCTTAAAATTTTACTTCGAGTTGGGATACATACCTCTCTTGTTAGCATCGATTTTGAAAATATCACTGTGGTATGTTCAGAAGAAAAAAAATTTGGAGTGGAACATTTTTCCCATCCCGTTTTCCTTCACCTCCTAAAGTGAAAAAACGTGATTTTGCTTTAAAAGTATTCACATTGAAGTAGATTTTAAAAAATAGGTAAGTACCTATGTATGTACTCTGGATTTTGACGAAAATTGGTGAGGTAATTTACTTTGAATGGGAGAATTCCTGAAATTTTTTTAAAGCTTTTAAGCACAAAGGGGGACGCCAGGGGACCTCAAAGTGGAGAAATTTTTTTAAAAATGCGATTTTTGCACTTTTGAAAAGTGCTATCATAATCTTATCAAAAATTATTCAAGATGACCAAAAAAAATGTTGGTTCGATTTCGTGGTGTTTGAGTGAGCGATTTGAATTTTGTAAAAATCAACAATTCACACGCAATCTAGAACTTTTTAACCCCCTAACAGAAGGCAAAAAAAGTATCTGCTTTCAAGGTCAATTATTCTGGCCGACACAAAAACTAAAATTGCAACTATTCAAGGGTGGTCCAGGATTTAAGCATGTGGCACAACCCAAAGGTGGAAAATGCATTTTTTCGAAAACGGTCCACTTTGAGACCTCCTAGCTCCATCCTCCCGGGGGGGAGGGGGTAGGTAGGTAGGTCTTCTATTTCTCTTTACTGTTTTTGATACGTACAGTGACATATTTTTGGAAAAATTGTGCGATTTTTTTTGCATTTTTTGGTGTAAGATAAAAAATTGATGCAAAATTATTTTTCGACTACCTAATTCGAACAAATCGAACTCGAATCCGATGTTTATTTTCAACTCAGACCTATAGTGAAAATGTTGCTTTTTAAACTCCAAATCTTGTTTCACTGATCACCTCACAATTTTTTTTCAAGAATACCTATTACCTACCTACACCTACAATCTACCATGAAATAATATGGTCTAAGACACAGATTCGAGCAAAAAAATTGTTGTATCATCTGGGTTCAGAGCTACAGCAGTCTAAAGTTTTTATTTGAGGTCTTATAGCTGATAGGTATGCAACATGAATTTAAAAATTCCAAAAATCGGTCTCCATTTCCTCTTTACATCATAGAAATTTCAAAAGTTTTGGCAAATAAGGTGATACGTAAATAGGAATTTTTAAACCGAAAATCGCGTTTTTTCGCCATAAGAGATAAGGGGAACGGGGTGAGGAGGATTTCCATCTCTAAAAATTTTCATTTGGTTTCCCAAACATACCATATAAATATTTCCAAAAATCCGTAGCAAAGGCGAATTCACCAATCTTAATCCCTTACAGAAATTCAATACTTTTCAATTCCTTGAAAAATAGACCAAATGATAAGAAATCATCAAATTTTGCGTGATCTGCGTCGAAATATTATTTTTTTATTCTTAGCGCATTGTGTTGGCGTGTGTCAGTGTTGAATCGTTCTCCTACCTCACCCTACCAAATCGTCTTGACTGATTTGTGCAAGTCTAGGTAGTCGACCTTTCAATATTTGGCATTTGTACAACAAAAGGCTTTCACTTCGAAGAACCTGCAGGTATAAATCCAGGTTTCGAATGCCATTACTGACAAAAACATGTAAACAAATTTTGTGCGTGGGAAAAATAATACAGGCAAGTAAAAATTTTCAAAATTTAGATAGGTACCTATACTTTATCAACTAATTAGGCACTGTGTTGAAATTAAAAAATTTTCTAATTCATTTTTCCAAATTATATTTAATCTGGGTGCATATCGAATCGTCAAAAGGTTATAAAGAAAAGAATCTTCAATCAAGATTGACTTTATACTGCGCAGTTGGTAATAATTCTCAACTCCTAACAGATTTTTTCTAATACTACCAAAAATACAATAAATTTCTACTCTAAGTACTTGAAATAAAAATCACTTACCAAGATGAATTTCGACATATCGATAGTTCGGTTATTTTACTTCAAAAAACACTTCGAAAAAATTCAAAAGAGAAAGTTACGATGTTACGTTAGTTACACCCTCGAAATAACACATACAATTTACCAAAGATGAAATCACGACTTCAGTAAATCGTTTAGATATAAATAGGCCTATAATGCAGCTGCAACATATGTTAAAGATGCGACCACATGACACTAGATTGTATACTTACTTACATATTGCTACAAAGAATGTCGATGTTGCCACATTGTCGTGGTGTTAGGGGTTGCCAATGTAAAAAATAGTTTTTTTGGGGCAGTTTCTTCTTTTGTATGGTTTATGAGAAAGTAGACTTTCTTCTCAAATTTTTATTAGGAGTTAATGGGAGAAAATCATGGAGTAAGGTTCACCATAAAAAAGGCCCAGAAAAATATGAGCTTGAGCATTTACTTCTGATTTCCCCCTTGCAACAACCGTACCCTAATCATAGTTCAAAACAACATTTTTTTTTTGCTGAAGAAGGTAAAATATTGTACAAAATTTATCCAATAAACACGAAGTAAGGATTGAAGAGTAAACCTGATTAGAATCAATCATCAAAGAAATTTGGGTTCACAAATCAGCGATACAAATGATACAAAAAAAATTGAAAAAAAATTTGTTCAAAACATTTCCAAACACAGAATTTTTCTTGTTGTGATTTTTTGCCAAACATAAAAATTGAAGGTACTACAAAAACATTTTACCTATTATAAAAATTTAGTAAATGTTCTGATGATTTTTTGCCCAAGTTAAGAAAATGAAAATTTTATGAAGCCCAAATTGCTTTGAATGATCCGCAGCCCCTCTAAAAATTCAAAGATTAATTCAGTTTTTCGAGTATTATTCATTTCTTCATATTTTTTTTGTTTAAATTAAGTACTTTTTGTGGCCACTTTAATTTTCAAATTGAGAAAAAATTCATTACCTACGTGGGAATTTGTTCACGTTTCGGGACACAACTCATTTCCACGATTAAAAATATGAACTGAACTAATTTTGTCTGAAAGGTTGCTGCCCCTTTAACTTTAGGATAGCCAACATGTTTATAACTCCTTTTTTCGTGGCAATTGCATAGTTATATCCAAATTTTTATATGACAAACTACTCATCGGACAACTTTATATAGTTAGAAAATCATTTTAAAATATCTGTGTTCAGTTTTTCACTGTTTCATTCATGTTTATCAAACTTCGTCAGAATTTAACTGAATGATAAAGGGGTAGAAGGGACATTTTGTCTCCCACCTTAATAATGATAAAATAACAATCTATTGTCGAAAAAAATTAAGTCTGAATTAAAAAAATTTTCGAAGTTGATGACCTTTTTTAAAAAGTTTTGCTTCGAGTTAGAAAAAATGGAAACGATCGTACTTTGGGTCAAAATTCAAAATATCAGGAAACCATTCCAGTTCAGTCCAAAATCAAATTTTAGCTCCTCTAAAGAGCCATCTTCGGTTCGTCCCTGGTTTTTGACACTCGTGTATGACGCGCTTGGTGCCTTATAAAAAATAAAACAACATTAACGTAATGTGTTTTCAATGAGTCTAACGTTACGGTCATATTGATTCACTTTTTTTTTCTTTGAAATTATAAAATCGAAAAATATTATGGGGTTTCATTATCGTTACCGTTAAGGTAATTAAGAAGCTTTATTTTTATGTGCTTTATACCAATTCTATCATTTTTATTTCCAAAAAAAAAAATTGTACTTTTACTTCATTTAGCACGAATACACAGATGAAAGCAAAATGACGTCACGGTAACACAGAAAAACGCTAAAAAATTTATTTAAAAAAATGATGTGAATACTGGCGGTTAATATCTTGAAAGAAAGTTTTTTTACGTGTTTTACGATTATTATGATGCTCTCAGTTTTAGCAATTGAAAATTTTCAATGTTATTCTCATGTAAAGCTTTTCAAGCTAGCATTGTTTTATTCAGGAACAAGCAACAATTCGATCATTGCCTTCAGTAAAAAAAGTCTTTGAATCTTCAAAATATTAATAATAATAATTTAAAACATTCTCAAACCCAACATTCCAATAGAAAAACTACTGATATTTTTCAGAAAGTTGAAAAAATGTATAAAAATTCAAAAATATTGAATTATATATTCTAATTGCTTAATGTGTTCTCCTTAGATTAGAAATTTGCAGAAAAAAGTTTATATTCCGCAGATAAAAAGTAAAGAAGCTTCAAACCGGCTCAAATTTTCAAAAACATATTTAAAAATTTGTATTCCAACTTCTCAATATAATTTTTCTAAGCAAAAGGTACCAATGAAAATTTATTTAGCCTCATTGGATGAAAAATAAGACAGCTTCAAATGTTCCAAAATTTGCATGGTTTTCTCGGATTTTTTTTAAAATAAAAAACAAAAAAAACGAGGGTTTGTTTGAAACATTAAAAAAAATTTTTACAGTGTTTAACCATCAGAAAACTCAAAATCATTTTTAAAAAAAAATTATAGAAATCAACAGAAATAATAAATTTTTAAAGAAAAATAGTCTGAAAGAAATTCAGGTCAAACAAACAATGTTTTAATACATCGTATCGTTGTTTTTCTTTCATAGAAGTTTTAAATTAACTCAGATTTTCAAAAAATGTGAAAAATTGAAAAAAATTGTAGTTTCAACTTCTAACCTCTCAATATGTAAACTCTCTCTTGACAGGGCTGCGGCTGAAAAATTCTTATATAAAAAGTAAGAGGACTAGAATCAAATTTAAAAAAAAAAAAATCGAGAAGTTTTCAAACTCTTTTATTTTATTAATATATTCTTTACGAACAAGAAAGGCTACTAAAAAATGTTAGCTGCTTCAAAAAAGAACGAAGAGAGTTCAAATTTTCTCTTAAAAAAACAAACAATTTTTTATTAAAAATGTCTTCTAAAACTCTTAATATAGTCACTTATCAAAATCAAGAGATACATCTAAAAATGTTTAGTGAATCAAAGAGACTGTAAGCTGGCGCAATTTCAAAAAAATTGAAAAAGGAATTTTTGATTTTTGAAATTTTGTGCTCCAATCTTTCAATATAGTCCCCCTCCCCTCTCATTTAAGAAATAAGGAAGCCATCGAATTGACTCAAATTTAAAAAAAAAAAGAAGAAAATTTTTTAAATATTTGAAATGTTGAAATTTTGAATTCTACATATTTTCTTATGTAGGTACCTATTCTCCAACACTTTTTGCTTCTCTGAATGAGAAGTTGAAATGGTTGAAATTTTTGCTTAAATTGTCAAGAAAATTGGAAAAAAAATCACTGGAACTAAAAAAAGAACAAAATTAAATATTATAACCTCTCAATTTAGTATCGCTGTAGGTGAAAAATGCGACTGAAAAAGTTTCAGCTCGCTGGATGAGAAATTATGAGCCTTTTAGTTGGTTAAAATTTCCACAAAATAAGAAAAATTTCAAAAATTGAGAAATTTTTTCAATTACGTCTCAGTGCGCTCTCTTTATAGAAAATAACTCAAAAAAATAATTCTTTACGGTAGATGAGATAGGGACCTACTCTTTTTATTTACCTCAATTTCACTCATTCTGGTTCCAATTCTCGAAAATCGAATTCCTATTGACTTATGTAATGTTAACAAAATTAAAAAGGAAAGAGAAAAAAGGTCGAAAGAAAGAGATTTAATTTCTTCTGTTTAAGTAGTTTTCAACTGGCCCTCATTTTATTTTTTCCCATATACCTAGAAACAAATCAGCCAATCAAGTTTAATAAAACCTACAAAGTGATGGAAGGAGAGAGAAAGAGAGAGGATTTGTTTATTCAATTGATGTAGGTAGGCCTGATTCTTATACATGTAGATTACGTACGTCTTGTTATCCAAAATACCTATTGAAGGAAACTTCTTATTGTTGATGTTAAATATACTGGAAAAATTAAACTCTGTCTAGTAGGAACTTGTGTTATCAAGTTGCTACAGGTAGTTTGAATTTTTTTAATACCTTGAATAAGGAGACAGGCAAAAGACCTTTCCCCTTCTCCATCTCTGTTTCAGTTTACTCCTGTGTTAGCCTATCTCTCTGTTTGTTTTTAAAAAAAGATGCGTTCTTTTTGAATTAATAATTTTTATTTTTGTTTTCACTTTTTTTTCTGCGTAACGATAAAAAAAATGGTTGTACTTGTTTTCTTTCCTTGTCCCTGTCCCTATATTGGGAATTCTAATACTCTTTTTTATTAAATTCCAAATTAGCAATTAATTTGCCCTAATTTATGAGTGGAATTTTTCATCGCAGGTTTAAAAACCCTGAAATGACCTTTTTCGTGAAATATTTGTTTTTTTTTAATAATAATTTTTAAGAAGAATGTGTGTAACTTGTCACTGTTTTTGCCTTGATAAGTTTTTATGTGTAGGTATTACGGTTTATTGCTCAGTGTTATTTGAGATGTTGATTTTATTTTCAGTATTTATGATGATGAATAAATATGTCCTCATTTTTTTGTTGACTTGTTTAATAGTAATTTCTCTGAAGAAGGTTCGGTGGGGTATTTTAATTAGTATTTTAGAATCATTTTATGTGATACGATGGTTTAATTGAGCGATTTCGATCGTTTTTCAGCGTGATTAAAAATTAACTAATGGGAATTTTTTTGTCAATGGAAGTTGCCATCTTAGTGTGGTAAATTTTAATGAATAAGAATTTTTTTATGACTTTAATTGCGGCGTTTTTTTCTTCTTTAGTTTAATGGTTTGCAGTTGGTATTCGTTCCAATTTCTATTTTTTATTATTTTTTTATTCAATTCGAAACCACGTCTAGAGCCTCGTAGGATTTTCGTAGGTGGAAGCTCGAAAAACAGAGACTGAGTAATTATACTGAACACATGCTACCAGTGGTTAATTCATAAATAAATGAATGAAATTAACTCACATGTAAACGGTTTTTTAAAGTATGAGAATTAGAAGGCCTTTCGAATGAAAATGTATGAGAAATGGCAAGACTGAATTTTTTCAATTTCAAATTCAACTGAAAAAAATATTTCTTTCTCATCAGATGAATTTACGTTTCTTTTTTTATCATGCAAAGTTATAAAATTGTCGACAATTTTGTAATTTTTTACTCATATTTTTTCTATTTTGGAAAAGTGAAACTGACTAGGTAGATTTCAGTTCAGTTTTTAGTATCTACTGATGATTTTTTTGTTTGGGTGCGATTGTTCAGGATTCTAAATAAATTGCAACGAATCGACGTAATTAATTTCGTCAAGAAGCGAAGAATACTTATTGGCTTATATTACTCGAGTTTTTTATGTTCTTGAAAGGGGTGTTTTTTTTAAAGGCTCGTTTGCGTTGAATAACCACCGAGTTTGAAAAGAATTGATAGTTTGAGTATCTTGATGGTAATTGATTGAAACGCGGTGTAATGAAATTTTTTTCATCCAGGTTTATTCGATGCCCCTTTTTTCCCCTATGAATTGATTTATGCTCTTAAGATATTATTTATAATGCTGTTGAACGTCGGAGTGAGTTTAAATAGGGATCTAAGTGAAAAGATGGCGAAAGAAGGCTGGAAAATGGTGCTATGACTGGTGGATTTTAACGATATTGAAAAAAAGTGATTTTGGAACGATGAGTTTTACGTGGAAATATTATCTGAAGTATAAAATCTAACTTTCGGAATGATCGAATCCATTTTGTATTTTTTTTTGATGTGATAAAAATATTTTTTAATGGTAAAATAAAATTTTAACTGCTTTCGAAAATATGCATGCTTTGAGAAAAATAAAATATTTTTGCTGCTGCAGAAAGTCCTAACAGATAAGAAGTCATGAAAAAGCCATGCTTTTTGGAGAATGATCACGAAAATCACGAAATCAGCTTGAAAATTGATTTTAAAAAACCAAATTACATCCATAAATGAAAAAAATGATTTTTTTTAAATTGAAATTTCTCCGTCATTTTATTTGATTTGAACAATTGCATAGGAAGATAGACTCAGGAAACTCTACAAAAAAAGGTCACATTTTTGTTTCAGAATTTTTTTTTGAAATATTCCTTAAATTATTCGATATTTAAATTCTTCCTAACGTTGAAAAATCGAGACACCAGTACATATTTTGTAAACTTTCCGAAGAAAATTAGGAACAAATAAACACTTCGTTTGTTTATTGATTTCAATGGTCAGATGTGGGGTGACTCGAGTGGTGCAATTATTACGAGTTGGTGATGTGTGCTTCCAAGTTCCAATATCGTTTGATCATTGAACGGAAATGTAATTTGTGTGGTTACGAGGTAATGGCGATGGTTGTTTATCAATATGTAATCAAGAGATGAAATGAGTTTCTGTGCGCGGAATGAGGAAATTTGTTACAGGTTGGAGGCTTGAATTGAGAGGTAGTTTGGTGGGTTTTTGGGTGAAGATAAAATAGAAATTTGGAATTTGTTGTTTTTCTTTTTGAAAACAATGAAATCGATATTAAAATAATCTGAAGTCATTTTGGTGGTTTCGAATTTGTTCTGTGGTCCCCTCCGAAGTTACTTAATTTTAATCATTACAAATTTCTCTTGTATCCCCTGAATAAATTTCAGTAATTTCTCTCTAGAAACCTCCCTCCCAATTTTTTCCAGATTTCGGTCAATTTTCCATAGAAGTTTTAAAAAACGAAAGGAAAAATTTTTTTGCAGCTAGCTCCCTCTTTTTGGAAGTCAAGTTGGATAAGAATAAACGTCAAAATCGATTTCTCATTCAATTTAATCATCAACAATTTTTTTTCTTACATAATCCCTTCAGATAATCCATTTTTAGTGCACTTCGTAGATATGGTTTTTTTCAATTCTCATCATTTACTTACTATATTTTCAAAAATTAATATCGAAAAATTGAAGGCAGTTGAATTCGAAAAGACACTGATCAGTTTTGGATTGAATAAGGGAAGGGCAGTGGAGGCAGCTGACCTGCTAAAAATGGCAATGGTCCTTTTGTTATCGAAAAAATAACGTTTAGTTGGAAAATTTTTTGCAAAAGTGAAATAACATTTTGTTTGGATAATTTTACTTTGGAAAAATTTCACATGAGCCGGTGATTTTTCAACTTTCCTCCTTTTTCTTCTTGTCATTTTTTGAGTTGATTTGAACTGATTTGTTTGATAGATGAGTGTTGATAATTCATATTCATTCATTACACATGTTTTTTTACTATAAACGAAAATTTCCTTAAGCAATGAAAAAATCTATTTTTTTGGACAGTCTTTACTTGAATCACGATGTACGAAAACCAGATTAAGTCCAAAAAACGCTACTTTTCAGAAATACCTATGAATTTTTCGTTGGGAATGTGTTTTTACAATTCCTAAAAAATTGAATTTTTGGCTAAAAAAAGTTTTGCCATATTGTAAGTACCTATTTCTCATTTTTTATAATTGAAGTTGGAAAATTTTTTATCAGTAATATGAGAAATTTACTACCCACCAAACACGTTTATAATAATCATTTCTTCATCTTCATCCCAGTAGCGTAACTCGACATCCCTTCTAGGAGGGAGGGGAGGGGGTCTCAGATCAGAATTACAGAGACGTCGGAAGAGTTTTTGGAAGAGTACAAATTGAGCATAGAGAATTAAAATGCCAGAAGAATTTTAAGGAGAGGGAGTAAACGGGGGCCTTCGTTCACTCTGTAGACTTAGACAGATCATAGAATTGTGATTTTGTTCATGCCAGAGCGAAGCTTTGAAAAAATTGGATTTTCAATGTCCAAAAAATTTTTTTCATGTTTTAATGCTTTTAAAATGCCCTTCTGATGTAAATTGGGGGTACATTTGATACTTTGTACCTCAGCCGTCGATTTGGGGGTACAATGTACTCCTTGAACCCCCATTTTCCGATGCCACTGACAGAATACAAAAAAAAAAAATTCTTGTCAGAAATACTTTGAGATCTGGATGAAATGAAACCTTGATTTTGAGAAAATATTCTCAACTTTCAAAGTGTAAAAATATTCGGACCCGTGTGAAGCCAGCAAAAAAACTCAAAAAAATGCCCAAGAGTTGAAAATTCCTCAAATTGAATTAGAAAAATTTTTAAGAAAATCTTTCAAAATTAGGTAAATTGACATAATTTTGATTTTTGATAAGTAGTCTCAATTTTCCAAGAAAAGAAAGAAAGGAAATTAGTGAATTCAGCCCGAGCGAAGCGAGGGCAAAATTTTTTTGCAGAATAAATAGGTTATTGTTGTTGAAAAAAAAGTAATTTTTGAAGGGCTTCTGGCTGGGGAGGGTTTTGTTCCCCTCCTCTATTTACGTCACTGCTTCATCCATTCAACACATTCTCAACAATGGATTTTTAAGCTTCACTTTCACACATGAAACCTCTCGTTTTCGACTCGTAAAATATTCTACCCAAAATAATGAGATATAAATTACAGTCACATGTTCTAAGCCATAGGCACGTCCTTGAACAGGAAACAATTTGACACTTGTCGCACAAACGCACATGTTCAATACTGGTCGGCATTTCATTAATTTTATCCAGCATATGACAACGTTGAAACATTTCCTAGAGAGGACGAGCTAAGCTTCCGTAGATAGTAGGTAGGTTTTTGTCAACAACCATTGTTTATTTCCATTTTGCGTGTCAAACTGGGAGAGAAAAAATGCCTCGTTTGATGGTCCATCGCACACCAATCACGATAAATCTAGCTCATAGGTTATATCTCGTAGTCTCAGATAAAGCTAAAATATTACCCTTTTTCGTTTCAACTCGTTCAGTCACCCTTTCTTCCTTCGTTAATTAAGAATTAATTACTTCGACTCGGACGCCGCTGCGCCGAAACGTTTGATGCTGCAGAAAATTTATAAGGTAAACAATTTCGAAACGTTGAAAATATCACGATCGTGGAAATAATACAGAAACGAATGAAATCATCATGTGCTCGTGCCCACTCTACCCATGTACGTTTAAAAATCTGCCAACGTTCCAATAGGTAAGTCCTAAGTTGATTTTATTTTTTCATCACGACTGCATGACTTAAAATTGCAACATTGGAATTTTACGACTTCACTTATTGGAAAAAAATCACCAGAGGGAAATTTATCGAGGAAGATGGAAAAAATTAGTGGAATTTTAAAAGCTATTGTACGTAAGGTGTGTTGAACACTGTTTCCACGAATTACCAAATGTGTTTCTTAAAACTCAGCCAACGATGTTTAATTTGAGATAAAGTTACTTCAAGTGTTATGGGGTTATTATAAATTTATACCTAAACTTGGGCTCAGAACTTTTCAACCTCAGGTTGAGATTTACTAGTTTTTGGTCGAATTCTCTTCGCACTATTATACGAGACTCGACTTCAGAAAAATATATCGAGAGATTTGCCTAATCTAGAATTTTAAGGGGTACTTATTGAAAGAAGTAAAATATGGCAAAGAAAAAATTAAAATGTCCAGCGAAGTATTGCTGAATTATTATTCGGATGAAATAATCAACCTTACCTGAAAATTTCTTCGTATCAGAACCGCAGGCGAAGTACAAATATTTTCAATGAAAATATCAAAATGTTGAAATTCTGTTGTCTTCGAAGCTTCGCAATCAATTTTCTGGCATCATTCCAGTTTTAAATATCTGAAAAAAATGAAATAAATACGTGATTTTACGCATTACTATAATGAGAGGGAGGGGTGTTTGACAAATAATGCAGTACAACAAAAATAAAATGAATGTAAATTATTTTTCAGATTAACAAATTACCTAATGAAAAGAATAAAAATACAAGGTTTTCTAAAATGTTGCGAGACATAATAATTTTTAATCTTTTTACTTTCCGGACAGCGCGAAGCGTTGTAAGGAAAGTATTGTTTTCGGGTCGAAATTCGTTTTCGCCAATATTGAGTTTAGACAAAATCTGATTTTGTACAAGTTTGTTTTGACCATTTTCCAGGTGATGTTCCGTATGTATGTGTGTATGTATGTATGTATGTATGTATGTATGTATGTATGTATGTATGTATGTGGGACAAAAAAGTGTCTGTGAACACGATTACGCCCGTCCTAATTGATAAATTTCGTTGAAATTAAAATGGGAGTTGAGGTTTGAACAAAGGAAGGCTACGCCAAAATTTCAGATCGATAGGTTCAGTAGAAAAAATTTTACAAGCAATTTAATGCAAAAATCTTTGAGTTTGGTCATTTGCCGCGTTACATTGCATGTAATCGTAATCTAAAACGCGATAATAATTCCTCTCCTTATCGATGGAGAAACGTATTTAGTGAGAAACATATGTATCCCGCGTCAGCATTTTTGTCTTTTTCTTTCAAGATAACTGATATTTTTTCCCGGCAAACATAATGATACACGAAATTGATTTAGTTAATTTTTTTTTTCATGGGCAAAATTCAGACAAGTAGGTACCTACGTTTTTCGCTCGTTGATTTTTTTTACACCTGTCCGGAAAGTTTGTGATGCTTGCATCACTGTTTATTTCTTAATAGGTACTCTTCCAAGTCTATTTTATAGTGCTGTCCTTTTTCGACAAATTTTTAATTATGATACGTTGTTTCGTGTAATTTGGAAAAGAAGTCCCCATAGTGCAGTAAAATGGTAGGTATAAGTAGTAAAATGGCAAAATTACCAACAGCTTTGGAAAACATCAAAAAGGGATTTGTTTCTTCAATTTATTGTTCATCTAATAACGCCTCTTTCAAGAACGTGTAATTTTGAATTTTTCAAGAAATTGATATTTTTGGCAATTAATTTTGTAGTGGGAGAGGTGATTTCTTAGTCATTTCGATGAAGAAGACAATGAGCAGGTTTCTCCGAAAATAAAATTTAATTTCTAGCAGAAGCTTTCATATCAGAAAGTCGAGTAGGTAAATCATTTTCCTTTTTTTCAAATAATAACTTTTTATTAGATAAATGCAACTTGTCGTAAATTTGTCGCAATTTAGCAATAAAGTGTACCATGACACTAAATAAACCACATGAAAAAATTATTCATGAAAAAACTATTGAAAAAAATTCGGTTTTATTCCTAAAAATCCCTGAAGAGCAAAAGCTTTTAAATCATGGTCATTATGGGGTCTAAAAAACATTCGAAATTTTTATGAAAATTCGTAAGGCAAAATTATGTAGTTTAAGGGAGAAATCTCCCTAAAAAATGTCGACTTTTGTAATTCACAAAAGAACGAAATTAAAGTAGGTATACCAACGTCAAAAAAAGGAATCATTTTTGAAGGGGAAAAAATAATTTTTTCCCATTTTGGGATAGTTTACCGGCTGAGAACCCTGCGTCCTCTCCAATTCAAATTGCTCACTCGAATATTTCAAAATGTAGCCAAAAAATTTAGTCTTCCAGAATTTTGATGATATTTTTATTAAAATTTTCAAATCAGTACTGCTAATTGCTTTTCGATTTCCGCCATTTTCATAAAATTTCAATTCGCAGTACTTGGTACAAAAATTTTCAAACCAGTTGAAATTTATTTTAATGGCCCAAAAAAAATTGGATAAATTTTTAAAGTCATCAACTGAAAAAACTGAATTACGTTAGTCCAAATGCAGTTGGCAACACTGGTAGGAAAATTTTTCATGATTATTTAAAAAGATATTTTCGGTGATTACAAAAAATCTTATGTTAGCTCATTTGGGAGGTATTTTTTAGTAAGCAATTTGAATTTGAATATGTTTCTCGAAGAAAAAAAAAAGGTAATTACCTAATTTTAAAATAAAATAGTCTTAATAAATACCTAGGTAAGTACCGACAGTTATTTTGATTTAAAAATTTAGCAGCAGAAGATTTTTCACATTTATTTACTTACTCAGTTTCCAAAAAAGGAGGGAAATATTTTTTTTAATTTTCCTTGAAAACTGTAGGTTGAAAGGAGTCAAAAAATCGCCCCCCCCCGGATGATTTTTAAGCGAAAATATTCAGATTTGGAATAATATTACATAGGTAAGTAGGTAAATGATTAAGTGAATAGTCTCTAGTGAAGAAAAACATTTGAAAATTGAACAGAAGTGAGTAAATGAAGGCTTAAAACTCTTCTAAGTTACTGTCCTATTTTTCACTGAAAATTTGCTCAAAAATAATTATTTTCTATTTTTTTCTAAAAAAATTGCCTAAAACTCAACTCAGATATTTTATATTGAAAAATTTTTATTCTTTTTTAAAAATTTTAAAAATTCGAGAAGTTAGGTGGATCATTTTGCATTTAAAAAAAAATTTAATTCAGGGCGAGAGTAGCTAGGATATTGTGTTTAGATCCCAAAAACGACCAGGTTAAATTTCATCAATTGCCTTTAAATTCGAAATTAATTTTTAAAAAATGTTTAAAGTGGGCACCTAGATCACTTGATACCATTTTTTAATGATACTTAGAACCGGGATCCGGAGGTGGAGACGGAAGAAGGAGGGAGGAGCCCCCTCCGGGTGATTTTTCCGGAACTGGAGCCACAGTCAGCGGCATTTTGATCAAAAATTTCGCCGGAGGCACTTTTTGTAAAACTCCCGGAGCCGGAGTCAGAGGTACCAAATCAGACCCTTCCCTCCGGCTCCTGTTCCAGAATTCCCTCCTTTGATTTTTTTTGGTGTCAATTATTGTTGGTGGCGTGACGCGTTGTTGAAAAGTAATACCATTACCCTCTATATGAAACAGCCGGGAAGCACGGACCGGCAACGCAGCAGTAGTAGTCCTATTTTAGCGTTGCGTTATATGGCGCGCGCGATATTTTTCCTTATATCTCAAAATTTTGAGTGAGCACATAGGTGTTTGAGGCATGAAAAATTATCTACTTTTCACGGGCTACAACGTGGTTTTTGTTCCAAAGCTCTATCCTCAAACGATCAAAAGTTATAAAAGTTTGAAGCTTAAAAAATTTCATGTTCGACTTTTCAAATTGAAATTACTCAAAATTTTGAGTGAGCACATAAGTGTTTGAGACATGGAAAATGATCTACTCTTCACTGGCTACAACCACGTTTTTGTCCCAAAGCTCTAGCTCAAACCGATCAAAAGTTGCGAAAGCTCGAACTTTGAGCTTTTACAACTTTTGATCGGTTTGAGCTAGAGCTTTGGGACAAAAACGTGGTTGTAGCCAGTGAAGAGTAGATCATTTTTCATGTCTCAAACACCTATGTGCTCACTCAAAATTTTGAGTAATTTCAATTTGAAAAGTCGAACATGAAATTTTTTGAGTTTCAAACTTTTATAACTTTTGATCAGGTGAGGATAGAGCTTTGGAACAAAAACCAAATTGTAGCCCGTGAAAAGTAGATAATTTTTCATGTCTCAAACACCTATGTGCTCACTCAAAATTTTGAAATATAAGGAAAAATATCGCGCGCGTCATATAACACAACGCTAAAATAGGACCACTAGTCTCGATTTTTGCGATGTTGCCGGTTCATGCTTCCCGGCTGTATCATATAGAGGGTAATGGTAATACTCGTACGTATTAATAACGCGTCACGCCACCGACAGCAATGGACACAAAACAAATCAAGGATCCAGAGCGGAGCCCGGAAAGAGGAGCTCCCAACCCCCGGATGCACCTTAATCAACAATCTCGGAGCTGGAGCTGGAGCTGGAGGTAAGACCCCTCCCTCCGGATCCCTGACTCAGGAGAAATCAATTTTTGAAAAAAATTCTCATTTTCAAAAATGATACTCATCACTTTCTCGAATTATTAAAAATTTCAAAGAATTCATTGAACTTTTAATTTTCAAACGAATTGCTTATTCTGAATTTTTTTGACTTCTAATTCGTTTGAAGAATCAATTTGAGTGATTTGATAAATTTCACCCATTTTTCTGGAACAATTCAAAATGTTATCCAGGTTGGAAGGTTTAAATGTTACGAAACATTTTTTCCCCATTTTTTTCCGTTTTCAATTTTTTCCATCGATAAAATTTATCAATTTACAAATTCCATTATTTTCTCGAAGTATCCAGATACTTACACATTTTTTAATAAATTTTATTCTCATAGTCATAGTACTTCAACTTTCAAGTTTGCTTATATCCGGAATTTCTTCAAAGGAGTGTCTAAAAAGGCTGATTTTGAACTAGTAGCCAATTCGAACTACAATTTCTTAAAATTGTAGCACATACATACGATGCCAATGACACGAATCATACGTTGATTCTCCTAAAAAACTCTTTCCGAAATTTACACCTAGGAAATCACACAGTATACCTATACATTTTCACGTATTTTCCTTTCAACTCATCTTATCATCCGGAAAAAAGATGAAATATGAGATTAAAAAATCGACGATGGGTTGTTTTTTTCCTACAGTGATAACGTATAATCTCGATTCATTTCGAACCATCTTATTCATTCCATAATTAAGGATCTTTCGGTACTGACGAAAGTAGTACCTAACATTTTAGTTACTTGAATTTCTAAAACGTTTTTTACCGATTAAATATGAATGTGCCTAGTGTACCATATTGGAATTTGCCTCTCCATATTTTCCTCATAAAAGCTGCAGCGATGATTATTTCCCTAGCTTTGATACTTTAAAGGTAAGTAAGTTTTTACCCATATTTCAAAAATCCAACCATCAAATTGCCATAATTACCAAAATTTCATTAAAAATTGTACTTTTACCTTCAGTTATGTCATTAGAAGAAGTGGACAAGAAAATTGGAGAAACTGTCTCCAAACGAAGCAAAAATTATGAAACAGTCTATGCAAAACAGTTAGGTACTTACAACCACAATGAAGAACTATTTTCCAAAACAGACGAAGATAATTCAATAGTGTGATGACGAAATTAAAAAAAATATATTTTTAAACCGGATTTTTTTCAAATTCAATGAAGTTGATGAGTACAGTATTTGAATACATGTTATGAGAATCCAGAATTCGTAACCAGCCGTATCAATATAACGATAAAAAATAAGAAAAATTCCATCTATTTAATTTTTTTCAATTTCGATTTTAGTTTTTATCGTTGAGAATACCTTTGTACAATGATACGAGTAAAAATATCAATAAAAATTATTTGGAATTTTAGGTATGCGAATGGTTTATTATACAGAAACATAAGTGAAGTCAATGAAAAGAAATTCGAAAATTTCCAACGATCTCGCTTGGAAAACTACCTAATGAAAATTTAATACTCATTCGTTGGAAAATTTTCGCCAAATAAATCAGAACAATCGCGCCATTTTCGATATACGACTTGAAATTGAATTTCGAATAGAAATACGAACGAAAATATACGATACGTTATCTTAACTAGTACTGCCAATCAAACCCCCTATATTTCGTGTAGGTAGCTAGAGTTACCTGTTAGACATATCGAACAATACGAGCATCCTCATTCACACACCAGGCACCAGACTGTTTTTGGAAAAAAGAAAAAATGTCACTCTTAGCAAGCAAATGTTTCCATAGAATTCCTTTTTTTTTTCATTTCACACACGATTTTCCCTATACCTACATTTACACTTCAGAAAGGATATCTGATGATTTTCAAGAGAGCAATTAGTCGGCCTCATTTTACTCGAGCAGTTAAATATACGCGTACCCTTATACACCCACGCTATTCTAATTTTCATATAAAGGTATCCTTTAACGAACCCCAACACTGGGGGTGTTTACGAAATACACGCTTCAAGAGCGTTATTTTCGATGGTCAGATTATTTCGCTCCACAAGGCGTAATTTTTTTCAACGTTTCAAAGTAGCTCGAATTTAAGCGGAGTGTTTTCGTTTTCGTCGTCGTCATCAAAGCCTACGATGTTTCCGCGTTTGAAAAAAATATTCGTAAAGGAAGCATTCGAGAAGTGAAAATTTTCAAAATGTCGAATATATACTCGAGTACGAGAAACTAGGACATTTGATTCGCATTGTTGGCATATTTTTAGTTTTTTTATTAAATAGTTTTTCATCTTTCAAAAAAAAAAACTCGGCGATGTCGAGAAAACGATTTCCTCGTTTTTATAATCCCGCTGGAATAAAACTTCTTTTTAAAGCTTTAAGGTGATTTTTACGAGAATTTGTGCGCATGTACACGATTATTTTACATACAAGTGGTTACTTAATGTGTACGAGTAAGTGCTGTAAGTAAATCGTAACCGAAGTTAAGAGCTAAATTATGTCTTTAACCAGATGTACGAGTAATTTTTATTTACTTTCGGTTTACTTAATTCGTAAATCGACTTGTAACAGTTGAAATTTTCCTATTAATAGAATAATCGTTGATAATTTTCAGGCGACGTTTTTCGCCGTATTTTTCTGCTTGGCCTTGTTTATGTGTTTTTATATTGGATACGTGCGGTATAAAAAACGTACTTACATTCAAAAATAATATGATTTCTTGAAATTATACATATTTTCATAAGACCTACACACAACGTAGCCAAGTGCAGGGAGATGTTTATTTTATAGCTTGAATGTTTCAGTCTGTTTCATACTATAGAATTTTTAATTGAAATTTCAATTTTTGAAGCTTAATCTCGAAAAAAATCGTTTCAGTGTGAGTATTTGAAAAATTAAATTGATCATATTCGATTTGTTAATTTTGAAAAAGTTTTAGGGGCCTATTCTAGACAAAATTTTCCATAAAAAATAATTTTCGTGACTTATCATTTTTTTCAAGATTTTTAGGGTCCAATTCTGCGGGAAATTTAAAAAAAATGAAATATATAAGGGTAAAGTGCCCTAACTTCGACTGCTTCCTAATTTCGACCACCGGCCGATTTCGGCCGCTATGGACGCAATCTACACGAAAATTTTTTTTCATATTCCTTTTTCATAGATGAACAATTTGAGACCAAAATCACAACCCTACAGGCAAAATTAGCGGAGAAAATTGAAAAAAACAAAATCGCATAGGTGAAAAAAATTTTACGTATTCTTTGATCTCAAATTATGAATAATTTTTTTAATAAATTCTACCAAATAATTGTGAATTGTGATGGAGCATGATGTCAGATTTCGATAAAATCATCATTTTTGAAAATAACTGGAGGTACGCAACAAAAATTTTCATCAAAGTTCAAATTGTTTGGGGTGCCCAATCTCGACCAGCAATACTATCTTATGTAATCTGTTTTTTTGAATGTGATTTTGTTTTTTCTGATTTTCTCCGCGAGTTTTGGCTGTAGGGTTGTCATATTGGTCTCATTTTGTTTATCTGTGAAAGAAGAATATGAAAAAATTATTTTCGGGTAGATTCCGCTCTATGCGGGCGAAATCAGCTGGTGGTCGAAATTAGGAACCCAAAATTTCAAAATCGATTTTTGAGTTTCCTCAGAAAAAAAATCGCAAAAAATACAAAAAATTATTGTATCGACTCAAAATTTTAGGGAGTGGTAGAGGAAGGGTTAAGGTATTTTTCAAGTCATTTTTGACGTATCTACCTCAGAAAGTCTTCGATTGGTGGAAATTTGAAAAAAAGTGGTCGAAATATGGCAACCTTACCCTTACTTAAAATGAATTACTTTTAATGAATTTAAACGATTTGAAATTTTTGATGCCTAGTTCACGAAATTCATACAATCAAAAGTCTAAGAATTCAACAGACATGGATGGTGGATACAGACATGGATTTCAAAAGGAAGGGAGGGGGTGGTGTAATTTTTGATGTCAAAATTTTTGAACCCCTGGGACAATATACGTAAAAAAAATGTCATTTACCAATTAATTTTCTAGCGCTGGACCAAAATTTGGTAATTAGTATGGCATTATAACTTCATGGGGTGTTCATAAATGTTCAACCTTTCATTTCCCCTGTGGGACATATTGCCTACTTTCCTATTTAAAGGGGCAAACTTTTTAGAAAAAACCCTGTATTTTTCGTATTTATTAAAATTTTTTTGTTCTAAAACAAAAGTGGAGGGGACAAAATTGTCACCTGACAGATACTTGTGTATCTATGCCCTACTGGTTCGTGCATTCGTGCACAACAATTTGCCTACCCTTTTCATTTAAGAGGCAAACAAAATTTAAGTGCCGGTCAAGATTTTTTCAAAAACATTTGCCCCTTCAAACGAAAAAGTAGGCAATTTGTTGAGCAACGGAAATGACCGACATCGACAGGCCAATAGGCCATACGATGAATAGGTAAAGTTAGGTAATCGGTACTAGGAGACTCAATCCTGCACTGAAAGAAATGATTGGGGAATGGTTCCCCGAAAATCTCGGTAAACTGCGGACAGCCTCAAATATTCGGTGCTGATAACCGAATATTGGGTAATACCTACTCATCAACAAGTAACAGTTCCCTAAATATTAGTGAATCATTACCGAACATCAGGTAATGTCTCCTGATATTTAGGGAATGATTACTTGTTGAAGAGGAATGATAACTTGTTAAAGAGGAATGATTTTCTTGTTAAAAAAGGAATGATTTTACCATTTATATAGCAGTTTCTTCAATTTTTTATTTTTTAAAAATTAAATACAATAATGGCATGCCTCTCACGTCGATTTTCTGCACCAAGACACTTGACTTCTTAATTTCAGATAATTGACATGCTTTTCTGTTCTAACAAATTTTCTGCCCTGGGTGGGACTCGAACCCGGACCCCTATACCTATGTGTTCCTATCCTACAGCCCTAACCACTACGCCACCGATGCGCGTGTGTAATGAGGCATTTAAATGATATACCTACATAATTATCATCACATATTCTTGGCAAAGTGCACTTCAATTGAAAGTTGTATTGAAGCTGTGTAAAATAATTTAGTATATTATTTTAAAAACCACTGAATTTTGAAACAAAGCACTGGCAAAATAAATATTCATAAAAATATTTTCTAAAATGTACCACATTCTTAATTTTATATTTTTTTCATTTTGAAATTTTACACCGATTCTTAGTGAAGACGTGATACAATACGGACGTGTGTTTCTGTTTCTCTAGTGCTCAGTTCGTTTAGTACTATCAGTTTACAGCTTATCTCTTTCTGATTATTTGCTCCGTGACAGTGGGGCATATATGAACTCTTATCGTAAGTACTTTATTCCGGTCTACCTGGGTCGGTCTCAGCTAGTCTGAGCCGGCATTTCTTTCACACAATGTCGTCAGAAAACGTCAACGCCAGTACTGACTACAGACTGGTTTCAAATCAACAATCTTTTTCATCTATCGTAAAAGCTGATATCCATCCAAATAAAAACCAAGCCATCGTTTTTCCTTTCATCATTGGAGTTCCAGTTCCATACTACGCCAGAAAAGTAGGAGAACAAATTGGTTTCGAAAATATTTTACATTGTGGCAAGTATAAAAAAGATCGCATTCGCTTATATTTGAAGACAAGAGATACTGCAGAGAACTTTATGGAAGCAGGCGGTAAAATCGAAATCAATAGAGAAATTTTACAAGCAAGATGGTATATTCAAGAACAAAACAACAAAAAAATTATTATTACCAACGTTCCTCCGCATGTCCCTCATGAAGTATTACTACAGCAGTTGAAATTACATAAAATCACACCCTCTTCTCCAATAAAATTTCTTCACCTCTCTCAAGAGGAGGATCTCACCAGCATCTTTTCAGAAAAACGAAGTGTTTTTATATTCCCTGTGATTTAATGAAAAACTTACCTCAATCTGAGATTATTAATTATGACGGAGATGAATACAGAGCTTTCTATAATGACCTCTCAGGTTAAGTGTTTATATTTGCCATCAATTTGGTCACATATCAGAAAACTGTGAATATGCTAAAACTGATGATATAGCAGACACGGAAACTAATCTCAATCAGGGCTTACACTCAACTGTAGTAACTGATCACACAGAAACATGAAGAAGACTCAAATTCAGAAACAGATGGTGAAGATTCTGTTTTATCAATGGAAATCGCTAATGAACCTGACTCACCTGTCAACTTGAGTAAAAAAAGACCTCTCTCTTCTGATACAGACTCGATTGTGAGTCCTCAACCTCCTAATGATAATAAAAACCAGCCAATTCAAACTCAAGTGCACTCAAACGCCACTCTTAAGGTTGAAGATGCTTCCTCAAAATCTGATAAACCAAAACCCCCAGTAAATAAGAAACCAAAAACGGAAAAAAAGGAAAACTCGGATGCACCTGTGTCTATTAAAGAGCTATTGAAACCTATTGAAACCAATTTTGACCAAAACAAAGACAGATATCCTCTATCCTTCTCGAATTTTACAGTGCTGATGGACTTAGTTAAAGGACAGGAACACCCAATTTCCATAATAGAAGACCTGACAAATGACATTCAAGGAGTAATCAACATGTTGGATGAAAACTATAAATTCCTCAAAGCCCGCAGTATGAAAATCAGATTTTCCAAATTGAAGAAAAAGCTTGCTCTCTCTCTTCCCAAAAATGACCAGAGTACTGCTGGATCCAGTATTCCATCAAATCATTCTTCTGATTGTGATTAGTTACGCTTATTTAGTTTATTCTCCATGCAATTGATCTGTATGCTACTCATATCTTGTTCATTCGTTTTTGTTTTTGTTTTCTCTTCTTCATTTTCTTCTTTATCTTTTTACTCTACCTCAGGCCAATGTCAGCTCACTTCTTTTGAATATTCTTAATTACCCTCAAAAAAAAAAAAAAAACTCAAAATTACCCCGGAAATCTACTCAAACAAAAATTCCTCCATCTTTTGAATAGTTATAATATTTCAATGTCGATTAACTTTTTAAACTGGAATTGCAATGGCATTTACTCCAAATACGAAAATTTTCAAATTTTGCTGAAAAAATATGACCCATCAATCATTCTTTTACAAGAAACTAACCTTAGGAAATCTCAAAAATTTACTTTACCTAATTATGTAACCTATCGTAAAGAGCTTGAGCAGATGGATCGTGCTCATGGCGGTGTCTTATTATCAATTAGAAACTCTATGATGCATTCTCAAATTCAACTTCAAACTAACTTACAAGCCCTAGCAATCACTCTCAACTTCAAACTTAACTCTTTTACCCTGTGTTGCCTATATCTACCTCCCAATCAAACAATCCAAAAACAAGAACTGGAATCATTAATTCAACAGTTACCCTCCCCTTTTCTGATCACAGGTGATTTAAACTGTCACAGCCCCCTTTGGGGATGCAATTACACAAATTCCAAAGGTAAACTAATTGAAGAAATTTTAGAAAGAGATGACATTGCACTTTTCAACATTGAAGAACCAACCCACTTTAGCTTATCCTACAACTCCTGGTCTACTATTGACATGCTCATTGGATCCTCTTCTTTATGTGACTCTCTTCAAGTTTTCCATCACAATGACTTGGCAGGTAGTGACCATGTCCCTATATTAATTCAATTTAATAACCCTTCTATAACAAATGACTGGGATACAAACTTACCCCCAAAGTGGAACTTTAAAAAAGCTAACTGGCACAAATTTCACGATTTATGCTCTTCTTTCCCGGAAATCAACCTTGACCAAGACATAGATACCATCCTGGACTTTTTCTGTAAAAAAATTCTAGAATATGCTGAACAATCCATTCCAAAAATCTTTTCATCTAAACCCAAATCTGTTCCCTGGTGGACAAATGACTACTCTGAAGCAATCCGTAATAGAAGAAAGGCTTTGAAACTACTGAAACGAAATCCAACTGAAGCTAATATTATAAACTATCGAAAATTAAAAGCTAAAGCTCAATATATCTTGAAACAAGCAAAAAGAAACTCCTGGCCCAACTATATCTCAAACATTACCCATAACACTCCCACCTCTCTATTATGGTCTAAAATTAAAAAACTTGGCTTTAAAAATTTAAACTCTTCACCTAAATGCATACAAATCAACAACTCTCCATCCTACAATCCTGCAGAAATCGCAGAAGCCTTTGCTCAATCTTTTGCCAAAATTTCAAGCGATGAAAACCAAGATCCAAACTTTCTTAACTATAAACATAATATAGATGAAACCCTTCATATTCAAGAAGCTACTAATGAACCTTATAATGCAATCATTACTATAGAAGAATTAAACTCTACTCTATCAATTTCAAAATGCTCTGCTCCAGGCCCAGACCAAATCTACTTACAATTTATTAAAAATGCTCCAGAAAATATCACTAACATCCTCCTTCAAATTTATAACAAAATCTGGAACACTCACACTTTCCCTAAAAAATGGCAAACTGCTATAATACTTCCATTCCTAAAACCTAACAAAAATCCTTTTGATACAAATAATTATCGCCCTATTTCTCTCACTTCAAACTTATGTAAACTTCTTGAAAAAATAATTAACAAACGTTTACTCTGGATTCTAGAAACAAATAACAATCTGTCTCCATTTCAATTTGGTTTTCGCTCCTCTAGATCCACCCTTCATCAGCTAGCATTCATAAATTCAGAGATAAACAAATCAAATGAAAACAAATCTCACTTTTTAGCCATATTTTTTGATATTAACAAAGCCTTCGACACTATTTGGAAATTTAAAATTATCAAAACTCTACATTCTTGGGACATCCAGGGAAATATGCTACATTTTATAACAAACTTTCTACAAAATAGAAGCTTTAGGGTTAAAATTGCTCACATAATCTCAAAAGAATACATACTTGAAAATGGTGTTCCTCAAGGCACAGTATTAAGCCCTACTCTCTTCAATATTGGAATTAACGACCTAACTGAAACTATCCTCTCCCCAGTAAAAAAAGCCTTGTTTGCAGACGACTTAAAAATTTCGATAATTTGCAAAGATATTGAACTTGGCGAATCAATTCTACAACAAGCCACTGATCTATTATTTAAATGGTCTCGACTTAACGGACTCAAATTCTCACAATCAAAATCTACTGCCATTCACATATGCAAACGTTACAAATGCCCTCGCAGTATTAAAATCCACCTAGATAACACCCTAATCCCAACTTCTAACTCAGTCAAGTACCTTGGACTCACTTTTGATAACCAACTTACCTGGACCACTCATATTGAAGATATTAGAAATAAATGCTTTAGAAAGCTGAACTTACTAAAAAAACTCTCGCACACTAAATACGGCTCAAACCGCCAAACTCTAATGAAACTTTATAGAATGATAATTAGACCAGTCTTAGATTACGGTTCTCTCATTTACTCCAATGCCTCCCCCTCTCGCCTTGACCGCCTAAACACTATCCAAAACACCTCCCTAAGAATCGCAACAGGTGCCTTTAGAACCACCCCTACTCCCAGTCTCCTTTGTGAAGCACATGAATGTCCACTAAATATAAGAAGGCAATATATCTCCACCCTATCCTACCTAAACATAAAAGCTAATCCCAATTTCAATCTCAAACTTCACTACATAATCTCAAATAACAAAATTTCAGAAAATTTCAAACTTCTTCTTGAATCTATTGAAACTGATAACCTAAAAATTCTTCACAACCCTATCAATCTAATTCCACCTTGGCTACCTTTTGATCCAAAAATTGACTTTTCATTAACTGTTTATAATAAAAAAGAAACAAATCAAATTATTTTCAAAAGAGAGTTTTGTAAACTACAAGATAATTACAAGAACTACTCCCACATTTTATACCGATGGATCTAAAACTAACCAACACACAGGATGTGCTATCATTCACAAGAATACTTTATTACCCATTGCTCTCCCTAACATCTCCTCCATTCTAACTGCTGAACTATATGCAATATACTCTGCAATACTTTACATTCAAGACTTCTCACTTCAAAAATACTATCATCTTCACGGACTCTTTATCAGCTCTTCACTCTATTAAGAACTACAGATCTAAACACTCTCACCCTATCTCACAACAAATAGTAAAACTCCTCCATCCCCAAAATAAATCCATTATCCTTTGCTGGATCCCATCCCATACCCAAATTAAGGGAAACGAACTAGCTGACTCCACAGCCAAACAAGCTCATCATCACCTCCCTATTGCTCACATCCCCATTCCACTTTCTGACATTAAACACCATGCAAAAAATTTAATGTATAAAGACTTTCAAAATTACTGGTCCCAAACCCCTAATACAAATAAACTAAAAAACATCAAAAACACCACTGAACAATGGAAAACCTCTGAACAATCCTCTCGACAATCCGAAACCCTTCTAATCCGACTAAGAACTGGCCACTCCCTCCTCACTCACCAACACCTCTTCCTGAAACAGCCCTCTCCATTATGCTCCAACTGCAATATCCCTACAAGCATCCTCCACCTCCTCACAGAATGCCCTTTGTACCATACAGCACGATCCACTTATCTAAAAGACTGTACTTTGAAAAATATTCTATCAGATGACCCAGCCAAAATTAAAACTCTTTTACTGTTTCTAAAAGAAATTAAGCTAATTCATTTATTTTAATCATAAGTTTACAACCTACCTTTCATTTCTCCATAGATCATAAGTAATATTTCATTTTATTTTACTCTATTTAGTTATTCTTTTCTCTCACCTTAATGTATACATAATCTATAATACTTTAGTGCCTCTAAGCTTAGCTCTTGTAAACGGCACTTAAAATAAAATAAAAAAAAAAAAAAAAAAAAAAAAATTTTACACCACCATATTTATCAAATTTATTAAAGATAAGAATTTTATGCTATTTTTTCAATTCTTACTTATTTTATACACACACTTTAAAAAGAATCTCTTTAAAAATTTTCACACAACTAAATTATTTTTAAAATGGTTTAGAATCTTTAAAAAAATGCACTGCACTTAGCAAATCATGGTTAGATACATCACAATATTTTATTCACTTTGATACAATTTACTTATTCCTTAAAATTGAATAATAGTTACTTATCAAGTAAATCATTCATTTCGTATGTAGTGTGCTGTAATAGGTACTTCTCACTTTCAGTACTAGTTGGTGTTTTTTTTGTTAATAATTACCATTCTCTCAGTAATGATTACCTCCTATAACCATTCCCTAACTTTTTGTAATTAATACATTTTATTCAGGAATGATTCCCCAAAAATTTGGGAATTTGGAATAATTACCTAATGTTCGGAAATCATTACTTGATTCTCAGTAATAAGTACTCATTTTTTATTCCCATTTCTTTCAGTGTGCCAACGTAACGCACGAAAAAACCGGTCAGTGAAAATTGTCACGGGGTATAGTGATTTTTAAACGATTTTTCCTAAATACATAGGTACTCCCATTATCTATGGTGGAATTTTTTTTGAAAAATCACGTTTAAAAAATAAAAGACTTGATTCTTCTTAAAAAATCACTTCTTCTCCTCTCTGATCTCTGTCTAAATTCAATTGACAAGGCATTAAAATCATAAAGTCAAAAATTACCTAATTTTTCCAAAAACATAAAATTTAAAAAAACAAAAAAACTGCAAAAATGTAGATTATTTTTAATCGATGAAAATTCCATCACTGAACACAGGGTAAAATATTTTAGAAACAAGAAAATGAAAAAAAAGAAGGAAAAGAGACGAGGAATGGTTTCAGAAAATAAATCCAGAAAAATGGCAAAAATATTCGTGGGAAAAAACACAAAATTTCATAAAATATTTTTGGGACGCAATTTTTGGAAAAATTATACCAATCTTATGATACAAAATAGAAAAAACTACTTTCGTCTGGCATTTCAAGTTCCAAAACTAATTCACAATAGTTGAAAAGAGGGTTTACAGGACCTGAATTATTTTGAAGAATTGGCCTGAGACCCATAAGTAGTTCTCAGAGCATTGGAACTTTTAAAATTTCAAATGCTTCCTGATTAACCCCAAAGGGTTCAACAACTCGACAAAAATTCACAATTAGATACCCACTTGGTAAATAAAACCTGTACCTACATTTTTGAAAAAAATATGGCAAATTAGTCGGAAAAATGATCAAAATTATTTATATTATTTTGATTCGGTACCTAAATTGAGTTTAAAAAGTAAAACAGTGATTTATTTAATTTACTTACTAAAATTTACAATTTTTCACAATTTTGCCTTCGCGAATTGAATATTGAATACTTACTAATAATTTTAAATATTTTAAAAATGGGGAAAAGGGAGAGAGAATGTTGAAAATTTAATTTCAAAATTTTCCAAGAAGAAAGGAAGTTTGCAAATTTTTATAGTGGACCTACGCTCCCCCTCCCTCCCCTGGTATGAGCTAATTCAACAATATGAATCATAATGAGTATTTCTAGGGTCCAATTTTAAAAAGAATGTTTCTCCTGATGAAAAAAATTTAAGAAGCTGAGTCAGAATTGCGAAAACTATATCCAACATTTTTTATTTCAACAAACTTTCAAAGATCCAATTTTGATAATTCAGATTCAGTTCAGAGGTCACATAAGAACTAACGAAATTTGAGGATCCAATTTTCAAAAAAAAAGTATCTACTTATTGAGCCCAAACAAAAAAAAGTATGACCCTGCTGATCCCCAGGTACCTTAAAATTTCAATTACTAAAAAATGATTTAAAAAAAAAACATAAACATTCATTAAAGTTGCACGAGTATTTCATCTAGTAGTACATTTAAAATTTTTCAAAACTTCTCAAGTCATTCAAAACTTTCAGGGGTCCATTTTTTAAGAATATTACAAATCCAAAATAATAATAATAAAAAAACAATTTTAGTTCTCAGAAATGTGTTTTTTTCGAATAATTTTTAATAATTTTGCATTTTAAGCGTTTGAAATCAATACAATTATTTTCTCAGAATATTTTCGCAGCTCAAAATTGAGAAAATGACCTAAATTTATCAATGAAAAAATACAATAAGGCAGCTACAATTTTGAAAATCATCTGCTGAACTTCAGCTCTGACAATTATTCAATCATGGTGATTTAGAGGTTCACGTTTGACTTTTCAAAATCGCATAAATAACACAGATCAACATTTTTAAACTTTTGAAATGCTGTTTGAGGTTTGTTGAGTGATTTTTATAGTATTTTCTCGCTGATCACGAAAAAACCAGTGAAAAAATTCCATCACTTGAGGATTTTTCACAATTTGAATTTTTCGTTTAACGGGTTTTCTACTTTTTTTGATAACTTTTGACACTGCAAGTCGATTTTTTGAGAAAAGGAAGGGTTCTACGAAAAAAATGAATAGAACATAAATTGTAGAACGTCAAATTTCCTATTTGTAATGTTCAATCAGTTTTTTCTTAGGAGGCTTAGCATTCGAGATATTTTAGCTCAAAGTTCAAAGTTCAACTTTTTTTAAAATTGAAAATCTCTCATGCTACATTTTAGACTGAAAACAGTGATTAAAACAAGAAAAAGAAAATGTTTAAAATTTACTTTATGGATAATTTTTATATTATTTTTCACGCTGATCACGAGAAAAATGGTGAAAAAATTCTAGGACGTCAGGGTTTTTCATAATTGGAAGATTTTTCGTTGAAAATTTGTTTTACACTTTTTGATGTAATTTTTGACCTTTAAAGTCGATTTTTTGGGGAAAGAAAGGGTCCTACGAAAAAAATGAATGGAACATAAATTGCAGAGCGTCAAATTTCTTACCTGTAAAGTTCAATTAATTTTTTCTAAAGAGGTTTAGTTTTTAAGATATTTTCAATTTTAAAAAAGTTGAACTTTGAACTTTGAGCTGAAATATCTCGAAAGCTAAGCCTCCTAACAAAAACTAATTGGACTTAAACGATAGAAAATTTGGCGCTCTACAATTTATGTTCCATTCATTTTTTTCGTAGGACCCTTCTTTTTCTCAGAAAATAGACTTGAAGTGTCAAAAGTTATCAAAAAAAGTAGAAAACCAGTTAAACGAAAAATTCAAATTGTGAAAAATCCTTGGGTGATTAAATTTTTCTCCTTTTTAGGAAGTTCTATTATTTTTGAATAAATTTTGCAATCAGAAGTTTTGTTTCATTACCTCAACTCGTGTAAAGAAAAGGAAGAAGGCACAATTCAGAGCACAATTTCAGAAAAAAATATCTAAAAATATAATTCGTTCATAATAATTCAAAAAACCATCGACTACATTCAAATTTCAATCATAGGTACTAAATTTTTGGACCTTTTCCGACTTCCAATTCGTATTTTCATTTCATGACCTCCATTCCTCAAAACTCACCCTCAAAATCTCAACTCAAACTAAATACATCAAAATCTGAACAAAAAAAGGAACCACTCCTCTGCTCAAATCACTAGCTGCACAACTTACAGAAACATTTTCCCCAGTAACACAGTGTAATTAGCACAACAATTAACGTTCATCTTCTAATTACAACGTTGCCACATCGAACCAGATTTCAACAACATCCCACCTATGGTGGATTTTTCAAACCCCATAAACCAGGCTGTTGATCCAAAAAACCTTGACTTTTGCCTAAAAATTCACCATTTCCTTTGTCCTACATATTTCCCTTCGTTTCGTAACATCATATACGCACCTTGGTCAAAAATCCTGATAAATTATGCGCACCAGGCGGAACATTCTTTACATCGAAACCTATATAGCGTAAACAAAGACATTAATCAAGCTCATTGCATATTAGCAGGCCAACGTTGAGTTCACATCTAATCATATTTCCAATTCTGTCGACAGCCGCAGCCACGATAAAATGGAAAAAAAAATCTACATATCAGTACACCTAAAATAGACGAAAAAAAAACACAATAACGTATTATCTCGTTTTACTATCTGAAACAATTTGAGGAATTTATTTTCAAAAATATTCTATAGGGTAATATAAATTCGTGTATACTTAAATATTAGTACCTCAATTCATTTAGGTACTTGTTGACCTCTAATTATGATGCAAAGCGTTTCGCGTAGAACACCACAGAATTAACGACCTGTTCCTTCTTGGATTAGAATCGCGTCCTGACAACTTGAACAGTTTCGCATTTACTGTTGTTTAATCGTAGGTATTTAGCGTGTTAATAAAATGCACGCGGTGTGATTTGCGGTGCAAAAAATTTTTAAAAGTGTGGTTTTTTGCCGCGATGTGTTTTTCTACTAAATGATTACATTGGTCCATAAATTATACGTTAGAGATACAATATCGACAGGTAAGTTTGCGTTTGCATTTGTAAATCGAATTTGGAAAATTATGCATAAGTTAGTGGGCTTTTCCTAAAAGGTGCGAATTGTTACGAATCGTTCCTAGAATTAGTTTCGATTGTGTTTTTTTTTTTTCAAAATGGTGATCAGAATTTGGCGAAGATGGATACATATAATCGTGAAATTGGCTTCTGTGGTGTTTTTTCTTTTAGATTTTCAACTTCTAGGTTTTTTTTGGAAAAACGTTTAATTTTGATAAATTATCGTGTATTTGTAGAAAATTTGTGTTTATTAGAAAAAAATTGTGCTAATTTGACAAATTTGACTATTTTTCGATTGATTTGTGCAGACCAATAGTTATTTAATTTTTACACAAAATTTTTCTAGAAATAAAAATTAAAAATTTTCAAAAAAAAATTCATAAATCCTGATTGGGTTATTTTTTAGAAAATTATGAGTTTCGCAGATTTATCGAATATCACTCCATCCACGTGTATTTCGGCACCACGAGGTAATTACGTATTAAATCGAAATTGACGGAAATAGGTGGGGAAGCTAACCACACTATGACGTCTCGAAACATTCAATATACGTACATAGCTCTACGTAGGTCTAGGTATTTCACGAGGCGTTATCATGGGATAATTTTTAATTCTTCGTGAAATAATTGAAAATTACCATTCGTACGACACTTGGAAGTGTTAGGTGCGTAGGAACAGTTTAAAACATCGGAATGATTCTCATAATGATGCATTGCACGTTGAACTTGACCTTAGTATTTGATAAGTGGAGGCTTCTCGAATTGGCGATGGTGATTTTACACGATTGTGATCGTATTGACCTATAGGTAATTTACATTTATGAAAAAATGATTTTAAATCGCTACAGATTAAACGCCTTTTCGTTTTTAATGCGAATGTTGCGACGACATTGAAAAATCTGCCTACGACGGAGCGTAATTAAAGCAAACCACGCCTATGGAAATTTATAATTACTTGTCTATCCTACTCCTTTTTTTTATCGCTCGGTATGAGTCTGCGGATGGTAAATGAAGAGGTGGATCTGGCTTTTTATACATCGTTTAAGTGCGGATTTAATTTTGCATTTCGTAAGTTTAATCATTGGTTGGAGAGATTCGATTTGTACGTATGTAATTTATTTTTTCATTAGGTGCGTGAGTCTGGGGTTGGATTTTTTCTGGATGAAGGATAGGGATGGATTTTGGGGAAGATAATTATTAGAAGAGAAAATTAAATTTGTTGGGTTTATTCTTTAAATCTGGCGTAGTGTATTTTGGATTACGACGTATGGTACTTGATGGTATTGATTTTCAGATTCAATTGATTAAAAAAGGTTTTAGTTTGGTTTTATTTTACGTACGTATTCTTTGATAGGAAGAAAAAGGAAATGTACAAGGAAAGCTCGAATTTTATGAGGCTTTTGAAACGAATTTTTCAATGATTTTTTATTAACGAGAACGGAAGGAAGGAGAAAGGCTGAATATTTACTTTCTCACTGCCTTGTAGGATTTCTCACGAGGGAACTTTTAAAACTTACCTCTCGTCGATTAAGTCGAAATTTGACTCACTAAAAAAGTAGGTATGTCATCGATCCTCAATCTCAACTTGATTATAGTGCCTTATGGTAAAATTCCAGTACGGTGGAGATGAGTTAATTTTTTTTTTAGGTTCCGAATCGATTCGAAAATGATTTCAGTCGATCTGATAGGGAGGGAGGGGGGTTAATTTGGGGAAATGGACGAAGTTTCGAGCACCCTTCGGATGTCTAATTTATGATACAATCAAATTTTAAGCCCCCTAGGTAGATTTTGGTGCCTTCTAAAGAAGTTCCATTGCACTGGAAAAAAATCAACTTTGCTGGAGATTTCAAATTGACTCAAAAATGATCGAGATCGATTTGGAAGGTCAATTTTAGCATATGAACCAATTTTCAGATTTTCAGCTCATGATTTACTACTTCTATGAAAAATGAAAGTACCAATTAGACACTTGAGTTATTTTCAAAAATTCATCAAAAATTGAAAAGTGAACTTTGGTAGCTGAAAATTTGCTTCCAAAGTCCAGGTGATATGCTCTTTATGTGAGCCAAATTTTGGTCCAATCGACGGTGATGAATCGTAAAAGTTCCTTTGTCAATCTCATTTGGCTCAAAATGACTCTAACCCTACAGTAGAACAGGTATAAGTGAATTTTATTTGATAATAAAAAGACTGATGAGTGTCCAAAACATGAAAAAATACGGTCAAGTATTTCTTGGAAAGAAAAATTTTCAAAATCATGAATAAGTATGTCATTAGTGCAGTTTATTGAGACATCAGATTTGAAGGAAATAAAGACGAGAATTAATTTTAAGTATAAATTGGAATTCACATGTTTTTACAGAAAATAAAAATAATTGAAATTTTGAAGACTCAAAATCAAAATCTGAAATTTTAATGAATGAAAAAAATCATTTAAAAATTTATAAAATGAGGGGAGTGATTCGTGTTCAGTCATAATTCCTATTTTAAGTAGGTTTTTCGATTTTTTAAAGAATTTTTTACATATCACTGATGATTTTTATCACCTGCCAAAAAATGACGTAGACGAAATTATGTTGATTTTTTATTAATTTTTATTGGGTCACTTTCTATTGAAACTAAATATTTTAAAGTATTTAGTTTCAATAGAAAGTTACTCAATAAAAATTAATAAAAAATCAACATAATTTCGTCTACGTTATTTTTTGGCAGGTGATAAAAATCATCAGTGATATGTAAAAAATTCTTTAAAAAATCGAAAAACATACTTAAAATAGGAATTATGACTGAACAAGAATCACTCCCTTTCCCTTCTCAAACCATAGTTTGATTATAATTTTGTAATCTATAAATCATCTGGAAATCAAACACTCATCACCCAATAGCACAAAGTGAAAAATCTGGACCTCTGAACTCTGATCTTGAATGACCTTAAATGATCTTTTACGCTTTCGGGGCAATTCAATCAAAGATTTCAAAGTTTGAAGCAGATTTAACCAAAATTCAAGTTATTTTTAAATAATTATTTTTCCAATCAATTTTTATGCAATTTTGAAGAATTTTTATTAGATTTACAAGAATTTTTAGAAACAATGCGCCAAATTTTGTAATTCTTGAAAATATTTTTACTACTTTTAGTTCTCGCTTTGAATAATTTTTTTTTTGTAATTTTTGAGCAATTTTTAATAAAAATCAAGGGTTTTTAGTATGGTCTTAATAAAATTGTTGAAACAGCTTTACTAAAATTGTCAATGTTTTGAAAAAATTTTTTCGAAATTAAAAAAAAATCTTGAATCATTTCTACCAGTTTTGGTCCCAGTTTAATAATTTCTACAGAATGACACAGAAGTCTTGTCAACTTGAAACACTCCTCAACATCTCAGTACTGAAAAGAGATACCGCAAGACGGTTTAAATGGCAACGTATTCTTGGCGACGAGGACATTGAAGATCGATAATCAAACTTCTAGTCCTACCCATTGGGTAGGTATCTGCGAATTGAGAAACCGGTTTGGGCCAAAAAATGGGGGGTCCGATTTTTCTATTGAAATGAAGTCTACACACTGGCGCGATCAAAATGTGCTATGTTTTTTTGAAACCGGTTCAGCAGTTTCCAACCAAGTTGTCAATAATATCCAAAAAAGTGGAAGTATGAAAAAAAGTTTGAAACAAAAGTTGTAGAGAATTAAAAAACATAGGTACATTTTTTGTTCCATAACTTTTTTTCCATCTTGTAATGGAAAGAATTTGTCGTACAAAAGGTTGGAGTATAATTTTTTCTTTTTCAAGCCATTACTCTTCTTCATTGCTAGATGAAAAAAAATTATAGAACATGAAATGTTCAGTTTTCAATTATGTACAACTTTTATTTCAAACTTTTTTTGATATCTCCACTTTTTAATAACTGGTTATCGATGGGGGGGGGGGGGGCAAAAAACTTGGAAAAACTGGCTTTATCTTGCACCGGTTTCAAAAAGGAGAGATATCAAAAAAGTTCGAAATAAAAGTTGTAGAGTATTAAAAACTGAACATTTCACGTTCTATAATTTTTTTTCCCATCTAGCAATGGAGAAGAGTTATGGCCTTTTGGCTTTAAAAAGACAAAATTATACTCAAGTTCTTTGTACGATAACTTCTTTACATTCCAAGATAGAAAAAAAGTTATGGAACAGAAAATGATTGTTTTTTAATTCTCTACAACTTTTGTTTCAACCTTTTTTTCATATCTCAACTTTTTGGATAATATTGGCAACTGGTTCCAAACTTCTGAACCGGTTTCAAAAAAACATAGCACATTTTGATCCCGCTCCAAAAATATAAATTTTTGCCACAATTTTTTATCTAACATATAAATTGACTTCCTCTTGTATTTCTTCTCCTCCTCACCCTCTTGCCCCATTGAAAAATACATCCATATAAAAAATTGAAAAAAATTTTCAATCTCCAACCAAGATCATCTCTGAGGTCAAAAATAGAAATTTGCAGAAGATAACGAATTGTTCCGAAAAAAATTATTTAAAGGTAAATAAGTTACTTATGTACATTATTTTTCAAATTTGAAATTTCCCAATTCATTTGGTATTCTTGAGAGTTTTAAACCAAAAACTAGTATTCAAGTACTTTGCTCAATATTCTCAAGCTTTTCAAAAAATCGATAAATAATGAAAAAAGAAAATTAAAAATAAATTTGTGCGACTCTTATAAGTTTTCCAATCAATTCCACATTTTTAACTACTTAAAAATGAGGAAATTTCGATTCGTATGTAGCTTCTGGCATTCTCTGACACCTAAATTATTATGATGAATTAAAAATTAGTGAACTCGTTATAAACCATGCTTTAGTTAAATAAATAAATCACATCTCCTTATCAGTTATCATGCTATTATTACTCAGTAAGTACTATGTACTCACATCAAAAAATATCGATAACGTTCAATGATATCAAATTTGCTATCTTCTTGCACCAACGCATAATGATTCAGAAATTACAGAAAATTCGGCGATAATATTCAATTTCCTTTTTTTTTTTCTGATACCCATTTATAGAAAACACGTGTTCATCGCGTAACTCATTCATAGTTGAAGAAAACACCAAGTTGAAATAACTAGGTTGATTTATCACAATAACGATGACGAGTTAAACCTCCCAAAAAATTTATGTATTTGCTTGGTTATTAAGATAACGTCTAGATACGCTAAAAAATTTCGTCGAGTATTTATATTTTCTTTTGTCTTTAGGTACTTTTATCTGCACTGTTGTGTTTTGGCGAAAACCTAGAATTGCATTATGGCAGATATGACAACCGAATGGTGAGTAATTATTACCTAAATATTCAGCTAATAGGTTTTGCTTCAATATTATTATTTTTTGTTTCCTTTTTATTGATTCCAATCTAATCACAATCGACGTAGATAATCTATGTATAAATTTACAAGAATAATCGCGTTTAATTATCTACTCTTGGTTTCAATAATTTACAAGTAATATGAATCTGTTTATCCCTTAATACTCGTAATTAAGTATAATCGCGAATAACCAATACGAGAAAAAAAAAATCCATTATAATATTAAACTGATAATCCAGCTAAAAAAGAGAAAAATCTCATCTTCGCAGTTTACGTTGAATTAGCTTTTTAAAATTATGGAAATTACTATAAAGGTGCTTACTACGTCGAATTTTTTCTAAAAAGTGTTTTATTCCCTTGTGAGAGAAGAAAGAAAAAGTATTTTACAGAAAATTGAAAAAATTTACAGGTTTTATTTTTTCAAGGTAATTTTACCTCCTTCTTTAAGTTGTTTTTTTTTCACTTTAAAGTATTCGAAGATAGCTGGGTACCCAAGTTGGCTGTTTTGTAACTTGATAAAGACGAGATGAGAAATGACAAGGCGATATCTACTTTCATTTTAATCTCGTAATTTTCAGGAATTAAAAAAAATCAACAAATACCTAACACAATTTATTCGTTATTTCAATTTCATTCGATTTTAAATGAAATTGCAATACTTGGTTTATAATTTTTTCGGCTGTAATTTTAATTCAGAATTATTATATTCAGGGCTGAGAACGAGATTTAAGGGTATGCTCTACCTTGTTATCAGTGAAAAATAATTTAGGATCGAGATATCGGCATTATTGAATAAAATTCTCTGAAAATTTAATATGTGCTTCGGAACAACATTATATTTTGAAAACTTTTGAGATATTTTCAAAAAATTTTCAAAAATACATACTAAAAATTAGTCTATAGCGTCTCTATTTTCATCCAAAATGAAAAATGAATACGATACCTACATTTTCAACCACTTAACACAAAATTGTGATCTACTAGCTTGAAAAAGTGAGGCACTACATATCCTCAAAGCAGAATCATTTTCGACAAAAATTTCAGTTTTTTATGAATAAGCTTCAATCAAAATGACATTGGACAAAGGAAAGAGGGTTAAAGGGTACTAATTGAGTTTTTACACATTTCTGAACTTTAGAGTATTCGATTCGATACCAGTACTACTTTCAGAGTAGCAACTGCTCATTGAAAAGTAGCAGATTGGTAAAAATATAAAATTTTGATTTTCTAAAAAATTAAATCTCCTCTTTCTGATCTCAAAAAATTGACTTACCATTAATATGTGAAAATTGAAAATTTCACTAGCACTTAAGGATTAAGCGAAGTTGGTTAATTAGAAGGGAGAAAATCGAAAATTTCTAACTTGAATGTTTTTTATTTCGATATTTTAGACTCAAAATGAAAACTACCTACTCGAAAAAGTCATCGATTTTAAAAAATTTTCGACTAAAATGCAATTTAGCAATAGTTGAGCAAAGGGACAAGTTGTCCTTTCTTTCCCTCTATCGTTTGGTTTGGCCTCGTGTTACAGTGTTGGCAATATTTTGAATTTAAAAAATTTGAGAAATTATCTAAGTCAATAATTGGATTAAATTTTTTGACGAGAAGATGAAAATTATAAAAAATTCGAAGAAAAACTTGAATTTTGATGAAAACCGAATAAAAATTATGCAAAATTAATGGGTAAAAATTACTTTTAAAATATTCATATTTCAACTAAAACATATTCTCTAATAACTCACTGTTACCAACCCGCTGGTAAGAAAATTTCCGAAAATTCAAATGTGCACTTGATACGACTTATGAAAATATTCCAAACAATGGCGTCGGAAGGTATGGTTCAAGGGGTGAAGAGTATCATTTGCACCACCCCCCCCCTAATTACATCAGAGAGGGATTTTCGAAGCATTTAAACATGAAAAAAAATTCTTTTATGAACATTAAAAACTCTATTTTCTCAAAGCTTTGCCCTCGCTTCGCTCGAGCATGAGGAATTTGAATCGGCATTGCAAAAAAAGGCTCCTTTTTGCCCCCTCCCCCCAAAATCCTGCATCATTTCAAGTCTTTGAACTCGCTTTGCACACTCTCCCTAAAAAAAGCTTCCGACGCGACTGATTCCACATACTTAAATACATTCTTAAAAAAAAAAACAGAAAATTAGGCTCTGAAATATTCTAAGCCCTTAAATCTGTTCTGGGATTATTTTGACCTTAAACCCCAACCCAGACCCACCGGTGAAGAGGTGGGGGTCGAGGTGAAAAAAATTTCGGCAATATAACGAGTGTGGTATCAAAATACAAATTTTCTGATTTCTTGAGTTCATTTCAGGGGTGATTTTTCTAAAAAAAAAATTAGCCGTTTGGAGATCCGATAAAAATAAAGTTTCCCAGCAAAAACAAGTTTTTTGAAACTAAATAGACAAAAATTAATTTCATCGTTTTTTTCAAAATTTAAAAATCAGAGAATAGACATTTCTCAAAAAAGTCTGTAGATTCCGAATTTTCTGTTCTTTTTAGTCTAAACCCAAAGTAACATTACAGGGTGCAATTGAAGTAGTACAAAAATACCTATTTTTACTATTTTGATCGGCTCTCCTGACAACAAAAACAGCCCAAATGAAAAAAAATGTTTCTGGTCATTGTATTTCGAACAAAAAAATCCAAAAAAATTTGTCCCGTAAAATTCAAAATTCCCTAAGTTTTTCCAATTTTCATAGTTGCTGGAAAACGAAAAATTTTCACAAAACTCAAATGAGAATTTTCAACTTTTTCTTCTTCATCCCACGCCATGATTTTTTTCAAATTAATCTTAGGTACTTTGAAGAATCGTAAGTCCCCCCCCCCCCACCATTAGAGTTAGGAAGCTAACATTGTATGGTGGGTTTTCAATTCATGAAAAACGACTTCTGCAGATTTCGTTCCACCACAACATGCATGATGATGATGAATTATGTCACATTATCGTGATTTCGTTTGAAGGCTGGCAACTCCTTCTAAAACTGAAGTATGTAATTTCTCATGCATAAGTCATTTTGTACATCTCATTAAACAGGTAATACCATTCAAAGTATCATATCTCATAAGAAAGTAAAACATTGAAGAGAATAAGTATGATTTTTGATCCGTCCAATGTAAAAAGTCGGATATAAGAACCTCAAGGCATTAAAATCCTTTTTATTTGTGAAACTTAAACAAATTTCTGTCCAGGAATACAATGATCTGGAATGTAAACAAACAAAAACGTGGGTATTTGCACCCTTTTCACAAATACGATAGAAAAAAATCGATTCAATTGTTTAAAAATAGTGTAAAAGTGTCAGTTTTAAAACCGTTTTTGCTTCGAATTTGAACTGTGGGCAGGCATTCAATTTTTTTTTGATAAATTTTGAGACTATCTTTTTTTTGAAAAATCCTATCAACGCTTCGGGTCGACGGTGGTCTATGATCTCGAGATTCTTAATTTTAGAAAAAATCTACCTATCGCAATTTTTTTCACCATTCAAACGTTTTGTGGCTCAAAACAGATTTAATACTGTCTTTTCATTCGAATACTTCCTCACTTCCTCTCCCCTCCCAACATCTCTTAATATAAGAATTCCGATTTTAAAAAAGCAATATTGGTTTTAGTTATCAAATCCCTGGTTCCGCTCAATGTTTTCATTCGAAAAAAAAAAACAGTTTTTGTAAACTCCTTTCTCATATCTCATAGAATTAAACGACCAAAATACGATTAAAGATTAGTGACCATATCGCGAATCTTGAAAAACTGGCAATAATCTACATTGGCGTAAAATACGCCCAGCATACCTTATAAATAAGGGTAAAAAATAATTAACTCTGAGTTGATTTCGTTACCCGTCGAAACAATTTAATTTCCAGACATTTTTCTTCTCAAGTTTCATTTTTTTTTCACTCGTCTCACCTTTAATTTACTAAGTACTCGGTTGTGTTTTTAATTCACTACGAAACCCGTCGGTCGAATACTTTGTTGATGAAAAACGCCCGCTGATAATGAAAAAAAAATTGAAAAACGAACGTTGGTAAAAATTTAAGCCACGATTCACAAGGGAAAATTTTCGATTTGAAATTTTTACATTGTTTGCTTTTGAAATGAGACAACCGCAGTGTCATTTAATTACGGCCAGTTCTTTGAAATCGAGAATGCTGCGCTAATTAGGTAAATTATTTAGTATCTTCTTTTACAAAATATCTAGAATTGCCGACAAGTAAACGATCGTTCCTCGCATCGTGTTTACTTGTTAATTAAACGCGTAAATTTAACCCACTCGGTTGGTATCTGTATCATATTTGGGGAATTTTCGACGACTCACTAGGTTTTTAGTTCTGTACCGAGCGATGAGATTATTCCAATCGTTCGCATCTGTGTTGAGTGTTGATTATACAAAGAAAATGATTATCATTATCGCGATACCTGTTATAATGGGAACTGTTATTCGCAGTTTGATATACAAGTCGAGTTATTATTACGAATTCGTGTGGGCCGCGAAAAACACACCTTACATTTGCATTTTACAATGGTTAGATCGGATATTTTAGCCGGTACATTGTTATAATACGACCTTCAATTAATATTACATAATGTACTCGGCTTAAACGTAAACCATCCGCGAATTGCTTTTTACAGTCTTGAAGAAAAAAATGGCATATGGAAATTTATTCGATGATTTAAATTTTCATTTTTATATTTTTTCATCGCCTTTCGTTTCGTGAATTTTTAAATCGAGTTCGGTAGGTAGTCTATGAATGGAATTGTAATAAATGCTGCTCGATAGGAAACTGACCTCCATAAATTCGAGATACGAATTTATCTAAAACTACGATTAGATAAAAATGTGTATTTTTTATTCACATTGATTCTGTTGCTTGATTTATTATTATTTATCGAATTGGCATCATGGATTCGAATTGTCTGTTACGAATTTTCATACAATGCTGCGATTGTTGGTAGGTAGGTAGGTAGGTAGGTAGGAAGGAAGGTAGGTATTAATTTGCTCTAATCAACGAAAAAATTTGAAATTTTGTATACACCCTATTTTCGACTTACCAAATCGACTGGAAGTAAATTTGAGACGCTTCGAAGCCTCCAGAAAATTTTAGAATTTTTCAGAACTGGAGAAAAGCCTATAAAAATGATCCATATGAACTTTAGCATCCATAATCGCGGATTATTCATACAGGTGACCGAGGTATAGAAAATAGGGTATCTATCCACTAACTTTCTGCTTTTAACCTCGAAGCACACGCTGTCGGCGTATTTTAGAAATTTTTCAGGATTTTTTGACCAAAATATGGATTTGAACTAGAAGTTACGAATTTCGGAAAATTGTGCTTTAATCGCTCAAATAGGTTACAAACATGGGTTATCTACGATTATAGGTGCTGAAGTTCATATGGTCCATTTTTATGGGCTTTTCCCCAGTGCTGGAAAATTACAACATTTTCTGGAGGCTCCGAAACGTCTTCAAACCAATTCCATTCGATTTGGGAGGTCTAAAATAGGGTATATACCAAATTTCAGTTTTTTTCGTTGCTTAGATCAAAGTTCAATATTTTGCTGGGCGATGAGGTAATTTTAAAATTTCAATTGGCAAAAAATCGAGAAATGAACTTCAGTGCTCAAAAACTAAAAAAAATACTTGCGATTAATTCTGCGATGAAAATTCATCCATGGTGTCCACTATATTTCAGAAATGATTTTCCCTGACTTTTCCAGGTTTTCCAGACCAATTTTTCGAATTTTTCCAGACCTTATAAATATGATATTCGTAAACCAGAGAGGAGAAGGAGGAGGGGGGGTAATTTTTTCGTGTGATGTACTTACTCTCTCAATTATAAATCAGTGAAAATTACCGAAAATCACTGAGAAACAGTCAGAATTGCAGCACAGGAGAAAATCAGTGAAAATTTTTTCACTGAAGACAAATCAGTGAAAGAAAATCACTGGAAATCAGTGAAAATTCACTGAAAACTTAATGATATTTATGAAATTCACTAAAAAATCTGTGAAATTCTTTGAATAATCAGTGAAAAATCACTGTGCTGCAATTCTGACTGTTTATCAGTGATTTTTCACTGATTCGAAATGAGAGAGTACATCCCGAAATTTTGTATAAAAATGATATAAAATGCATAGGGTTTTACGATTTTTTTTTCGAAATCATTAGATACTTTTTACGAGATCTTTAGATGCCCTTCTTCGGGTCAAAAAAATATTCAAATTCAATTCTGAAAATTTTTCCGCCCATCCAATTCCCCCTCGCCAGAAAAATTTGAAAATTTGAATTTATTACCTACAGAAAAAAATTTAAATAAAAAGGAAAAACCAAGTGTTCCCACGCAAAATTAATTTTTGAAAAATGAAAAAAATTATGTCAGGGTGTTTACCAAATTGAGCAAATGAAAATTCGGATTTTTCCGGGCTAAAAATTCAAAATTTTCTACTCCAAAATGAAAAACACTTGTCTCAAATTTATAAATTCACGCAATCCCTTTCAATTTCTTTAGTTTGTACCAATAAATGAAAAAGTGAATGAGAAGGTGAAATATAAATCATTTTATGAAAAGATAGAAATGTGTTGAGCCCGAGCGAAGCGAGGGCGAGAATTTTTGCGAAAAAATATCTTCAAAAGATGAAAATTCACCACTTTTCTCTCATTCATGTTTTCCAAAACATAGCCAATAGGTAATTTCGATTTCTGTTTCATTCCCTCCTTTTTTTTTCAACATCTGGTCAAGGGCATCATGACATTTCTTTCTCGTCACAGCTCATTAAAAAGTAAGTTCCAAAAAACTTAAGATTAAAAATAAATTCTGTAGAAAGAAAGAGTGTATATTACTCCGAGCGTAGCGAGGGAAATTTTTCTGGATAATTCATAATTCAATGGACAAAGACATGGATTTTGAATATCAATTTTATTGTACATTACGACCGACAAAAATTGATGAATAAGACAATAATTGGATAAAAGATGTAATAATTTGGCCCGAGCGGAGCGAGGGCGAAATTTTTTGAAAAATTTATAATAAAATAAGTAAAAAAACATTTTTCTAAATGTTTTACATTTTTTGGGGATTTTTGAAAAATTCCAGAGAAAATTCCAAAATTCCCTGACTTTTCCCTGACTTTTCCAGACCACCAAAATTCCCTGACTTTTCCCGGTTTTCCAGAGAATGGACACCATGTCATCCCAAATTAATCGCAGCCAAAAAATGCTCGGAAAAATCGTAGGATGATTTTTTGGGATGAAATTCAATCCCAATGATCATTCCGGCCTCAAAAACTAAAAAAGTACGAGCGATTAATTCTGCGATGAAAATTCCTCACAAATTAATCGCAGCTCAAAAATGTTCCGAAAAATCGTAGGATGATTTTATGGAATGAAATTCAATCCCAATGATCATTCCGGCCTCAAAAATTAAAAACATACGTGCGATTAATTCTGCGATTAAAATTCATCCCAGATTAATCCCAAATTAATCTCAGTTCAAAAATGTCGGAAAATTCGTGGGATGATTTTTTTGGGATGAAAATCTATCCCAATGATTATTCCGGCCTCAAAAACTAAAAAAGTAAGTGAGAATAATTCTGCGATGATTCATCCCAATTTAATCTCAGTCCAAAAATGTCGGAAAATTCGTGGGATGATTTTTTTTGGGATGAAAATCCATCCCAATGAGTATTCCGGCCTCAAAAACCAAAAAAAAACCGTGCAATTAATTCTGCGATGAAAATTCACCCCCCTTGCAATTTTAGATATGGGGCTCTTTTCTGATGTACACTGTCAATTTAATTTTGATTCAGCTCAAAATTTTTCTTCGAATTGGGATATCTCCTTTGCCAGAATAAGATGAAGTCGCTATTTTCTGGTTCTGTTTTAAAAATAAGAACATTGGGGAACCACTTACATTAAATTGTCTAGATTAAGTACCATAGAGCTCTTCATCTGGAACATGGTTTTCATTTTGAAGGCTAGCAACACCTTCGATATGTGGATTTGGCATAATTTTTCCATAACTAACTTCATTTTGAACGTTTTAACGAGTTATCGGAATAAATCGTAAAAACTGGTATTTTTCTGGGTATATTTGTGGCCTATATTGGCAAAGTACTGCTAATGTCAGCGAGAAGGCATTTCTTTTAATCACCCTCGTACGGTACGAGTTAGGTACCTATGTATAAAAAATTAATGTTTCTTTACCCTCTGCCCCCACTCGACCAATGATGCAGGTAACGGATCTTGCATCTAGCATGCACAAACACCATTGACCTTCGACTATTCCTATTTCCTTCTACATACGTGGACAAAAACAGGCATCTGTTAAGGGATGAACAAGGGTGGTTCGAAGTTTCAATTTCAAGAATAGAGAATGATCAATGGTCTTGTCTTCGCGTTTTACGATGCATTAATTTAACAAGTGTCGTGCTGGTATATTTGTGTGGTGAATTACCATTGGTGAGTGAATTTTGCTTTATTGGAATTTCTCATTTACGTTAGTACTTCATTTCTGTTTTACAAAATTTTGCATAAATTTTGCCTATATTAGCGTTAATTAGCGTAACTAGAAGCGATAATGTGTTTTTTAATTTTTTGACTATGTGTTGATACCGGAACAATTTTCGACATTTTGATTGATTTTTTCTCTCAATCTTTTTACGTACAATGTCAAAATAATAGATACATACCAATATAAATGCCGAATAAGTACGTATGAAAGAAAATCTAATTTTTTATTTCCTAATATGTGTTAGGTGATTAAGGAATAATTTGAATCGAGGTTTTAGACCCATTAAAATAGAAAATAAAAATAAAAAATGAGTAAATTCCCTCCCCTCTTGAAAAAATTTCATAAATCTATCTGAGATTTTAGAACTCCAGAATTTCTTAATTTTATCCAAAGAATTCCTGAAACAGATTTTTTTAAGTTAAAAACTTATTAAATGACGGGACAGGCAGATTAGTTTCGGAGATTAAAGTTTTTAAAATTCCCCCAAAAAATCTGCTTTCGATTGTGATTATGATGAGATTAAAAATTAATACCTATACCCGAAGTTGACATCATTGAGAAGATCTAAAATCCGAAAGTTATGAACGTAAGTCTGAAATGCACATTCTCTCAATTTTTGATTTAAAAAACAAAGATTTTCAATTTTTCCAAAAAATATCACTTTTTGAATTTTTGTAAAAGAAAATTACTAAAATTTTTCAACTAAAAATAAAATTTTCCAGTATGGAGGTATGTGGAGCCGAAATCAACCTCCTTCCTCTCTACCCCTCGATCTGGACGTAGATAAATACGTATGCCATGTATTGAAGTTTTTAAAAATAGTTTTGACAGTTTTAAAGCTTAGAAAAATTCAGACTGTAATTTCAAGCAACAGATATTTCTGAAAGACAGGGGTGCGTTCACTTTGGAAAAAAATAAGGTATACCTTATTTAAATAGGGTGTAAACAAAGCGTTAGCCAATCAGATTTTTCGTTCCTGACAGATTTTGATCGATCATTTTTTCACCCTTCTAAAAATTTATGACTATTTTTATGACAATCAAATGGTACAAAAATTTGCTAACCAGCAATTTTTGAATTTAATGAACGATTTTGGACATCGATGCTTTGTTTATACCTTATTTCAATAAGGTATACCTTATTTTTTTCCAAAGTGAACGCACCCCTGATAACTCAATTCTGTATAGAAAAAAGTATTTAAAATTCAAGGTCAAGAAACTATCTGCAGAATCATGAGTTTAGGTCTTTGAAGTTGAATATTAGATTTTGACATATTTTCATTTTTTTTTAAAGTAGATACCTAAGACTCAGAAAATTGGATGGAAAGTTGAAAACATCTAGAGAGGAGAAAAAATTTAAATAGCAAGGATTTTTCCCAAAATTTTCAACTCAAAATAAAATCTTTACAATTTTTTTTCACTGAAACTGCATCTTTTCTAAATTATGTACTCACAAATTTTCGAACTGTAGGTACCAAAATCTAAAGGACGATTAATTTGTAGAAATAATTACAATTTTATGAAAATCATAATCATTTTTAGTAAACACCAGGAACCTATCATCATTGGTAAAAATTTACATTTCCAGAAAAAATCATCATTTTTAGTACTTGAAACTTATCTATACTTATTGATAAAAATTACTATTTTCTAAAAAAATCCATATTTTCCGAGTATTAGTTACCAATATTATCCTTTTGGACAAAAATTATCAATTTTGGTAAAAATTTTAATTTTATGGATTTTTTTGACCCTTATCTTAAAAAATAACCATTTTTCAGTTCAGTTTTCAAAAACTCGTCTTCTCAAACCTTGAACGAGTCTGGCGAATTTCCTAATTTTTTTTACCATTGGCCAAAAATAATTATTTTTCAAAATTAGGTTCTGAAATTTGAGAAATTATTATTCTGTAGTAAAAATATTGTCAATTTCTGAAAATAATGATCAGTTTTTGTAATTATCATTATTGATGAAAATGATTTTAAAATTCCGTTTTTAAAAATAATTTTAATCATAAATTGTCTGTTTGCATTCAAAACCATTAAAATGCAAAAAATGAAGTTTCAAAAATTTTTAAAGCATAAAATATATTTTTTCAAAAATACGCACTTCTAAAGTAATGAAAACTTTCAAAACTGAATGTTGGAAATTTTTTTAATGTTTTAAATGTTTCATCACAAAACGCCAATACACCTGCTTCCTCGAAAAAATTGCATTTTTAAAATAAAATACATACTCAGATCCATAATTTGTTCAGCTCCAATTTTCTCATTTCTTTTTAATTTAAAAGACTGTCAGTACATACCTTAAACTCTTTTGAATCAAGAAAAAAACTGTTGATTTTTAAAGCTCAATTTAAGCTGACTGAATGGCATGAGTAATTTTCATACTAACAAGGTAACCTATAAAACCTATCCACTCCAATTAAGTCGAAATTTGGCTCACCGGAAGAGTATATTACCCACACCTCAATACCAAATTTTCAGCTTCTGAAGATGATTTTTCGATTTTTTGTGATTTTTGAAAACAGGTGGAATGCCACTCCGATTAAGCCGAAATTTGGCTTACCGGAAGAGTATGTTACCCACACCTAAATACCAAATTTTCAGCTTCTGAAAAAGATTTTTCGATTTTTTGTGATTTTTGAAAACAGCTGGAATGGTTTATTGATACGTCGATTTTCCATTCAGAAAATATAAAAAAATCTGAAAATTGGTTCATTTACGAAGATCGCCCCCCCCCCTGAATACATTACGATCATTTTTGAGTTGATCTGGAGTCTCAAAAAAAGTTGGATTTTCTCCTGTGTACTGAAATTATTTCAAAAAACGCAAGACGCTGTAAACAACTTCGATTGCTCAAAGTTTGGTTCTGAAATTTTGGAAGGCATGGTCTTTTGCTTCAAAAAGTCATGTAAGGTCAATTGGGGTAATTGTAAGGCACTCTTTTTCGTTTTACTCTGTAAGTAAGAAAGCAAAGTGATTGAAATTTTTACCATGCATCAATGAATGTATGAGGAGTAATATGGCGGTTTGTTTTCATCGATTCGATTATTCATTCCGAAATTATGGACTTCGTTTACAATTGGACAAGAATATTTACATTTACCCCACAGTGATGGGGTAAATGTAAATGCATACATTGTGCCCCATAAAAAACGTATCCCTAGGGGTTTTTTGCATAATTTTGAAAAAAATTATAGAGATTAAATATTTAAACGCGTGGAAAAACTAACTTGTAAAAAAAAATCAAAAAAAATCAAAACCAAAAAAAATGATATTTTGTGTTTAAATTTATGAATCCCATTTAAATAGCACGTGTTTACAATTACCCCACACCCGAAAAATTTGATGGGTATTTGTGAATGCTGCAGAAAATTAATTTCTCAGCTTCAAAAATCATAAGAATTGAATTTCATCATTTTTGAATGTCCGTAGAACTAAATTAATGCATCAAACACCAACTTTTTTACTTTTTTCTATTTTTTCTCGAATTTTGAAAATTACGTAAATTGTGTGAAAACCGAAATTTGATATCATGTTTTTTTCATCGTGAAATTTTTCATCACAGCTGTCACCAAGAACCGGAAGTTCTTTGTTATAGTAAGGCTAATTATTCAAAGTTTTTATTTTTGGCAACTCCTGCTCGCTAGATGCATTTAAGTATTTACAGCAGGACTTGTTTACAATTACCCCATGTTTACAATTACCCCAAATGACCTTACTTCAAATTGAATTTGGTGAAAATGGCATTTTGAAGTTCACTTTTGGAAAATTCTCACTTCCCTTCTTGCCAATAATTTTGCATTGCTATTTCTCATATCTTCACATTTCGAAATTTAAAAACAAATTTCTGGACTAAATGGGTAATTTTACATTTTAAAAATTAACAAAAAACTGAATTAGAAAGACGAACCGGAATTAGCTTACTGGAAAAAGAGTGGCTAAAAATTTGGAAATTTTCAACTAAACTGTTATATTTCCCAATATTTTAAACTCAAAAATACATCTTTTCAATTTTTTCCATCAAAAAACCAAAATTCTCCAAAAAAAGCCCCAATTTTTTCAACCAAAGACACGATTCCGCCATCATTGAAGGGAGCAAGCTACACCTAAATCATAATTAAAATTTCTTTAACCATGATCAACATCTCTCACCAAGCCACCAATAACACCATAAAATCAAATACAAACAACCAAACCGAACACACAACAGAACCAACCAACCAACTCAACTTCCCCTCTACTACACCCGTCCTCGGTACCTCTCTCCTTAGACGCATCGTCAGCAAATTCAGCATTTCTATCCCTACCTAAACAACTCCTGGTGAAAATTCATATCACCATACGACCACTTTTCGCCAACCCCGCCGCAAATTTTCAATTTAAAAACTCGCCACGTTGCACGTCGCTCGTCGCGTCTTGCGGAAATATCAGTATCACCATCATGATGCATCATCACTTCACAGTTTACACCCAAAGCCCAGGTTTCGTAATGGCGCGCACTCCTAAATGCGCATCATTAAGTGTAATTTGGTTCCCATGTTAACAACGTCCTCAACCGTAACAAACTAAGTAACACCGAACAAGTTTCTAAATAAGCGTGAGAATCGTCTATTTGGCAAGAGCACATGTTATCAAGACTGTCGTCCTAGCAAGTCTGCGGTGGAAAAAAATATACTTACGAACGGTGGTAAAAACCAAAAAAAAAAAAAAAAATGAAAAAATGTGTACTTTCGTTAAGCACCATTTTAATTATATTCGTTGGTTAACGTGTTAATTATAATTAAAAATTTTACGATAGTTACGACTCATTGGAGAAAAAGTTTTATCGGCTAGATGTGTTCGAAGAACAGTTAGAGACAGAATGTTCCACTAAAGAGTAAAGTTCGCGAGTGCAGATCATCGCTGTTTCATACTTGTGAATTTGAATTTATTTTAATCGAAAAATTTGTGTAGTGTTGTGAGCTCGACTTCGAATCGAATTTTCGGCCAATCGTGCAACAATTGGGTAAGTTGAAGCGCAATTTCAAACACGTTTACCTCTCTACCTGCTCTATTGATTTTACACCGCGAATTAGAAAACCCGGTGTGACGAATGTTAACGAGTATATACGTGTTTTTCACGCAGGTACGAAGCACGTGGCGAGGATTTTTTTCATACTTTGAAATTCGAGTGCGATCGATTTACGCGATTTTTTAATTCGGGATGCTATCGATTTTAAGTGGAAGAAGCTGTGATTTATTTTGAGTCGAGTGTGCTCCTGTGGTGTTTAGAGATGGAAAATTATACCCAGGAGATAATAAATTAACGAATGTGGAGCTATTAGCATCACCTTAGTCCTACCCATTTCCTTATTAATTTTTTTTAGCTGAAATTACCGGTGCCCTAAAGTGATCGATGCAAACGTGCGGTTATCTGTCGTAAATCAAATTTTGCAATTTTGTAATTTTTTTTCAGTGCATTTTATTTGAATAATTTTTATCTTGTAAGTCTGTTAGAAGAACTACTTGGCTTGAGGGCTAAAATAATGACGTTCTTGGTTAACGATGCGAAATACGGAATTAGGAAATTTGCAATCGCCCTGAAGCTTTGATTATTCGAGAATAATACACGTTTAATAAACGATAGAGATTGTGAAGGTTACAGGGATATTGCTCGATGTTTCGTTGGCTTGAAAATTTCATCGATAATGAAAATTTAGGAATATTATATGACAAAGAAACTCGCTTTGAGCTTTATCGAAATGATGCTTTTGATTATTATATTTTGCAGTGTACCTATTTAGTGAGTTCTGACCTTTGTTTCTGATTTTTTACTGGTAGGAGATGGCGAATTTATTTCAAAGGAATTGAATTTCTCTAGAAGGATAGATTTGAAAATGGAGCCAAAAAATTTCCCCCTGTTTACAAGGTGTTCAAAAAATTACCAAATTGTGTTTTGATTAGATCTGTAAATAATAAAAAAATTTTATGAGATATATTAGTAGTTTCCTACTTTACAATCAAATATTTATAATAATTTATTGAAAAATGAAATTAAAAATTGAATATTTCTCAATATTTAATTATTTAAACCGGTTCGATGGTTCTCATAGAGGAAACATGGAAGTACAAGCTCTGAAAATAAATAATTTTTGGTTTGGAAATTTTTTCTATTTAGCTTTGAAGAAAGGCTATTCATGACTTCGAATAAATTTTTCATTTCTGAAAAAAAAACTTTCACAGCAAGGTAGAAAAAAATTGTAGATGAAAAATGGCCAATTGTCGAATTTCAATTCCATAAAACTTTTTTGTATTTTGATTTTGTAATTTTTTTGGGACACTACTCTCTCATTCTGAATTAGTGAAAAGTCACGAATAAATCGTCAGACTTGCAGCACAGGAAAAAATCAGCAAAACACTTTCATTTTCGCTGATTTTTCAAAGAATTTCATTGATTTTTCAGCGAATTTTAGAAATTTTTACTGACTTTAGTGGATTTTTACTGATTTTCCAGCAATTTTTCCCACTGTCTGCTTCAAGGGTAGAAAGGATTCGATTCCGGATTCGAATCATTTTCTGGATTCGAACAAATTGATTCGAATCTACTATGTGAAACTGGATTTATTTCATTGATTCGAATCCAAAAAAAATAATACGGATTTGTAAAATGGATTCGAATCGTTTCAAAGGATTTGAAACTCGATAGAAGTTGTTTCGTTTTTCGTTTTTGTTCGTTTTTTTTTTTAAATTTTTTGCTGTGAATCGTCTGTATATTCTATACTTTGCCAGGCCAAGGATGTTGTCTATGCCTTCTCCCCCATTCGAAAATTTCAAATTTCAATATCAGCCAAGTTCCATTTCAAATTCATATCTGCAGTGGCGTCGGAAGCTTTTTTTTTGGGATGGTACAAAATGAGAACCAAGACTTGAATATCAGGAGGATTTTCTGTGGGGGGGGGAGAAGCATTTTTTCGTCCTGTCGCCTCAAATAATCCATATAATTGTTATTTTGTTCATATCCGAGCGAAGCGAGGGTGAAGCTTTGAGAAAATTGAGTTTTTAAAAGCCCAAAAAATCATTTTTTCCACGTTTTAATGCTTCAAAAATGCCTATTTGATGTGATTGGGGGGGGGGGGGGTTTACAAATGATACTTTATACCCCCGTCAGGATTTTTATTTGGGGGGGTACAATGTACCCCTAGTACCCCACTTTCCGACGCCACTGCATATCTGTTCGAAGATTTATCCCGCAAAATGATGAATTCGTGGATTATTCGTGGATTTAAATCACGAAAACGTGAAATATATTCGAATCCAATTTTAGGTGGATTCGTTCTAACCTTGGTTTGCTTTCAGTGAATTTTTTCACTAATTTATTACTGTGCTGCAATTCTGACTATTTTCCAGTGACTTTCGATAATTTTTACTGATTTATAAATGGGAGAGTAGAGGGAAAGAAATGTTAAAATCAAAGATACTGCGATATAAATTTTCAAATTAAAATTATTCAAGATTGAAATCAAATCATTTTTCAATACCTATTCAACTTTTAAAACCAGTCAATGATTTCCAATCGGTTAGGTATTTTTTAAGTTTTTCTAAATTTTTCTACCTATTTAAATTTTAAGACTATTTATGCACAAAATTCGAAGTAATTTTTTACTTCCGAAAATAAAAACGCTTACTTACCTACCTCCCGATGAATAGAAAAAAGTTCAACTTTGAATGCTCTTTCAGAATAGGTACTTGAAATTTTTGTTTTCAATTTTTTTTATTGTAATTTGCTACATAAATATTTTTTTGCGGGCCACTGAGAGAAAAAATTAGTCAAACGATATGAAAAAAGTTCAAAACAAAAGTTGTAGGGTACAAAAAATCCCATCATTTTTTCCCTGCATTTTTTTTCATCTTGCACTAAGCAAAGAAGAAACTGTTTTTCTGAAAAAGAGAGCAATTAATTTTCAATTTTCAAGGAATTATTAGTAACCGGTTGAGAACCACTGAACAAATTTCAAAAATGTATGATTTAAAAAAATTATTCGTCGACTTTTTCATTTTGATCTGTCAAGAAAAAAAATTGTTGGAAATTTTTAGACACTGTAGAGTGTAGAAATGTGAATAGAGCTAAAATTGGGGACTGGTCAAAACATGAACACTAAAAGTCATCGTTTTGAATTTTTTTCGGTACTTGAATTAGAGGGTGAAGGGTGGTAACAGCACAAAAGTAAAAAATTTACCCCTTTCCCTCTCTGATTCAACTATTACCTCACAATACTTGCAGTTAAAATCTACATATCTATATTCAAGATATTTTGATAACTACACTGAAAATTATATGAAAAAATTTTACAGAAAAATGGTACTTGGTTTAGTAAAAAATTCGAAAGCTTGAGAACAATTTTCTTGAAAAAATATTAGGTATCTACATATTTTTGTCAAAAAAATCATCAGTAACGAATTTCAACAATATTTCTCCAATTTATGAAAAAATGTGTTTGTTTTGAAAAAGTGATCAAGGTTGGAAGGGGAATAATGGTAAATACATAAAAATCATTTTCGTTGTAGAGGGAGAAAAACGCTACTTTATTCCCTCTCGCAATTCTTAAATTCACGTTTTTCTCCCTCTAAAACGAAAAATATAGTATGCAACTCGGGAAATAATTTATTTTCGACGATTTTGAGTTATTTCCCTCGCTTCGCTCGGGCAATAAACCTCAAAATTCGTCGAACATCACTTTATTTCACTAGTTGCATAGTATACTATTTTGAAAAAATTTATTCAAAAATATTTTTTTCAATTTTTTATTATTTGAAAGCAAGAGAATAGTGAATTCTCCCTAAAAAAAAATAAGTGACGTACCTATGTAGAAAAGTGGTACCACACAAAAGTAAATTTTGGTACTTCAAAAAAATTAGTCTACCTTTCAAAAAATATTGATCAAATTTTCTGAAAACTTTCAGTTGAATTCTAAAAAAAATTACAGTTCGATTTCCTAAAGAATTGAAGTTTAATGTTGTAAAAAATTAAACTCTAATTTTCTTTTAAAATTTCAGTTAAATTTTTAAAATCTTCCAAAAAAGATATCAAATGGAGGAAGAGGTGTAAGAATTGAGTCAAAAATATGAAATTTTCACCGAGTTAATTTCAGAATAACTTTTATGCAGCCCCCTTCAATTTAACTCACAAAATAAAAAGAAAACGATGTTCATTATCGAATACTGTAATCTTTGGCTTCAATTTGAGAAATATTTTGGTACAATTTTGATGAAGTCTACCCAATTTTTTTTCATTTTCATTGATTTTTATTGCTTATATTTCCTTTAAAAAAATCTCAACGCAATTTCAAAATTCACCCAAACATTATCATCTTTCACTGGAATATGCTCGTAATTCGAATCTTTAAAGGACCTTGAAATTATCAACTGCTTTTACCCAAATAACGAGCTTTGGTATCTCATACTACCAAATATCGCTCTCGAAAATATCTCCGAACATATCCATGGAAATTGTTAATTTGAAATAATTTCGATGCGGTGGCATTAGTTCAATTCCATTAATTAGTATTAATTGTCGTCAAGTTACGCAAAAACATTTCCAAATGTGGGCGTTTTTGTATCGAAACTTTGACGAAAGCATGTGAAAAGTTTTCTACGCTGTTACGGTTTTGAATTTCTCGAAACGAAACATCTGCAAGCATTTGAATCTTTATAAGCGCCTCGCCGAGCCAAAAAACAAACGTATTTTTTGTCCCGTTCTTTCCTCTCTTTCGGATAACAAAGGAACGCATTATGGTGAAATTTTTATACGTAGGTACCTAACGTTTTAGTTGTTCAAATAACGCCCCACAAAATAGACATTTTACATCATTTTTTCCACTCGGGATGCTGATTTTTCAAGATATCGACAAGTGGAAAAAAATATTCATGAAAAATAATATAAATCATTCGAGCGAGTAATTAGATTATAGGTGCAGGATTTTCGAAACGAATGGAAATTAAAAATGTAAAATTTGTTTTCGTTTGTATAGGTGTTTTTTTACAAAGTAGCTATATTTACTACAAGTATACTATATAACTAGACATTTCGTATAATTTTGTTTGGAAGGTAAATTTAAACTGGAAACTTTCTTTTACGCTTGAATAGAGAAACGTCTTCGATCGATATACAATTTGGGTAGATTTTATACCAAACAAAACATTAATGAGAATGCATTAATTTCGAGTAAAACGTTAAAACCTTTTAGTCATAATTTCAATATGCAAATTTTCCTACGCCTGTGCGAAACACTTTCACAAAACGTTGCAAAAGTGTTGACGAATTTTGTTTGGTTTTTTTGTCGAATAATGAGAGAAATTCAACGTGGAAAATTTTCTTAAACGAATTACAAACGAGTCTCGAGTTGCGAACCGACGAAAAATTGACAAGTTATGCAATTTTATACACAGAACTTTGAACTTGGTTGTTTTTGCATAGAATTTAGCAGGAAGGCCCTTTCCTCCCCTTTTCAAAAGTCCTTCAAAGTTCAGTACTCTTGTGAATTAAATTGTCGATGAATTTTGATACTCGAACTGAATTTTGATTCGCTTTTAAGTTCTCCTTCCTTGAGTTTTCACTTTTCGTTTGTTAAAAACCAATAAAAAATTTCATCTTAGATTTACAACAGGCAAAAACCTTAGATTTTTACATTAAAATCGTAGCTAAAATTCACAATATTATGATGTGTTTAGGGGGAAGATATGCAACCAATAATACGCAAATCTTCTTCGTGGAATTTTCTCTCGATCTTGCAGGTATATTCTTTAAATATCTTCCTCATTCTTCAGTCTCACTCCAATATGTAGAAAAAATATCAATCGTCTAGAGAAAAAATTTATTTTGAAATGTTAAATTGGTCTTATAATTTTGAACTTTAAACTGTATACGAAATTTTTTTCTTCGTAATTATCAAGTTATATTTATTTTTATAGACGATTAACATTCAATACGTTTCTCATCTTGGGTATTATCATTCCCAAGTTTAAAAATCGTATCAGTAAACACGTCAATAAAATTTACACCAATGAAGACGTCACAAACTCATGACTCAGTCTGTTATTTTGTGGTTTTGCTCTATTTGGTATTGTCTGATTTCATTTCGTGCAAGGGAAGTGTCACGAATAAGAAAACAATAGAGTCAGAATTAGAGTTTTCGAAGAAAAAAAAATTACTTTGAGGAGAGGATATTGAACGACGTAGAAGAGTATTTGCTTTCTCGTTTACTCGAAAATTGAAAGAGATCTATGTATTGAAATCTCAAATTTAACAAATGGACATGAAAAATTCTTTAAATCGTGAATTTTAGCAAACTATCTTGAATTTTCGTTTTATCTTTTCTCTCTCCATTATAAAAAAAAAATAAGTTGAATCAATTTTTGAAAAAAAAACCTTACGTATGTGTTGTGGTTGACTAATTATATAAAATCAAGTTGAACAAAAACTAAAAATATATAAGACTAAAGCTGGACTGAGTAGAGAGAAGAGAAGGTACTCCTTTCCAATAATTACAAAAATTGAAAATTGTAACCTTTTTCATAAAATTTTTTTACTTCAGGTTGAAAAATTTAGAAAAATTGTATTTTCATTTCGTCCCAGAACGAAACATCGATATCAAATATTTCCTAAATTCGACAAAAGATAGATATAATGAAAAATTTGGAACAAATTTTACAGGCAAAATGTTTGGTGTGAACGTATAATCTGGTAGAGCTATTCTTCGTTGAAGATTGGGGGGAATAGGTGATTTTTTAAAAACAAATAGATAGAAACCTATTCGACTGCATAAACTAAAAAAATGAATGAATAAAATTTTTTTATAAAGCTTTTAAAAATTGGATCGTTGGTTAATTTATTTTTGTGCCCTCTTCAAATTGGAATGTCTCCTACAAAATTGACGTAGGTATCCTCAATTTTTTACATTTTCTTATCTTTCTGAAAACCGATTGTTATTATTTCGCTGATGTTTTTTTTTTTTTTTTAAGAAAAAATGGGAGTATTTTTCTCAACATCGCTCGTAACAGACACAGATGTTTCTCAAAAATTCTCATTATCTGCATAAATGAAGCAGGGTTTTCAAAAATTATGTGCAACTCATCAAAGCGTTCAGCACCCCTCTCCCTCGGAAAAATCTTAAAAGTTCATTGTATTTTTTTAGGATTACAATAATTTTGAAAAAATTTATGTTGAGGAGGAGAGTTAGTTGAGAAGTTGGGTGGGGAGATGCACTTCTCGTTAAATTAGTACCTAATAGGTAGATCATGCTTTAACTTAGTAGATAGATCATTCCACCTCTGGTAAACAGGAAATGGTGTCTAGACCACGAAAATATCTGATAAAAATTTTAATTTTCTTACTCATCTCTGATCCCTGCCCAATTTTGCATTTATGAGCATTATTAATCAGCTGCTCGAAAAAAATTAAAACTGGGAAATTTTTTCTGAAAAAATGATATGAATACTTAGCTATTTATATTTAAATGTTATTACCCAAAAATAAAAGCCATTGGTGTCAACTTTTCACTTTCACTCCATTTTTCAGAGGTGGAAATAACATTTTCAAGTTTTTACCACATTAAAAAAAATGTTGAAACAGCTTTAATATGGATACGTTTACTTCAAAAAATCTCCATTACGTTTTTCCAACATTTTCTCAATTCTAGAAGAAAATTAATTTTTCTTCGCCTCTAAAAAATGGCGGAGAGGTGGAAGAGGTGGAGTGGAAAATCGGCACTGATGATTTTCTGGTGAGAAGTACCAACATATATTTAGACCATTTTGAGAAAAAAAATTGAAAAAAATTTTTAATGAAAATTTTGAAAAAAACAAAGAAAGTTATTTTTCTATACTTATCATTGAAAAATATAATGCGGGTTAAAAATTGGCACCAATGACATTTTTGGGTAATCTATATTCATACTATTTTAACAAAAAAATTTCAAAACTTTTATTTCAATATTTTTTATGCATTATTTTCAGATTTTAAGACTAATTGGGCAACGGAGAGTTGAGTTGGGAACGGGTGAGCTTTTCACCAGATCTTTTTAATGGTCCCTCTTTTAATTAAATTTCAGGCATCAAACATAGATTTTGGGAAAAAATAGTGAGTTTAGTGACTTTTAATGCGCCAAAAAGTGACCTATTTTTTGAAAAAAATTACCAATTTTTCAATTTTTTTTCATAAATAAATACCCACCCTCCCCAATTTTTTTTCACAACTCAAACTCTCTCTGCGATAGTGTTGAAAAATTTTTGTTTCTAAAAAAAATTTTTATTAATAAATCTTTGTCAACGTATCAATCAACAAGGCTGGTGAACTAATAAGTAGGTAAAAAAAGATTTGATAGAACTTTTTTTAAAAAAGAAATATCAGTATTTTCAATTTTATGCAAGAGCAGTAGGCCGTTTGAACGAAAAAAGTGACTTTTAATGACCAATCTTGAAAATAGGGGACAAGTCACTAAAAAAGGCAACTCTGTTTAATGCCTGAAATTTTCGAAAAAAAAGTGCAGAATGATCCAAGTACCAAGCTTGATAACAGACAAAATCTCGATCAAAATTCTAGAACAAATTTTCACTGAAAAATTGATGGATTTTTGCACGAATTAGAAGACGTGAGCAAATAAATAATTAAAAAATCGAAAAGGTTCATTTTGATACCTATAATTAGTTATTTTTAAATTTTAATTGGATTTTTTATCATATTTATTGAAGAAATTGATAAGAAAAATTTGAAATTGAAAATTTTGAAAATAATTAAAAAAGATCGAAAAAAATATTACATAGGTTAAATACATAGAAAGTACCAAGTACCAATTTGATCGAATCCATTAATTGATTATCAGTTTATAAAAAATGAAACGAACAATGCAGTATCATGTGAACTCTGAACTCGGCCACAATAATTCGAATTCGAATCACGATAAATTTAGCAGTAGATAAAATTTATCCAACAAAAAAAGTACAAAAATCAAATGTAACGATCAACTTAACGCGGTAAATTTAGCATAAAAACTTTCCGCAACGAATCGAAGCATTAAATAGTCTACGTTCAAAATGAATAAAACATAAAGTTAGATAAAATTTCGAAATTCCATTAAAGAGATCTTTTCTACTCGAACTTGTAGTCGTAGGTAGGTATACGTATTACGTACAACGTATCTCGTTGAAAATGCATCAGCCAGACCGAAAATATACTTAAACGTAGAGCATAGAAACGCGTTAGGGTATAAAAATTCGCGACGAATTAATAAGCTAGCGAGAACGATTCGAGATGGGGAAAAAAATTCGATAAATCGAAAATCTTCGGTGGAATTTTCAATGCCTACGGAGGAATACATCTTTTCAGATAAGGGTAGGATAAGTTGGCATTGGCAGTTACGACGAATGGAGACGACTGTATTATCAACATTTCACCCTTTTATAATGTACACGAATAAAAACGAGGGTAGTATCGAAAGTGTTGGAAGAACTGTAAGGTCGTATCTGTTGTTTGAGAGCTCGTAGCTCATTTTGGTTTAAAAACAAAACAGCGTCGTCGGATTTTCGTCTGTTGCTTTTCCTCGGCACGAACGGATTCAAGTAGATTAATCCGAGTGATTTTTTTTTCGTTTAACGAGACATGGGTGCGGGTGCGTGTCGAGGTATTTGTTGAAAATATTCCACTTGGAACGGGGTTCGATTTGATTTCACCGAGTTGGATGAATGCAACATTATGGAAGCCGAAACAGGGTAATTTTTATATTTAGTTTCCCTTTTTTTTACCCAAGCTGATAAATTTCGTTTTTATGAGAAAAATTTGTCTAATGTGATCCGCAAACTCTTCCTAAACAATTTTTTTAAAAGAAAAAAATAAGCTATAACTGTGCACATGTCTGATGGCAACATGTGGATTATGTCAAACTATTTCTCTCTGCTTTGTTTATCTCAACGACGCCGGTTTTTCAAAAAAAATCTCCACGTTTCATGACTAATATCTAAATATTGATTGCGAAAAGCTTTTGTCGTTTGAAAATGTTTGTTCAAGCTTTATATGCCTATCGTTTGCTTTCTGGCACCTTTTGTTGCGAGATTTCAATTTTGAATACCGATCACGTTTTCATCTCATATTAAATTTTCCCTACGTATTTGGCAAGCTTCACTTTTTTTCGATATCAATATTCATAATAGTATTTATTTTCAGTATGTTTTCCCCCATGTGTTGCGTAACTCGAAAACGTGATGAAGAAATATAATTGTAATTAATTAACTTTATACATGTACGTGGCGAATTCGAGATGGAGTGAATTTAAAAAAACATACTTAATGATATTTGAAAAAGCCTATCCTTTTCCGCCGGTGCTTTATTTGATTATAATAAAAATAGTCGTCAAATAAATTATGCCTACAGTTTTTCAGCTTTAAAATTTTTGAATGGTGTTCAAAACTCAACCATTATTTTTCGAACATTTCGAAAAAAAAATTTATTTGAAATTGAGAATAAACCATAAATGTATCGAACATGGAGAAAAAAAATTATTATAACCAAGCAAGGAAACTTTGGTATAAAATTTAATTATTTATTTGGAGGTTTCAAAACAGTGAAAAAATAATAAATAATTAAAGTAGGTATTTCTGAAAATTCAAATTTATAAAAATAAAAACTAAAAAAAAATTATAATTTTTCATGATTTGATTGTACACTTAGATTTCGACCAGAGCTCTCTAAATGAGATATTCATGAACTGTCTTCTGAACATTTTGGACAAAAAAGATCTCGGAGAGACCCCTTGATCCAAGAGATGCATCAATAAAATTTCCGCTGCCAGATTCGAATTTGGATTCCCTGGCTAAAATTAAAAATCGAAAATTCGAAAAATTGAATTGAAAAATTTTTCTAACCAAGGAATAAATTGAGTCTCTGGCTTCCTTATATTAAAGAAACAAATATTGCATGCAAATTTTGTTTACCACCAATATTTAAGGGGTTATAGGGTGTAATAACTCAAAACTCATCAATCAGTACATTTATATTTAATTAGGTCAGGTACACACGTATCAATGTAAAATTTGAAGTTATTATCTTCTATTTCAACAATTTCTTCGATGCAATTTGTTTTATTTTCAATTTTCCATTGTGAGACCCGATAGGTTAAAGAAATAAACTTGCCCATCTTAGTGAGAATTGAAAAAAAAAACACTCAAAACTGGCCACAAAAAGTTTGACGGCGTGGTCGGTACGTGGATGAAGAACTACCACTGAAACGACTTTTGACCAAAATTTCTAGAAGGTGAGCCAATTTTAACTCCTTAGGACTTGGCAGGTTCGAAACCTAAAAAATTGAAGTTTTTGACGTTCATCAGATCCTCAAAAAGGCTTTTTTCGAAAATTTTGAAAACCAGTGTTGTCATCTTCTTTGAACTTGAAAATGCTCAAATATGTACCAAAAAAAACTTTACTTTGAAAAATTCTGTAAACCATTGTACTAGCCTCTCGTACAAGAAAAACATGCAAAAAAATTAGACGAGCATTTTTCTTTAAACTTGAGTAAAATTCAGCAGAATCGCGATTAGCAATGAATTGGCATACGAAAAAACCTTCACAAATTCCACTTTTAAAATAGGTAATATAGTTTTTACGTTCACTTTTACTCGTATCAACAACAAAAAAAAAATGGCAAAAAATCAAATTTAATATTGCAAAAATTACCTAAATATGTACATAGATGAAAAAAAAGAGTAAAAAATGAATCATTAAATTATCTAACAATTTTGTTGACATTTTTGATTCTTTTACAAATTTTTGTTGTATTTGAACTAGTTTTATCATAATTAATTATTAGACTTTTTTCGTGAAATTTCAAGTTCCTATTTTATAGTTGGAATTATTTAAAACATTCTTCAAAATATTCAAAGTGTCATTAGCCGCGTTAACTTATGGCAAAACTTGTTCAAAATACCTCAAAAATTCTCCACAATGAATGGGAGGGGGGCTGCAGCAGTTGAAAATTTTTGACACAGCTACGTAATTTAATTGTGTATTTTCGATTCAACTGCAATTCTCCTCTATTTTTTGTATGAAAAATGGTACAATTATCCAAATTTTCTAAAAAAAATGTCATTAATTTTATAAATTTTTCTATAGATCTTATTCAAAAGTAGTCTGAGAAGTAGCCCTTGGCCCAAGTACCACAGTACCTCAACTTTTGCTTCCAGTTTTGAGCTCGAACCCTCAGTGAAATTTTGAAGTTTGAAATTGAAAATTCGAAAAGTTGCAATTGAAATTTTTTTATTGGGTAAAGGTGATGAAAATTTCAAAATTTCTACCAATTATTACAAAAAACTAAATTAATTATGAATATAAAATTTAAAAATTTCCAATTGTAATTGTTTAAATTTCAAGCTAGAACCCCAAATTCAAAACCAGCAGTATAGATTTTCGTTGATCTCGTTCTTGAATCAAGGTAATGGTAGAACGGTGAGAGGGGGAGGGATCAAAAATTTGAAACTCACGTAAATTTTTTCGACTTCTTACCATCGTTTTCTGATTCAAAACAAAAATTATGTGCTTTCAAAAATTTTCCACTCGAGCTTAATTTTACCAAATAAAACTGAAATTAGATCCCTGCAGAAATTCATTTGGCTGGACCCCTGATCAAAAGCTACCATTTGGACCATTTTTGATCAACATTTCTGAGAGAGAAAGCTCATGAAATTTCCAATTAGTCATTTTTCTGGAGGACGAACTACCCTTATGACCTTATTGGTTCAATCCTGATTTAATCTCATGCGATTTTTTTCCTTGCTTACAAATAAGTTGATTTTTGATTTTAAAAGCTTGGATTTTTTTCATTCTGACCAGTCACCAGTCAGGATCTCAAATTTGAAAATGCTTTTAGAAAATCAATCTTCATAAAATGTCGTAAATTACTTGGATTTCATATTTTCATTAAAGAAAACAATTTTAAAATGTAGGAATTAAGGAACCCTGCAACTACCCATAATTTGGCAGATAATTCTTTTAATTTTGATTTATAATTAATATAATTGAATGTGTCACAACAAAAAGGGCATAACTCAGCATATGTCCTTTTTTTTTTTTTTTAAACGCCATATACAGCAACTAAGGCTAGATGCGTGTGGGAAAGGGGGTTACGTCAGAGTAGGGATTTTAGATTTGTATTAGAGAGGAATGTTAAAATTTTTTGAATATGTTGGGAGGTGTCTTTCAAAATTTCTGTGGGGGTATTAGATTAATGCGACAAGCAATTCGAATTCTCTGAAGTTTTCTCTATCCAATGAGCCCCCTCCCACCCTCCAATAAGTTTTCCTCGAAGAGTTATGGCGTTTTTAAAATGCGAAGTTCGAAATTTCGGTACCTACATTTTACATGTTTGATTTTCGAGAATTTGCGTAATGTTTAATTTTTTCACTGTGCAGATGATTGTAAAATTTTAAAATTTTAATTAAGTGTTTTTTTAGTTAATTTTTCGTCATAAATTTGAAAAAATAATAAAATTTGTCCAAAATGTATTTTTAGAATTTTTTGTAACCAAGAAAATGAAAAAAAAGTTGTTATTTTTCAAAGTGCGATATATCCGCTCCCTGAAGAGATAATTTGAAATTTTTTTCACGAAGATGTTCCTTTTTTCATTTTCTTCAACTTTTGTATGAAATTTTTTTTCAATTTTCACTTCCGGAAAAATTATACCTCATCAAACGTAGAAGGGTCGAAATGAAATTTTGTCACAACAAAAAATATGCATTAAAAAAGATATTCGAAAGTCAAACTAGGTATCATCAAAAATGGTTGAAACGCCAGAAAAGTTGATTTTAGGCAATCTCCTGAGGTTACCTTGAAATTTTTTTCAACATAATTTTTTTCCTCAAATAGAGTCGTATTATGCGAGTTGGAAGTACCAAAATTTCAACGTAAGTAGAATTCTACCCAGAAAGAAAATACGTGCATATTACATTTACGATTTCGAATTTTGAATAAAATTCCCCACTTCCGCCTTTCATTTACTCTTACATCTTTTTAGAACCCCCACGTACCGATTCTCGAATACGATTCAATACTTACATCCGAAAGATTTAATATTCCTGACAAATACAAATACACCTAGATTTTAATTGAAAATTCGCGACAGATTTCGACTGCGCAGCCTTAGGATTAAAACCGTACTATGTACTTTTCCTCCATAGACGAATAAACGAACACGAGTATGTGTAGAATTCCAAGTACATAGAAATGATATAAAACGAAGTTTAAATCCTTCAATTCGTCAACGATTATTTACCCCGAAGAAGACATTAAATCCTGGCTGAAATAACACAACGAAACAATATTTCTCATTAAAAGACAATACAACGTTATTATTTCTTCATGGTACAAATATTATTTCAGCGTGTCATGTTTTATTGAAAAATGTTCAGAATTGTATTCCAACAATGGCAAAATTATTGGCGAAAATTTCATTTCTAAAGAAATCGTACGTATACAAAAAGAAGGTTTTTTTCGAAACATATGATTGAGAAAAAAATCACTTTTATTGAAAATTTTTCGAATCTACGTATCTTATTAATTCATCGTTTTCGAGATGTCACCTAAATTGTATACTCGTTCGCCCAATTCGGTTACAAAGTCAAGGTCGAATATGGAACTGAGGTAGCAGCTTATATTTGCCTACGCAATTACTTTTTTTGTAAAAAACCTATAACTCATCGGTTAATTTTGAAGAAAATTTAATCATGCAAATTGGGATTTTAAAACGGTAAGGTGCATTCGGAGATAATTTTTATCGAGAAAACTTTGACTGAGAATACGAATCGAAGCGTAAAGTAAACCTAGATTTTAGAATCAGTTCGAGATAAATCAATGATGGATATTTTTAATCATATCACGACCTTGTATTCTGAGCCCAACAGGTTTTCTTGTACGTGGGTCGATGAAATATGAATATTGTACGAGTCCCATTTAAATTGCCCATATTTTCAAGGTTTTTTCGAAAATTAATTTCAAGACGACGTTTTTTTTTTCTTCGTTGCACTCAAAATTCGAGACAATAAAGATGAAAAATTATTATAAAAACTATTATTAAAAATTCAAACAAAGTGGGCGATGGACTAAATACTCGATAATTTACAATGAGGGAAAAAATACTAAAATGGGTTTCCAACCCCCTCGTAAAATGTGTACTTCATAAATTTCAAGTGTAAATAATAAGCAGGTAGTATAGATATCGAATTCAATATGTAATTAAAATCAAGCCGAGGATTAATAATAGCGCCAATTGTTTATCGGTGTGATAAATTAACTAACGTGAAACTATTACGCCAAACAGAACGTAATTTTTAATCAAAGGATAGAAAGCTAAACACAATTCATCAACATTTGCGTAAACGATGAGATAAAATTGAAACCGCAGGTTAACAATGACAAAATACTCGTAACGTACATTGCGATTTCGAATTCGACGAATCGAGTGTAAGATAAAATTGTGCAGAGGCATCGTTACGCGTATTAAAACTTTGTATCGGCCTGTTTATTTGGATAAATTTATATTCGATGATACGAGATAATTTTTTCATTGCAATTGGAAATCAAAAAAAATTAATACCGGTATTAATAAATTTTCGCTCACGAATATCTTACGTAACTATCTAGTTTGCCATTTTAGAAAAAAAGTTACCTTGAACCTGCCAGTAGGATTTTTGATAGGTGAATTTTTTTACGTAGTTTTCCATAAGAAAGGCGAGATGGGATTTTTTTTTGGATATTTTTCATTATTTCATTCATGTACTTTTATGACTACGACGTTGCATAATAAACGATCTTCAAGGCACTACCTACGTTATTCAACTAAACGCTTCAATTTATTTCTTCCTATGCGCACTCGAAGAAGAAGAAATTTCAAAATTAATTTTTCATTCGAATTGAGTGATTAGATTGTCAAGTAGGTATTGATTTCATGTTTAAATAGTGGGAAAAGTTTTACTCAATGGGAAAAATTGACGTGTTTTTCACCATTTGACAAAGTGAACTCCTACAAGTACTCGAGTCAAGTCTACGAATATGACCCATATCAGAAATATTTTCGTTAGTTTTTGGCAGTTATGGAAGAAAATGTTCGATTCAAAACAAACATAAATTTTCTTATCGACCCTGAACTAATTTTCATTTTGAAAAATAAATACAATAATTTTATGAAAAAAATGTCACCGAATAAATTCTCGGTTTTTTCAAAAAAATGTTGCAAAATTTTTTTATAAAGCAAAACAGTTTTTTTTTATCTAAGTTGAACGAACTTTGAAATTTTCAAAACCACATACAAATCTTCCGAAATTTAAAAAAACCACGAATTGAAAATTAATACCTAGATAATGCACATACAAAAAAATAAACCATTCAAGAGTCATTGACCATTTTATAGCTTTGATTTCAGATAAATCGACTTATATTTTCAATTTTTATGATTTTCTTATGAATAAAATGTGAACATGAGTACTGTTTGTCCTTAACTCTCAAGTCAATTAATCAGGCACACTTATTTAACCTATTATTTTACAGCACGAGTTAGTGACGCTTTACGTATATTTCGAGATGATAATGACATTGATTGTTATCAGACAACGTAGCATATTAACAAGGATGAGCCACCTCATCAGTCATTATTTAGGATTTAGATTTGAATAAGGTAGGAATAAAAGCTGGATATCACGTTTTCGATTCCAATGCTATACCAGGGAATTTAAAGAGGAAGAGATGGGGAGGAGAAGAGGAGGGAGTTAATTTTTAAATGCCAAGCATGCTATATTTTTGAGTTGGAGGTTTATGAAAAATGTTTCCTCAGTGTAAGATCTTCATTTTTCGATGAATTATTACACGTATTTCAAAAATGTTGGACATTTTTGAACAAATTTTTCGATGAAATCAGGGTCAGATCGAATGAAAGAGGGAGAAAGGGTTTAGGATCAAAAGTCTTTCCTCGTGATAACAAAATTGAATTTTTGGTTAAAATAAATTAGTTTTACAGAGAATTTAAAGATTTTAGCATTTTGAGAGGGAAAAATCAGAAAAAATTATCTGATTCAAAAATTTTGAAAATTTGCCTCAACTTTGGATTTTTCTTCGTTGAAAATTATAGGCTACAGTCCGAAAATTTTCTGAAATTTTGAGGTAAAAAATGAGACAACTCGTATTTACAGTTTTTCGGTTGAAACTTTTTAGATTTTACACCCCCCCCCCCTCCTCAAGACAACTTTATTTGCAATTGAATGAACTTCTAAAGTCTCCCAAATTTTTATTTCCATTAAAATAATGACATTTTCCAGGACGAACCGAATTTAGCATGGGAAGGGGAGTAGAAATTCGATTTCTAAATAGAATGGTATTTTTCCACCTCAAAAACTACCTATGATTTTTCCCATTTTTTCGACTCGCCGCGAAAATTTTTCAAAAAAAAGGTTATCGTCTTCAAAAACCCTCAGACTCAAACCTATAATTTTTCTGAGTAAAAAAATTTCAAATTTCACTCTTTTTAGGGAACAAGCAGCCCTTTTGCTTCCTCTCGTTCGGTTCAGCTCTGTGATTTTGATAAGAATTTTCATTTTCATTTTTTTTCGATAAACACTCCAGTAAAATGAATTTTTACATTATTAAATTCACTTTTTATTCTGAAAATTTTTCTTCAAAGAGAAAATTGGAGATGACTTCCCAACCCTAAAGTAAACAAAACTTTGAAAGTTCTTTCAAAAAATGATCATGATCAAGAATCACAAATTTTTCATTTCAGTTTCTGGAAGAATTTTACAAGAAACTTATGACGATATTACTTTTTTTAAATAAAATTAATTCCTACGTTCAATTTTTTTTAGTTTTGAAAGTGAGTCTTTTAGAGAGATTTAAAAAAAACAATTAACCATCGTCAATATTAAAGGTATATTTTAATTTTTTTTAATGTAAAATTAAAAATATTATGTGTTAATATTTTTTCGATTTTTTTGGCAAATTTTTCAAGTGAAAACTCGTATGATTTTCAATGTCTGAAAAAAAATTGTCACGCTTTTTAAAAGAACTTTTTAAAGCAAATTTGGTAAACAATCAACACTCACTGAATCAAATTTTCACTCCTCGAAAATAATTTCAGTCTGTTATTTTAGGCTTTGGAAAATTAAATTTTTTTGACTGCTGCCATTTTGTACAGAAACTTTTTAAATTGAAGTAAATTTCCATTAAAAATGAAAAAAATTTCTACACAAAATCCAATAATCGATTAACGTCTTGATTAATTTTTCTCACTCGTTTTTTGTTATCTGCTGATTATTTTTGTCTCTTCAATAACCTTTTTTTTCTTCTCTCGGGCTGATATCCTGAGACTAAATGAATTTTGCCCAACTGTTACGAAATTCTATCACTAATTTTTGAAAAAACTGAAAAGAAAAGGCAAGGGTTGGAGCACAAAGAGGAACCGAAATTGATATAAGGAAGGAGGGCAGTAAACCTCGAGTAATTTTTCCACAAATGGGATTCTATTTTCAGATTTTTTTGAGTTGAGTTCTGATTTTTCTCAAATATTTTTCTGATTGAAATTGCAACATTTTTAATTTTTTAAACAAACGCCATTAAGAACTATTACTCATGCAAATTTTTTGATTCAGATACGAGTATATGAGGGATGAACCAAACGAAATGAGACATTAAGTGACCCCCCCCCCCCCCCCTCAAACACACAATAATGAAAATTTGCAAAACCGGTATTTTCTAATTCAAACAATTTATAAAAGTGGTAAATTTTTTACAAAAATAATAATTTTTTATTTTAAATAAGAATATTTAAAAACAATTTGCACCTGGATAGAAAAATTAATTTCTTCAGTCACTGAAAATTTTGTAAGCACCTATTTTGAATCTTAAAATGTTGAAAAATTGCACTTTTGAATCAAATAATTTCGAAACAAATTTAATGAAGGGAAAATTTCTCAATTTTTAACCTTTCCACTCATCACATTATTCAATTTTTACCTTTTTCGTGTTCCAATTTAGCCATTATATTTTTCTTTCGAGATGTACGAGTATATATAAAAATTGTAAAATATTCATTTATGATCCCTGTGCATGCATGTTATCCTGGAATCTTGAAATGGTCCTTTTTCAAATTTCTTAGCCAATGATATTTTTTTAAATGATGAAATATTCAACAAGTGGCGTTAAAAAATCACTTTCTACTGACTCCTTCAATTTTAGCAATCGGCAACTAGAATATTTAAATTTCATTATTTAGAACCACTAACCCTTCATATTTTAATTCTATGAATACGTATGGCATTTTCTGTTTCTCGTGCAGTCGACCACTTGCTATACCTGATCAATAGAGCTCGGATTTTTATGCACGAAAAACTTCGAAATATGCACATAAAATATGCATTTATAATGCGTGAAATATGCAAAAATATGCGTTTATAAGCGAAATATGCACAATATGCAAAATCGATATGGGCGTCTTCGGAAAGCACTTTTCAATCAGATTACCCCAGTATGTTTTATTTTATCATTTTATTCGTTTTGAAAACTATAAAGTAACAAAAAGATTATTTTATAATCAAATTAATACCTAATTTAATTAATGATAATCAAAATTTTAAAAAAATTCTCAACTTTTGTGAAATTTTTTTTAAATCGGGTCACTCTTTGTTTGAAAAACAATGAAAATACAAAATGTTGAATGTTTTGGCCAAAATATGCAAAAAAGCGGGGGAAATGGGCAAAATATGCAGAAATATGCGCCTAAAACACCTGAAATATGCAAAATTATGCATTTATGGCCAAAATATACAAATACAAATAGGGCTCATTTGACTCAAAATTTCATGAATCGCAAAGATCTGCGCAATCATCTTTCATGTAGTAAAACATGCAATTGCATAAAAATCCTAGCCCTACTGATCAATAATTTGAGCTCTATAAAATCCATTTTCTGATGTACCACAAAATTTTAAATCTATAGTTGACACAATAATTTTTTCCCAACAGGAAACATCAAGCAACAGGTATCAAGTAGGGAGAGGGTGAAATTACATCTCTTACCTTCCCCACTCTAAATATCCCTTTCTTATTTTTATGTACGTATTATCAAAAGGTGAAAATGTAGCAAGATTTCGAATATAAAAATGTATTTTAAATTGAAATCATGACCATTACTTTACCAAAACTTCGAAACGATAGTTCTTGTAATGATTCAACCATTAAATCTAATTAAATTTGAATTTAATTATTTTGTAATCACACGTGCCTCGTTAAACATTACTTTTCAATGATAACCTCGGATAAATTAAAAAGTAATTTAGAAATTTTCAACGTAGATAGGAAATTTTTACGAATAAAAAAAATATTCAAAAAAAATGAAAAAATTCAAAAAATTATACAAAACGATTCGATTGAAAAAATTTTTTAAAGAAATCAAAAAAAATTTCTCCAACCTTATTGAAAAAAATTATCCATTGAAAGAGTTGATACCTGTATCAATGAAACAAAAAAACTCGAAATAATTCGACATGTATTATTAAAACATACATTACCATGACAATGGTATAGAAACCGATAGACACTTCGAATAGCAGGATTAGTAGCTAATCTAGCCATCAATTTAAAATACTTAAAAGAAGTTCATTGTTCCCGAATCCCGAACATCATCATCTCTGTCTAAATTGATCTGTGATAATAAACACCACGCTGCCGGGCTCGACGTCGGCACATATGAAGTAATGTCAAAATGGAAATCCTTTCGAATAATCTTACACATACACAGACATAAACAATAGCTGTATACCCGACACAATTATATATTCAATGGTTACATGCGGTTACATCCAGTTAAAGTGTCACCGCGTAAATGAAGACAAGGTTATAAAAATCTCAGTCTCGAACGAAAATTAAATAATGAACGGTGTGAAACGTAAATATTGATAAATACTAGCACTTTACACCTAAATACCTCCAAACCATCACTAAAAAACTACCAGAACTTGGTAGGGATCTAGGAAAGAGGCAAGGAGTACGAAGGAAATTTCATAATTACGTTTTGATCACTGTAGTCTCTAGTTATCTCCGCTTTGAAAATTTTCCTCATTCGAGTAATTAGAATTAGGCGAGATTCTGATTCCCCCACCCCACCCCACCTCTCCACAAACGTGCACACTTTTATGAAATTTTTTCATTCGTGGCAAAGAATTTAAAGAAGATTGAAATCAAACACTGTCTTAAATGCGACTGCAGAGGTGCTCTGTGTTATGCGGTTGGTTCGCCACTCGAAGGTAAATAATAATACTTGACCAAGTCTTGAAAAAAGTAACATGAAAGTGAAACACGAACCGAACCTTCCATTTAGGAATGTCGTTTTATGTACGCTCACGATGGTAATAAAATCGCTGCACAGATTCCAGTAATCGATGTTCGTTCTTCATCATAACGTCGGTTCGATCGCGCGTCTCGTATGTTTGGCTCGAAATTACGATAAATTTTTTTATCAATGAAAAAAAACAAAATTTACGTCACGATGTGTTATCCATTGTGTACAGTGTAGTGATCCGGTGAATATGTTATTGACGTAGTTTACAAACCAAAATCTCGTCATCTATGTGAGTAGATTTTTCAATTCGAAAGCTTAATTGTATTGTTTTTACATATCGAATTCCAATCCGCAACTTATTCACGAGTGTTTCGAATTTCCAAATTCAATGTGGAAACCTTTTTCCTTTTCCTCCAATTTAATGTTTCGGTTCGCTAAATAAACCATCGCTGGTTTTAATTAACTTGGTTTACACGATAAATTACACCTGATTTCGCCTTCTTGTTCTTCTCTATTGTAAATATTCTCTATGTGAAGGAATAGGTATTTATACCGGTGAAGTACAGAATTGGTGGTTGTATCGTGGGCTTGAAAAATTCCCTCACAATTTCATCAATTTCTACTTACACGGTTGTAAAGAAAATTACAATGTTTATGGTTCGTAAAATTTTTTTACTGTCGACAACATCAAAATTACCTTTATTTTTGCTGGTAAAATTAAAATGGGAGTGATTTTAGAAATAGGGTATTATGATTCCTTAGCAAGGTGTGCTTGAAATTTTCATTATTTTTTTGGTGACAATATGAAGAGATTTTCGAATTTTTTCAAAAAAAAAGAAAATTGCGATTGTTCGGTGCCCTTTCCTTTCGTTCTAAGAAATCACCACTTTTACATCGATGTAAAAAAAATGATATTTTACTGATTAGACACGTGATCGATTAACCCTTTTCAAGTTCAATGTGTTCTGAGGATGAATTTTTTACATGTTTTTGACTGAATTATTCAAAAGTTTCATTATACCTACTTTCAATCTCTCAATAAAATAAAGCTTGCTCTGTGAATTACTTATTATAAGTTGGTTATTTTTCTGAAAATGATTCAAAAATGATTGATCAATTGAATTCTTTCTCAGAACAAAAAATGATAAAGGTCATACTTTGATCAGTGATCAATGAACTTTTTACAAAATATACCTGTTATGATATTTTTTTTAGAAGTTGGTATTAATAGAGGGAGGGAGGCGGGGTCAAAAATTGAGAAATTACGATTCGATGGGGTATTTTTTGGATTTTGTATTTCATGAAATACAATTTTTCCAAACTTTTTTCGGCTGGACCTGAAAAAAGAAAGTATATTTTTATTTCAAACACAAATGACACTACTCAGAAATTTCTTCGAAGATTTAAAAAAAAATGAGTTCATTGGTGAAAGACCAGTCATTGGATGTTTTTATGATCTTTGCCTGATTATATTCTTGAAAAAACAAGTTCTAGGTACCTATCTATCATCTTTTCAACGATAGATAATTTTTAAAATTTATTTTCAAAGAAAAAGAATTTATTGATAAGAGATTTTGGAAAAGGATCAGTACTTTAATTTTTATCAATAAATATTCCTATCATTTTTTGGTTTGTCCTGAGCTGTTTTAAGAAAGAATTCTGAAAGTGAAAGTTACGAAGTACATAGGCCTGAATTTTATTTTGATGTGAAGGGTTGATTCCAATCTGGGTTTTTGGCACTGATTTCGGAACTGTTGGGTTTTCTCCATCATGTAAACGTTTTTCTTTGATTTTTTAAAATAATTTGTGAAAACTGAAAATTGATTTCCTGAACGAATTAATCATCATAAGACAAAAATTGAATAGAAACAAAACCGTAGATCGTGAATTTTTTCAACCGGAACCGTTTCATAAATATTTCTCTGAAATGCTTAGTTATTATAGAGATTCTTTTACCAAGTTTGAAAATTCAGCTTTGATCTATTTCATTCAAAACATCTTGAAAATTAAGTCCCCCCCCTCACCAAAAATAATTGGTCTTTACAGAAAGAAAAATTTACTCTGTACAATTTTTTGTTTGCCTATTTCTTTTTGGAGGGAAAGGTGGCGGTAGCTGGATTTGCCCAAAAAGAACAATTTTTACAGAAAAAAAAGTAGAACAGTTACAAAACACTTCATAACTTATGAAATAATGTATTGTAGGTAAATTAAATTGAAACGAATCGAAGTGACCATTATGGAGGGGGGGGGGGACAGAAAGTAAAAATTAAAAAATTTCAACTGTGATCGAATTTCTCACTTAATTGACAATTGGATGAACAATAGGTCGAAATTTTTCTAAATTTCCCTATAAAAATACAATTTAGTCATTATTTGGGGACGGGGAGCAACCTCCCTCGTCCCTCCGCTCTGAAAAAAATTAATGGGATCAAAATTGTGAAGTTTAAACTTTCCTTTTTGTTTTCCAAGATATTTACAATGAACGATCAAAGTTGAACTTTTAAACTTTTCGTAAAAACGTTTCAAAAATAAGACCACTTAAAAAATTCTTCTCTATTAATTTTTTTCGTAGGACCCTTGGTTCGCCCAAAAATTGATTTTTTATATCAAAACAAATTGATTTTAGAAAAAATTACCTTTCGTAGCCTCATGCTTACCATCAGAGGCGACCTGAATTCGGAATAATGGCGGGGGGGGACAAGAATTACGAAATTCCTCACTGATTTTTCAAAAATTTCAACTCGAAAAATTGACTACCTAGCGAAAAATAGGTATCATTCTATAATGGCGTTTTCAGTCGAAAAATTGCAGTCCAGCTTACTCACAATCTATTTGACTGAAAGTTCAGTTTTCTAACTGAAATTATTTTAGTCAGGAAATTATACGTTTTTAAAATGAAAAGTGCATCTTGAAACCACAAAATTACAGTTTTAGTCAAGAAATTTCAATTTTGCTCAATGCTAAATCACAATTTCTCCAATTTGAAATGAAATTTTCCGATTAAAATTATTCAAGTTGGAAAAATTCTGTAGCTTTTCGACCTAAATTTCAATTTTTGGCTCAAAAGTACAATTTTTCCAACTCGAATTGAAATTTTAAGCTAAAATTGTAATTCTTCGAGAACCTGGGGGGGGGGGGAGTGTCTGCATCCTTTGCAAACACTTGTATTTTTTTTTGTTCGTACTTGCTCTAATTGTCAAAACAATTTTTGAAAATCAATAAATTTTTAAGAATACATTTTCAAATTCATTTTTGAAACGAAAAAATGTATCAGAGTGTCCACAATATTTCAGAGATGATTTTCCCTGACTTTTCTAGGTTTTCCAGACCTTTTAAACATGATATTCGTGAACCAAGGAGAGGAGAAGGGAGAGGGGGTAATTTTTCACGTGACATACTTACATCCCAAAATTTTGCAGAAGAATTATATAAAATGTATATGGGTCTAACGATTTTTTTTTTTCGAAATCACTACTTTTTACAAGATTTTTAGATACTCCTCCTTGGGCTAAAAAAAGATTCAAATTCAATTATAAAAATTACTGAACCCACCCAACTCTCCCTCGCCACAAAAATTTGAAAATTTGAATTTATTACAAAAAAAAATTCAAATAAAAAGGAAAAATTAAGTATTTCAAAGCCAAAATAATAAAGTCTTGAAAAACGAAAGCAAATTGTGGATGTCTACTAACTCAAACAAAAAAAAATCCGTTTTTTTGGGCTAAAAATTAAAAAAATTCTACATAATATTTTATTGATGTCCCTTCCTCAAAAAAAATTATTAAAAAGCTTGTATTTTAAATGAATTTTGCAGAAAGAAAGCGCGTAATTACCCCGAGCACAGCGAGGGAAAATTTTTTTGAATAATTTATAATTTAATGGACAAAGAGATGCATTTAAATATCAATTTTATTGTACATTACGGTCAACAAAAAATGATGAATAAAAAATTCAGTGAAAAGATGTAATAATTTGGCCCAAGCGGAGTGAGGGCGAATTTTTTTGAAAAATTTATAATAAAATAAGCAAAAAAACACTTTTCTAATGATTTATCCTTTTTTGGGGGGATTTTTTACAAATTCCGAAGAAAGTTCAAAAATTCTCTGACTTTTTCGTACTATTAAAATTCCTTGACTTTTCCAAGTTTTCCAGAAAATGGCACCCTGTGTATAACAATTAAGATAAGAGGTTACTTTCATTTATGTTGTCCAATAATTATCAAATTGATCAACACTCTCATTCTCCGATCAAAATCTTTTTATAGTGCCTAATCATAAACAGTAAAAGCCTTTTCATTTCCGGGCTATTTTCCAATAATAATTCAAAATAGCCATTTATAGCTTTTTTAACTACATAAAAGGGGAAAAATAAGAGCACTTTATTGTTCTTTAAATATAAATACATGTAGCTCTAAAAATTTACCCCAAAAAAATCTCAAAAATTGAAAACCACGTCAAAAAAATCGAAACCTGTTTATTAAAACACCTGCATTGGCACTTGGTAGATCCATTTACTATCAAAATTATTAACTACTGATATCAATACATCGGTCTACTCAAACCCAGGTATAGCTATCTTACCATTCTTATTGTTTTCAGCACCATTCTTTGTTCCATTTTACAACGTTTTAACGTTCACATCGAATATAATTACATAGGGGGGAAAAAACCTCATAAATACGTTGAGGTCAGCCGGTGTCCTCACGAGTAAGATTAATTGAAAATTTTACTTAGCCAAAATGTACAGAAGTCGTGTTTACACTGGGCAGTGTGTTTTATCAGTCTCACAAGACCAAACAACGATCCGCCGATAACATTTCTCGCCAAGCATCAACTTTATTTGTAAAGTGTTTTTTAACCGAATACGGCGATTACACGCGCTTCAAGGTTGACTCTACGTTACGCTAGAATTTACCTATATTTTTGTGAGAAAAATTAACAATATCGAACACATTGTTTTCTATTTCTATGAACGAGGAATTGTACTTGGACATAGCATTATTGATTGTTACGAGACGATTTTGTTTTAAGAGTACGAATTTTCAATTCAATGAACAACCGAACATTAGATAATGAATAAATTTGGAAAAAATCACGTTCTTGGTGGGATCCGGATACTTCATAGATAAAATATCAAGTTGAAGGTTGTTCTCATATGATAACAGTATTATAACACTTCCTTTTCATTTGGCAAATATGTAATGTACCAAAACCATGCAAATTGATTAAAAATAATCGTACGTCGTAGATAATTTCTAGTTATTGAAATATGAAGAGGAAAAAAATTGGAAAATTCTAAAAAAAAACAACCTTGGGAAAAATTTAATGGCCGAGTTTAAAACTCGAATTTTATTTTGATAATGGCCTTTTCTCCGGAAAAATACCCTCCAAGCCCCAAAAAACAAATTTTGGGGAATTTTTTTTGGCTTTTGGGAAATTTTTATAAAAGCTCGTCTTGATTTTTTCCTCATCAATTTATTTCGCATTAATATTTTTCATCGAAATCACGTTCCAAAAAAGTTTTTTAATACTTTTTATTCTTCTATAAAACTAATTTAATAACGTTTTAGTTTTTTTCTACCTTTTTCCCCATCTTTATTCCGTAGCCTGTTAACGTGAAAACGTTATACCCTAAATCCTCATTATTTTTTCGTGAATGGAAAAAAAAAAGAGAAAAAAGTCAAATGAAGGATTGGTATAACAACCAAATATTCTGGGATTAAATTAAACCAAAGGGTTTATGGTTTCATGCGGAAGAATATTATTACGTATACTTCGAATTCAATTGGTTTTATCGTGTTGGGGAAATTATAACATGACGTTAACGTATCAAGTAGCTATTATTTTAATGACGTACTCGATTGGTTAATCTTTTTAGAATTTCTTATTTATATTTTTCGAAGAATGAATTCGGAGTTTAAATTTGAGGGTTAATCGGTCTTGCTCGTGAATTGGAGGATACTGTTTTATAATGATGTTCGTATCTAATACAGTTGAAATTCGAAATCTCGCAGAAGTACACAGCATCAGCTTTGGTTACATTGACCCTTAATACTCGTAATTTATGTATATTTTTTATTTCCAAGTATTTCGACTTTTTCTATGTATTGATTTTTTCGGGTTCTGTTGCTGTCATATTTTTTTCGTCATTAAAATTTGAGAAAGATCGACTTTCTTTTTAAAATTTGAACGAAAAATGGCTTCAAAAATGCCTGCGTATGCTTGGATTTCTAAAACGTAACCTAACCCTCCCTCCGTTTCACCATAAGTGCTGAAAAGAAGAATTTATAATTTATAAAACTAATATTTTCAATATCTGCTCAATCAATATAAAATTGAAAAAGTGGACGCCCTTTTTTTTCTTTCCTTCTTTTAAAATATGATCTAATGCCTACCTAATTAAATTGATACCTAACAATTTTTTTTCCATCATTGTTCGAAGTACTTGGAGAAGAATTACCTAGAGATGTGCGCCGCCGAAAAATTACGCCGCCGCCGCTGATTTTTTCTACTTTTTTGCCGCCGCCGCCGCCGAGTAAAATTACCGGCGCGCCGCCGACGCCGCCGCCGGAATTTTTATCGGCGGCGGCATCGGCGTAAGGGAAGGGTCTTCTCCCAAAAAGATGAAAAAGAGCCTGTAAATTATTAATAAGTTTCCCAGTTTTTATTTTTCAAAATATAATTTTTCAAAAAATTGCTTTTTTTTAAATGACGTCATTTTTTTGATTTTTTCCATATTTTGAAACTAATTTTGTTGAGTAAAAAACAATGACGCCGCCGATTTTGTCTCGGCGCACATCTCTAGAATTACCTAAAATAAGTCAATATCCTTTTTTTATTGACTCCTCCCCCCCCCTCCTCAAAAAATGCCACATTTTTTCACAATTCCTTTTCACCCAAGTGACCTAAGAAATAAAAATTCTTAGATAAGTACATTTCCATCTGAAAAGACACCACCAGTTGCGTCGGAAACTGGGGTACAAGGGGTACATCCCCCCCCCAAATCACATCAGATAGGCATTTTTAAAGCATTAAAACATGGAAAAAAAATGTTTTTTGGGCATTGAAAACTCAATTTTTTCAAACCTTTGCCCTCACTTCGCTGGGGCATAATTAAAATGGCTGCACATCCGAATGTACCAATTAGTGCATTACAATAGAACCGCGGGGGGTAAAAAGAGTATCTGAATCTCCGATTTAAAATGACCGCAAATCTCCGAAAAAGTGTATCCGAATCTCCGTTTCAATATTTGATCTTGCAGGGGTTCTCAAAGTGCGTTAAATCACATCGCAATGAAGTGCACTGGTATAACTAAGTCATATATTTTTTATTTACTGAAATGATTCATTTTTTCATCAATAGGGATGGGATTTTTATGTTTTAAAATTCTTTTTTTTGGTTGATTGCCGGTAGGAATATTTACAATAATTATCTTTTCGAATTGTAAAATTCCGAGTAAAATGAGCCCAATTTGTATGAGCATATTTTGACATATTTTTAGGTAAAAAGCATAAATGGACATATTTTTGGTGATTTTATCCGTTTTTTGATATATTTTGCACATATTTTACCTGCTTTTCCATTTTTACAACATATTTCGCGAAAATCCATTTTTTTCAAAAGCAAAAAAATTGAAAAATCGACTTTGCCGAAATGTTGCTCCTGGGAAAATTAAATTATTTCATAATTATGAAAATAATAGCATGTTAATAAACATCTGCTTTTTTTACATTTTTCGAATAAATAAATGAAGTTTCCAGTTTGAGTTTGTCGTATTATTGGTCTCCTTCAAAAACTCTTAATTTTGATATCCATTATTTCCCTTATTTCATTTGACATATTTTGGGTTTTTTAGTTATATTTATGACAGACTTCAGACTTCGAAAAGCATGTTTATGCATATAAAACACGATTTATGACATAAAAATCCTATCCCTAAAACTGCGTAAACAGATTACTTATTATTACAACTTCATCCCCTTAAACTTATAGCCCAATTTTTTGATGAAGTCCAGTCATTAATTTTTTTTTTGAATAATTTGACCATTGTTTTAATACAAAATTTACTCTTTCGATTTATTCTTTTCATGGTTGTTGGACGTTGCCTTCAGTGATAGCTTTTATTTTCAATAACGTTTCGATCAGGTAATTCGGCTGGTTTCAAACTGATATTATAGACATGGACTTAGCTATGATTCGTATCACTTCTAAATTGGTCAAAACGTATGAATGTCATTTCACACATATTTGGGAACCCCTATTAATGTACCTGTCTGTTTCACTTCGGAGATTCGGATACACTTTTTTGCACGTACATCTGATTGACAGTTATTAATTGGTACGTTCGGATAAACACCGATTAAAATCACGATTATACGAATTATTTGAGGCAACATAGCGAAAAAATGCTTCTTTTTGCCCCCTCCCCCGAAAATCCTTCTGGTATTCTAAGCCGTGGTACTCATTTCGTATCCTCCTCCCCTCCCTCCTCCCCCCCCAAAAAAAAAGCTTCCGACCCCACTGGACACCACATAATACAGTTTTAGTATTAGTAAACGCAAATCATTAATTATCTTTGCCCATCTCTATCAAACTGCCACTCAGAACACATCAATTCATAACTGAAATGAAGAATAAAAAAGTTGAAAAAGGGTGTTGGATTCGTATTAAATTTTTTTCAAAAATTGGAAAACTGAATAAAATCATAAGAATCATTTCAAAATGATAAAACCGTAAATTTAAACTGTAAAGTTTTTTGTAAATTAAAAAAAAAACAAGTAAATTTGAAAAAAAAACACTTTTATTTACTCACCAAAAGTATTCAAAATTCAAAGTTTCAATAAGTGCAATTGTAGGTATACTAAGTAAGCATGTTCATAAAACTTCTAAAAATAGCTAAATATTAAAAAACTTTTAAAAATTGAATAAAATTTGATAATAATTTATAAAGCATCAAGATTACCCAAAATTCAAAATTTTTAAGCTGGAATTTTCAAAATATGAATTTTTAAATTAGGTAAAATGACGAAAAATTGAAAAACATTAAAATGATTGAAAATTGCGAGTAGGTATTCAAAAGTGGCTCAATAGTCAAAATTAAAAATTTTCAAAAATTTCAACACCTTAAACAATTTTAATTTGTATCAAAATTGCAAAAGAAATTAAGAATAGTTGCTAAATGGTTGAAAATTACGGGCTTCCTGAAAATATCGCAATGAGAACAGCAAAATGTTAAAGAATTGAAAAAAATTTAAAGAATGGCAAAATTATTGAAAATTTGCAGAATTTTTGGAATTATTGCAACATTTTCTATAACTGCAAAAATTTTTAAGGTTGCAAAATTTTCAAGAGTTGTGCAATTATTGAAAAATGGGAAAAAAGTAAATAATTTCACAAATATTGAAAATTGCAACATTTTTCAGCATACCTAGGGAAATTCTTGGGGATGGGATGGTGTTTAACAATCGTAAAATGATTCAGATATACCAAATTCTTGAAAATTGCAAAATTTTCAAGGGTTGCAAAATTATTAAAATTTGCAACATTTTTGATAATTTATTAGTGTTTAAGGATTGGAAAATTTCCAAGAAGAATTGCAAAATGTTTTAAAATTTTCAAAAAAATCTAGAATTAAAAAATTAAAAAAAATAAAAATTGCAAAAAATAAAAAATTACGAAAATTACAAGAATTTTAAAACATTTGAATCAAAAATCGAGGCATACTTATTGGAAAATTGAAAAACCATCCAAAATAAAAAAATTGTCAACTTTAAAAAAATCAATTGAAATTTTTCAAAATTCTCACCAAAAAAAAAACACATTTAAAACAATTTAAGGAGGAAAGAGGACTGAAGGAAGAGTGTAAAAATTAAGCCATTGAGTTTTTTTTTAACCATAGAGAATAATTTTTGCTCGAATAACATTCAAAATACGTGCTTTTGGTGGAGTACAATTTATCCGCTCGCTCGCGTCTGTCCTTTGAAAAGGTCTGGGGCGTAACTACCCGGGGGGAGGGGGTCCCCTACCCCTTTGGCGTCAGGAACTTACGTGGAAAAATGCCTTCTTGGAACATTAAAAATCAAATTTTCTCAACGCTTCGCTCGGGGATGAACGAAATCACAATTATATGAACTATTTGAATCAACTATGCAAAAAATGGCTCCCTTCTGATACTCCAAGTCTCCTTACCCACTTTGCATCCTCCTAAAAAAAAACTTACTTCTTCTGGCGTCACTGCTTGGACTTGTTAGGTATGGGGGGGGTGAGGTCAAATTTAGTGCGGGGGACCCAAAATTTCTTAAAAAATTATGAAATTTTGGACCCTCTCGATGAGAAATTTCTAGCTACGCCACTAAAAAAAGGTGGTACGACTTTGGATCTTTTTTGAGCCAAAAACAAGGTTAGTTTTTGGGCGGAGGGTGAAGAATAATTTTTACTAATGAAAAATAATTTCGTGTAATCATACATCATAAGGCTTCATTTTATGATTTAAAAAAAACATAGCTGGTAAATTTTAACAACGAGAAATTCGATACAAAAAGATTTCTAAATAATTTTTTAATTTTGAGGCCTATTTGAAAAAATTCTCAAGGAAAATAGGTTTTTAGAGAGCATTTGCCCGTTTTCGAAAAGTACATATATCTTGCATTCCTATCGACGGGGGGGGGAGAGGAGGCTGGACCTTTTAATATGCTAGTCAATAGTCCAAAATAAACCAAAAAAAAAAAAAATCCATTCTGAATTTTCAGCAAAACTACACGAAGAGAAAAAAATTCAAATCTCCATTTCTCATCACTTTCCTCCCACTTAAAATCGCATCGACATAACCCCATAAAATTTCTAAATTCGTCTTCAATACGGACGAGAAATTCAAACTCGAGGCGACTTCTAATCATGGGTTTTTATTGGTCACTGTGTCACTATTCATCTAAAATATCGCCTAATTGTTCGTTTAAAATGCAATAAATACGAATTAATTCGACATGCGACTAATGGTGTTGTCAATTATTGCTATTTTAAGGTCTAATTATGCAGTAATTAAATCTTCAACGAATGTCGAATGGCCAAATTATCTGTCAAAGAGCCAACTCGATTGTAATGAAATTTCACTCGACTGCGTACTGTTTGCACTTCCACTTTATACATATCGTTCATTAAATGTAATTCATTGGTACTTAATGCGGTTTTACCTACAATACAATTCCATCGGTTGATTATTCACACCGGTACGTTTTCCAAAAGCAACATTTATTCGATCGAGATGCCATTAAAAATACAATATTCTCGGTTTCGCGGAGAAAATTTTTCATCTGTCGAATGGAAAAAACTTACGTGTTTATTTACACGTGAGAAAAAATGAGGCGTGTTTTCGAAAAGTGTTTACGAATTCGAAACGACGAACGTTTGAATTATCATATCTGCTTGCTGATGTATAAACTCGCTAACGAAACTTTTCACTCGATGACTCGCTTTGGAAGAAAAAAATTGATATTTTCTCATTCTACGTAGACAATAATTTAAACTAAAAAAGGAGTCGCTGAAAAGAAAATTTTTTTCATAATGATAAAATCCTCGGGCTTTCGGTAAAGCCTTTTAAGTTAATTTACTAGGTTGGAAAAACTAGGTAGCGAGATTTCAAAACGAAAAGTGTCAATTACTCGTGTACCTAGTTCCTCTTTTTATTCTTCGCCCCGAGAGAGAAATTGTTTTATCGAATCCGGGTTTAAAATTTAAGCTCACAGAGTCGAGATATGATACTGATGATATTTTTCGTTGCTCTGTTACAGTACACCTTTCAACGTCGACTCGAATCGACCAGCCAGCAAAATGGAGCCGAGCAAACGACAGAAAAAATCCATCGTTCAAAAATTATTCACCGGTCAAGAACTACTCACTACATTAACCGTAATCTCGACTGCATTGGCGATACTCGTCAGTCTCTCGCTTCGAGCCTTCAACGAGGGTAAAAAGTAAGTATAGGAGATGTTTCGAAGGCGATAATTTTTCAAATATGGGTAAAAGATTAAGCGTTCGACTACCGCGTGAATATCAAATCGAGGGAAAAAATGTCTATTTGTCAGCACACCGTCGAGAGAAGTTGAAAGACAAAAAGCACAGCAGTGTAGCTGTACGAAGCTATATTTGCATATAAATGAAGTACGAGCTCAAAACGTGAGCTTTAATTTCATCTCTCTTCTGGTTACGTACCTACGTAGGTATAATCTTACCACCAAATTGAAACTATACGAACCTTTGTTGGATACCTCTCTATACATCAGACGTATGTATTTAAAATTTTCCAATATTCAATTTTGATTATACGATACAGTTTTCTATATGTTAGCACCGCTCCCTTGTGTTGACATCATCAAAACCGTACTCGTATTTTGGTATAGGTACTACAAAGAGTCACCTTACTCACTTTCCGGGTGTATTTTGTTGTATGGATAAATTACCATATAGAAATTGCTTTCTACGTAGTATTATAGTGAATTCTCTTCGAGTGAGTTTTCTCATTCGTACATTGTATATTCGTAATTTACCATTGAATTATTATATTTGTATTCGTATATTCTCAAGTAGGTATAGATACGTAGACGTACGTACTACGTACCTACAATACCCACGTAGATATTAACAAAGAAAAATATAGGGGATGAAGTAAAAAATTCATGCTTTTTGATGGATAGGTAGTTAGGTACCGTTGAAAATTTTCATATCTGTTTATACTTTTTGAGATAGTATATCTACCTACATGATTTATTTTGACGTTCGATTTTTCTCATATTCATTAACGCGACGAACAGGTGTAATTGTTTTTGTTTTTATTCGATTTTTTTTTCACGCGATATGATTTTTAGCATTTAAAGTGTTTTTTTCTTTCCTCAATTGTCAATTAAAAGCAGAAATGTCGGTTGATTAATGACGAAAATAACGAAGCGTATCTGAATGCTACTTCAAATTACAAATTATGGTTATATTTGCACAAACAGTTTAGAATAAAGCTGACCTAACCTTCGAAATGCATTATTTTAATCTGGAACTTTTTCAGAGTGGAGGAGAAGTGTGTGTGAGTTTAAATTTTCAGTAGGTAGGTATAAGGCTCATTCCATGTCAGCTCGACCAAGTTTTGACCTTGGGTCTTCCGATTTCGCTCAAATTTTTTTTTGGAATTTCCCTCAATGGTCTAATAAAGGAATCACCGACATTCCGATCCTAATCCTTCAGAGGGGTGGGGGTTGGCCCTTGTAATTTTCGTGTAATTGGGATTTTTTGCGAAATGGGTCAACTTCGAAGGTGCATATCTCGAGATCGATCAAGTCCAAGATGAATCTGTTCATGCGGTTTTGTAGAAAATTGAAAGGAGATTCGAAATTAATAATCATATTTTGAAACAGTACGGACATTTTAGGTTCTGACCCAAAAAAAATTAGCAGGAAGGGGAAGTTTCGTATACATATAAGCACAGTGGAGTATGTATTTTAATATTCCCGAACTAAACTTCCCTAAAATCGGTGAATATTTTGACCTCCTTTTGGGAGGTGAGAGGGTTCCAATTTTCGTTTTTCGGCTATAACATTCAAAATTACGTATTTACGAAAAAATAGTTGAAACAAAAATTGTAGAGAATAAAAAAACAAACAATTTTGTTATTTACAATTTTTTCCTAAGACGTCATGGGAGGGAGCTAGGGGCTTTAGAAAAAAATCAATTTTGAAAATTTTCCATTACCAGAAAAAATCACCAAAAATCGGGTTAATCGACTTTAAGGAGCGGTTCTTTTGCATAGTACATCCTATTACTATGTAGAATAAGAAAAATGTATAACCAACACCTGATCTCAAAGTGGGGGGGTGGACCTTCCAAAGAAAAAGTCACATTTTCCCCCATGCGTAGCTCAGCTGCAGTGCGAAATTCGAAAAATTGGTTCAAACAAACGTTGTAGAGCATTAAAAGATGAACATTTTACTTTTTTTACTTTTTTTCTACGTGGTCTTGGAGGCGAACTATTGCGAAAAGAAAAAAAATCGGCGTTAGGAAATTTTTCATTACCTCAATGTAGTAACTATGGGTAAACCTGGTAAATTTAAAATCTGGGGAACCAATGGTCGAACAAGTGGAGTTCTGAGGTTTTCGTGGGCGCTGAACTCAATTTTTATAATAATTTTGACCCCCGAGACCTAAATTGGGTCCCAAAAGGAGAGTTTATTGAGTTGATGAAAAATTTTCCAACGCCGCGCTTTTTTTCTTTTTGCAATAGATCGTCTCCAAGACCACGTAGAAAAAAAGTAAAAAAAGTAAAATGTTCGTCTTTTAATGCTCTACAACGTTTGTTTGAACCAATTTTTCGAATTTTACACTGCAGCTGAGCTACGCTTGGGGGAAAATGCGACTTTTTCTTCGGAGGGTCACCCCCCTTTGAGATCAGGGGTCGGTTATACATTTTTCTTTTTCTACATAGTAATAGGATGTACTACGCAAAATAACCGCTCCTAAAAGTCGATTAACCCGATTTTTGGTGATTTTTTTCTAAAGCCCCTAGCTCCCTCCCATGACGTCCTAGGAAAAAATTGTAAATAACAAAATTGTTTGTTTTTTTATTCTCTACAATTTTTGTTTCAACTATTTTTTCGTAAATACGTAGGTAATTTTGAAAGTTATATTCGAAAAACAAAAATTTGAACCCCTCACCCCCAAAAGGGGGTCAAAATATTCACCGATTTTAGGGAAGTTCGGAAATATTAAAAGACATACTGTATCGTACGAACACGCCCTTCCTGCTAATTTTTTTTGGGTTAGGGTCTTATTTTAGCTAAAATGTTTGTACTATTGAGTGATGAGAGCTCAACTTTCATGACAAGTTCAAAACATGAGGGCCCTCATTTAAAAATCTGAAAAAATTACTTTGAAGAGAACTTTTAATGTATTTTTCAGCTAATTACTTTTCAAGATGGGATCTCAATACCCTTGGTGGCACAGGGGTCCTCAATTTTGGTCAAAATTCAAAAAAATGGAAAACGTGAAGTAATACATCGATTTCTACTAATTCGAAGGCGCTGAGTTCAATGTGCTCAGTTTTTTCATCCGATCCCTCTGAATCCTCCTATCAACCCCCCTGATGGGTTCAAAATTCAGAAAAATGAAAAATAACTTGTGACGTATCGTTTGTAGGGGTTTTGAGGGCACTGAGTTCGAATATTTGATTATTGTTAGGATTCGACCATATAATGCTCCCCTAGACCCCAATTTTGAGGAAACACATGCAAAAAAATGGAAATAGAATGTATCATATCTATTTTTACTGATTCGAGCGTGCTCAGCTTGATTATCAGCTTACTTTCTCGATTCGGCACCCCGTGCCCCACACTGACTCCCAAATTACTAAAAAATTAAAAAAATCAATGGTTTTTTTCAAAAATGGGGGCTAGGAGTGCACCCAAGAGTCGAATCCCAAAAATAAGCAAATATTCGAACTCAGTGCCCTCAAAACCCCAACAAACGACACGTCACAAGTTATTTTCAATTTTTCTGAATTTTGAACATTATCAAGATATCTTTTTCTAATTTGAAAATAACTTCCAGAATTTTACCCATTGAATTCATTTTTTCGATTTGATTTTGCTTCCTCGTTTCATTTTCCAAATACAACCCTTTTTTTTTTTTTTTTTTTAGATCAAGAACATATTTAATTTTGAAAAAAATAAAAATGCAAATCCAGAATTTAGATAATAGGTATAAATAATAAAAAAAAAAAAATTTCTAAGTTGAAATTAAACTCAATTTTTTCAATGGGATTTCGGTTTAATTTCGTTTCAGTATTGTTACGTAAACATCCAAGCTAAAAATAGATTAAGTACTTACCAAGAAATTGAATGAAGTGAAGTGAGGGATGAGTTCTTTTGTACCAATAGTTCTTTTTTTTTTCCAAAAAATAAGATAGGTATTAGGTAATTCAGAATTTCTACTTTTTTTTCTCAAATAGGATATTGAATGAAATAAATCACCCATACGTTGAAAATTAAATTTCGAAATTCGCCTGCATTGCAAATCATATTTTTACTCTTTCCCCTTCATCGCGTAGTAGATATAGTAGATACGATAATTTTTAATAAAGAATACCCAGGTGGTTTGATAATTTAAAAAACATTACTTACAGATGGAGCGAACGAGAAAAAATGTACATCAAGTTCCTCGGAGATCTTTTTCTACGGATGCTGAAAATGTTGATCATACCGCTTCTAATGTGTTCAATAATATCGGCTATAGGAACGCTGGATCTCAGTCTGTCCAAAAAGATCGGTATGCAATCGATCGCCTACTACGTAGCAACCACCTCATTAGCTGTATTTCAAGGTATATTCTGGGTATTGACCATTAGACCCGGCCAATATGCCCACGATACGAGAGACAACGGAACGGTGTTGGATTCTGAAACTAAAAGAAACGTTACCACCGTCGATACGTTACTCGATTTAGCAAGGTATCTATATAATTAATTCTTATTTGCTAGACACACGAAAGGTTGAAAAACATATTCACCAAGTCATAGTCATCACTCAATCTTTACGTAAAGATTCATAATTAAAATTGAACAAAATTTCCGCGTCACGAATTTCAAAATAAATTTCCACCGACACCGAGACAAAATTTACATCGAGTTGATAATTTCTTTTAGTTGATGACTTTTTTTTCATTTGAAACACTACCATTCATATTTACACCCTTACATGATACTAATAAAAAGGTTAAGCAGTCTACAGTCAGCGAAAAAAAATAGAGGAAAAGTTGAATATTTTTTACAACAAAACGCACATGGCTTGGAAAAATAATCAAAAATTCGACTACCGAAATGTTTTTTTTTCGGTACCTATCATATGTGAAAAGAATTGGACAAAAATGAAAATACGCTCGTATATTTTGTAAGGCTGACTTCATTAAATCATTTTGAAAAAATTCTATATGCTGAAAACTCTTGAACGAAGCTCAATGGGGAAAATTTATTATTCCGAATAGACGGACCGAACGAAAGCAATGATTTTAGAATGAGGTTATTTTTCGTTTTAATTCAATATTCGACGTACAATGAAGTACGATTCATTAGACGGTGAAATGTGGATTTTTATCTACGGTTCACGACACCGAATTACCTCATTTATAATAATAGAGATTAAAATTCATACACTTGGATGTTTTCCTTCTTTTGAATGTACGAAATACGAACTGAAAACCGAATAGGACTAATTTTTAATTCGTAATTTTCAGGAATTTGTTCCCACCGAATATCATCGAAGCTTGCGTAGCTCAGGTAAATTATACAAAATAGCCTCTAATTATTAATTCTATATTTTAGATAGATACGATAAAATCAAAATCTCTTAATCGAATCGATATTCGAATTTCTTAATTCCAAATGGTTCGAATCTTACGTATTTTTTAAATTATCGAACGAAGCCTCGAATCCCCTCAGGTTTTTCAAACTGAAGATACAAACTATTGGCGAGTATAATAAACGATAACGAAGTTATATTCGAACAAAAAACAAGGTACAATGTCCCACGTCTTCTTTCAATCAAAGAACATGTTGATATCGTGTCGAAAAATTTGCCTAACTTATTCCTGAATTCGCACGTGTTCTTTATCGCCAGTCTAAAAAACGTGTTGTATCGAGATGAAACTAATCGCAGAGGAAAATAAACCATCGAAATGAAACAAGATTACAGAAAATCAGTTTTTCCTCACAATATATTCGATAGAAGTACGTAAATTTTTCCTCGTGGAAATTTTTTTCAAATTCTTGGATAAAACCAAACAGAATAAAAATTATTAGAGAGGTTGAAAAAAATCAAAATATTTTCGCTTTAATTTTCCGACGAATCTTCTAATTCGAACGTACTTAATTTTTTCAAAATAAGCGGAGAGTAAAGATGGTTTTCATCTTTAAATTTTGATAAATTTCTATCCCATCTCTCAAAATAGCTCTTTATTATGGGAAAATACATTTAAATTTGTTTTTTTATTTTTTAAATAAAAAAATTTTTAAATATGAAAAGGTTTTTTTTGGCTTCGTAAATGCAGAGTGCAAAAAAATTCAAAATGTTTCGTAGGTAAAAAAATTCTGAAAAAATTTCTCATTTCAGTCCCTTTTCTTTGTTTTCCCACACCCCTCGAAAAATAATTGATAATGAAATAATGAAATTCGAACCCACTAACATTATTATCTTAGGAGGAGAAGTTGCTATTTTTGCAGTTAATTTCCAACTGCAGCTCCCTTTCCCCTTCATCTGAAAATATTCATTTTTCGAATGTCTCCAGTAAAAGGAAACTACTCGTCTCGTTGTCTCGTATACATAGAAAAGTTGAAATTGAAAAATTGAAAATACTTTGGGACTTTGAAGTATCATTCATACCTAACCGAGATGGAAGGGGAGACTGAAAGTGAACAATAATAATTTTCTCATAAAAATAAACTAATATGGAGAGAAAAAGTGGAAATTTTGACTTGAAATTCGTAAAAAAAATTACAACAAAAAAAGAGGTCAACACTGAAAAAATGTCAAAATAGTATTTTTCGTCATAGCGGGAATAAAGTACTACTTTATTCCCTCTCGCGAATTGCTCGAATACTTAAACTCGCGTTTTATTCCCGCTATGACGAAAAATATCGTATGCAACTCGAGAATAAAGTGATTTTCGACAATTTTGAGCTATTTCCCTCGCTTCGCTCGTGAAATAACCCTCAAAATTCGTCGAAAATCACTTTATTCCCTTGTTGCATAAAATTATTTTTCAAAAAATTCGATCTCGTTGAACACGAATTTTATGAGTACATAAGACCTAGTTTTCAGATCCATTTATGTATCTGTCGAATCCAGAGTAAAAATTCAGCAAAAGTAAAATGGAAGGATTTTTAAAAATCCAAAAATTAACATTTTTTTAAAAGGAGAGTTGAATTTCCAGCTTTGGCATTAATTTGTTTGACTAACATAATTGTTTTCTTGACCGCCAAGTTACGATCTTTGACTTTTGACCTAAGATCTATTGACCTACGACCCATTGACCTTCCACCTATTAATCTTCCATCTATTGACCTTCGACCTATTATTCTTCAACCTATTAACCTTTGATCTTTTACCTATTGACATTCGACTTTCCCCTTATTGACCTTTGACCTTGCACCTATTAACCTTCGACATCCGTTTTTTACCTTTGACCTTCGATCTACGGTCTTTGATCTATGATCTTTGATCTACAGTCCTTAACCTATGCCTTCGATCCACGGTCTTTGACCTATGACTTTCAATCTACGGTCCTTGACCTATGACCTTCGATCTACGGTTCCTTGACCTATGACCTTCGATCTACGGTCCCTTGACCTATGACCTTCGATCTACGGTCCCTTGACCTATGACCTTCGATCTACGGTTCCTTGACCTATGACCTTCGATCTACGGTCCCTCGACCTATGACCTTCGATCTACGGTCCCTCGATCTATGACCTTCGATCTACGGTCCCTCGATCTATGACCTTCGATCTACAGTCCCTCGACCTATGACCTTCGATCTACGGTCCCTTGACCTATGACCTTCGATCAACGGTCCTTGACCTATGACCTTCGATCTACGGTCCTTGACCTATGACCTTCGATCTACGGTCCCTTGATCTATGACCTTCGATCTGCGGTCCCTTGATCTATGACCTTCGATCTACGGTCCCTTGACCTATGACCTTCGATCAACGGTCCTTGACCTATGACCTTCGATCTACGGTCTTTAACCTATGACCTTCGATATACGGTCTTTGACTTTTAACCTCTGACTTTTAATCTACGAGCTTTGACCTTTGACCTTTGACCTACGACTTATAACTTTAATTCGAGAAGATGAAAGACAAATTATCATTGCAATCTGACTTAGTTTCCTCTTTACTCACATATTTCAGTATTGCACATATTAAAATAAGGTCAATTGAGTTCTTTGAAAAATTCTATTCTCGAAGAGCTTTGTGAAAGAATAGGTAATTGAAAAAATTACATTTCGTACCCTTATCTCAAAAATAAAAATAAAAATGTTCAGTATTTTAGGAGTAATTATGCTTACCCCTCCTTCTTTGAGAAATGAAATTATCACAAAAAGTTAATTCAACGATTTCAAAAACAAATATTTCAACACCCCACCCAGTGCTAAATCAAACCAGTGACGTGAAGACATCTCGCTCTTATAGCAAAACTATTTTCAAATTTGTAGTCAGAAATAGGTTCTCAAAAATTACGTTGGAAAAAAAAATTTTAGGTACAAAAAGTATGGTTTTTTAAAATGAAAATTCTGGATTTCGTTTTTGAGTCCGCAAAATTAGAAAAAATGTACATTAGTAATAAATTTTCCACTCGTCAATCCCTCCCTTTCTTCAAAATTATCGATCTTTGTTTTTTTTACCAACATCTATAAAAGAATTTTTTTCAAAAATCACAAATAAAAATCATCCTATATTCAATTTTCCACACTCTAATTGATCACTAATTCCCTCAAAAAGCTTTTTTTCCAATTGCCGATAATTTTTAGAACCACTGACAGGTTAGAATTCCTATCTCAAATTCCCCAACATCGAATATTTGACATTGAAACCCCATTTCCTCTCCGGACCGAGAAATAATTCAAAACACATTGCGCATGCATCTCAAAATTAATAGCATATTCAGGGCCAAGACCCATACACTTCTCAACCACAATGACTCAAAATCTCATTTAATGATCAAAATCGACACAGAAAAAATAAAAAGAGACAGCTTCGGTAAAAAAAAACACTGATAAAGAGAAAAAGATAAGGAAATTAATTTCCAAGAAGCATTTTCCACTTCGACCAAAGCGAAGAAAAAAACCACCCGAATGGAAATGGCAGATTCGAGTACCCAACTAATAATTTGTTTTTCTTAAGTTTAATTATTTTTGTTGTTCTGTTTGAAAAATTGAATAGACTTTGTTTTACTCCATCGGCGAGTTTGAAAGTACGAATTATTAAATAAAACCCGTAAAATAATAGCCGAGAATTTTCCATTGACACCACCGTCGATAGCTAAAATTCGAACAAAAATATTCTCAATTATTTTACGGATTTCATGTAGAAAAAATTGCAAACTAAAAATTTCGAATCAGCATCTATTATGATTTGATAATGGCTCGACGAAGAATCCCCCCAAAGTATATTTTTACGGCTCCAACGAATCGTAAAATAAATCGATACTTTTTCAAGACCATTTGCGATTTCTTACGTAAAAAAAAAGTAGATGAGTAGGTAATTAGAATTCTTCTTTTTAGCATTCATTATTTACTCGTAAAATTTATTAAACGAGTGTTTGAAAAATAAACTCAGCTATAAACGCGATTAGCATATTTCGCCTGGTACATAGTAAAACTCCATAACAAAGTAAATCTTGCGGAATAAACTTTCAGATAAAACTGAATTAAAGGTCTGGGAAAGTTGACTATCGAGGTAACTTGGTACATTTACAAGTACACACGACCGCCTCGAACGATAAACTTATTAATTTCGAGCCGCGAATTTCGTTAAAAATGATAACTTTTAGCTCGAAAGAGTTGACGTGATAATTCATAATACGTGTATTATCTGCACCAAAAAAAGGGCAAAAATGGTCGAAATGGAATTTTTTTGCCCCGGCCACCCAACTCCATATTTTATTGCTACCTCGCGTTGTTTTTGTGACAGTTATAAAAACACGTGGAAGAGATATTTAGTATAACAAGGCTAAAGAGGAGCGAGTTGATATAAATTGTCTCTTGTTCTGTACACGATGGCTTCATTAATTCTGTATTTTTTTTTTTCAGGATAGAACAGTGTTAACTTTTGATCCAACAAAACCAGAAAGTAAGCAGTCGACACGATCGCGTAAAAATATACGAACGTAGGAATTTATTCGACTTTTTATTTCTGTACAGTGAATTCGACCGATTTAATGACGTGGAAAATGACAACGGAAAGCGTCAGAGGTATGAATGTCCTGGGTCTGGTGGCGTTTTCTATTGCTTTGGGTATCGCTTGCGCTCGAATGGGGCAACGCGCCAGACCATTTCTCGACAGTGTTGAAGCGTTAGGCGAAGCTATTATGATGATGACAAAAGGCGTAATATGGTAAGATGCTGGTTAATTTTCGGCTAATAGAATCGAAATAAAGTACTCCAAAGTAGCAAAATGTACGGTACCAAGATCGAGACGCATTTAAAAATATAAACGTTTAAATGAAACACAATTACAGCTGACAAAATTGATTAAAAATAAGCCCGGAAGTGCTAATAATCGTACGACGAAATAAAAATCTGCTAATAAATCTCTCCCTTTGTCGAAATTATGTTTTGACGCTTTTCGCATACATTCGTGTACGTATATTAATTTCAAGGTTGTCTGAAATAATTCCATTCTGATAGCGTGATCTTGTCCATAAAACTTATTCGCGTAATTCAATCAATCGTCGATATGTAGGTGAGGTATTTATTGAAAAATTCATGTAGGTTGATGAAACTGTACAGATCCGTATGGTTTATTGCGACTTGTTTATAGTAATCGATGAGCACATAGTATGAGATGAGGATGGGAGTGGAGTACATATACTAAATGGGATATCTACTGGTAGAGTTGAAGTATTTTCAAAAATTCATCTCCGGATTACGCAGAATGCTTCTGTACTTGACATACGGCTACGTGTAAAATTAATGTTTTTTTTCTCGTGTAATCCCAAACGCGTGGGAATTTTGTTTTTCAGTAAATCACGAATTTAAAGCATCGATTTTCGTAAAATCAACTTGTCCGTAGCCGAATAAGGCAATGAAAACTTCCAAAGCTGTCAGGCACGTATACGGGATTTCGCGTTGCAAAAGTTGTATCTTCGGGAGAGGTTTGAAGAGTGGAGAGGGAAATTTTGTAAATATTTTCACGATTCAGAGGCAAAAAATATAGAAAGTTTTTTACAGGGAGAAAAATACTTAATCATGGGTGCTTTGAGTTTGAATTGAAAAACACTAAAACATTGATCGTTTTTGAAAATAGTTGTTATTAAATGAGGCTTAATAACACGAGTAATATCTTTTCTATCATTTTCAAAATGGTTGAAATGAGATCACATTTCAATAAAAATTCGACTGATGAACCTTTTTTCTAACGAAATCCTCCCCCCCACCCCCATAAATAAATAAATAATTTATAAATTGAACTGACACATTCTAGCATAGGTACTTTTTTTTGAAAAAAATCATAAGTTTTTACAAAAATGTAACTTTTCCTACAAAAATGATGGGTTTTCCAAAAAAAATGTCGTTTTTCTAAAAATTGGTCAATTTTTTCATGAGATTATTTTTCTCCGGAACTGTCAACATTATTCTGAAATAAAGTTAATAATTTTTAAAGGTAAAAGGGTTGATTTTTCAAGAATGGTCACTGATCAGTATTCACAAAGTGGTCCTTTTGTTACAAAAACTTGTCTACGTCAAAATTTGTGTTAACAAAGATGAAACGATGAATTTTTAAAAAAATTATCATTTTTTCAAAAAAATGGTCAACTTTTTAAAACCAGAGAAATTTGTAAAAAAACAGTATAAGTTTTCAAAATGGTAAATATTTCAGAAAAATTGACAATTTTTTTAGAAAAATGGGCATTTTTCAACAAAATGGTAAAATTTTTAAGAAAAATGGCCTAAACAAACGCGGTCAAAGGTTTAGGATAAAAAATGGTAAGTTTTTAGAAAAATTATCATTGAAACAAAATTGGTCAAAACAATGTTTAGAATAATAAAAATTGTAATTTTTTAGAAAAATTGTAATTTTTTAGAAAAACTGTAAGTTTTTAGAAAAATTATCATTGAAACAAAATTGGTCAAAACAATGTTTGGAATAATGAAAATTGTAATTTTTTAGAAAAATTGTCATTTTTACAAAACTTGTCATTTTTTACAAAAATTGTCGTTTTTAACAAAAATTGTCATGTTTTAGAAAAATTTCCATTTGTTAAAAAAACTGTAAATTTTTACAAAAATGATCATTTTCAAAAAAAATAGTCACTTTTTGTTTTTAGAAAAACTGTCATTTTTAGAAACATTGCCATTTAAACAAAAGTGGGCAAAACAATGTTTAGAATAATAAAAATTGTCATCTCTTAGAAAAACTGACATTTTTTAGAAAAACTGACATTTTTTAGAAAAACTGACATTTTTTAGAAAAACTGACATGTTTTAGAAAAACTAATTTTTTACAAAACCTGTCTCTTTTTAGAAAAACTTTCATGTTTTACAAAAATTGTCACTTCTTAGAAAAACTGCCATTTTTTAGAAAAATTGACATTTAAACAAAAGTGGTCAAAACAATGTTTAGAATAATAAAAATTGTCATTTTTTTTACAAAAATTGTCATTTGTCTTACAAAAATTGTCATTTTTTTTACAAAAATTGTCATTTTTTTACAAAAATTGTCATTTGTTTACAAAAATTGTCATTTTTACAAAAATATTCTCTCTTTTTACAAAAAGAGGACTCCTTTTTACAAATATGCTTAAACAAACATTGTAAATGAACACAAAAAATGTTCAAAGTATACAAAAGTAGTCAAAATAAGTTCGTTATTAATATGATCAGTTTTTTTTCTTAACCGTTCAATATTCACTCAAACAATCTGTATGTTACAAAAATGGTCACTGGTGTTTCAACTTTCGCATTTACAGTATAAATGAGTAGATTTTTACGAACAGTTTATTTTTACAAACAAAATACCATATTTTACCCAATGATTAATTCTTGCAAAAGAAAGTCTTTTGTTGTTCAAAAATTCAATTTTTCTTATTAAATTGGTCAATTTTTTACAAAAATGTGTTGTCACAATTTTTTTTGAAGTATTGGTATCATTGAAAAGAGCTCAATCTCCTAATTCTAATGATACCAATATTAGCGAAAAACATTTTGGACACATTTGGTTTTTGCTGGGTGGGTGGTAACAAATTTAATTTTTCACATTTTTATATACGTAAGTGGGTTTTTGTGGAATTCGGTCCATCATCCAACATGGTATCCACTGGATCTAAAAAATGAAAATTCTTGCAATTTCCTGGACTTTCTTCGCCAAAAAAGAGCTCCTTTGTATCCCTCGATTAAAAAATTCAAGGAAAAAGAAAAATATTAAAAATTTTTGCTGTTTTCTGGTTTTTATGCTACGTACTAAATTGAAATTCATGCTATTTTCTGTTTTTATTGTTTTCTTTTACCAGTATTAGACACCATGGCTCTAATGATACGTTTTTCGGTGTAATTTTCAAATCTCATTCTGCTTCAAAGTTTTTTGATCTACTTTTTTATACCATAAAAAATATAAAAATTGTAAAATTTTGGCTTTTCCAAAAATAAAGCGTTTTAATTTTTTTTTAAAAACAGCCGATTTTAACAAAAAGAGTACACTCTGACCAAAAATCGAATGTCTTTCCAAAGTGGTAATTTACTACAGAAATAGGTACTTATTTTTAAAAAATTTTATACCTGTTGGAATTTTTTTTTTCATTTATCACTTTTTTCCTGTAAAAATATTCTTCAGCAAGTTTCAACGATTTCAAATGAATACTCAACAACTCGTAAATTCTCCTTGGGTCCATTCTGACACTAATGTAATTAATGAAAACTTTTCAAAATTTTGTGAAGTTGAATTATGCATAAAATAAAATTGTTTCTTCTTATTCAACCTAAGTGCTGAACACAAATTAAACCTGTATTACACCCCCTCCCCCCCCCCCTAGTCCAATCAATAATACGATCTTCAATTCATCGCTTGAACAATAAATTATTTCTGTTTCGATATTATTCGATTATTTAAGCGTTATTCGCAATTTCGTTCAATCATTCGAATCGATTTTTAATTTAATTAACATTACGTTTCATTTTACAGGTTCTCGCCTATCGGTGTATTTTTCTTGGTAATCGCGAATATTTTGGAAATGGAAAGTTTCGCCGTATTGTTGGGTCAAATGGGTCTATACTTCATAACTGTTTTGTGGGGATTAATGATTCACGGTTTTGTAACGGTACCAGGAATATATTTATTGTTTTTACGAAAATTCCCTTTCAAATTTATCAAGAATATGAGTCCAGCAATCGTTACAGCTTTCGGAACAGGATCAAGGTAAACTATAAAGATTCGTGAGTAAAAAATTAACAAATATGGCTTGAAAATTATTAAAAATTTAATTTTGAAATTTCAGTTCCGCATCTTTACCAGTCTCCATGCATTGTCTAGAAGGACCCAACAAAGTAGACGTGAGAGTGAGCCGTTTTGTTATGCCAATTGGAGCCACTATTAACATGGATGGTACTGCTTTATACGAAGCTGTAGCTGCTATATTCATCTCACAAGTTAAACGGATTCATTTGAGTATTGGTCAAATTCTAGCTGTGAGGTAAATACAAACAATTTTCCAAAATTTTTCCTATCCCTAAAAATTATCCCATTAGAGGCATTTTCAATATCCCCAAAAATGTCAACAGTGTTACAGCCACAATGGCGAGTATCGGAGCTGCTGGAATTCCTCAAGCAGGTTTAGTTACCATGGTCATGGTTTTGGATACGGTCGGTTTACCAGCGGACGATATTGCGCTGATTTTAGCAGTCGATTGGCTATTGTAAGTACACTAAATGAATAACTGCCGAATTGCAATTTTGAAAAAAATCTCTAATCAAATAAATTTTCAGGGATCGTTTCCGTACCGTGGTCAATGTACTCGGAGACGCCATTGGCGCCGGAGTAATCGCCGTATACTCCAAATCTGAACTTCAAAGAATGGACGAATTGGCCAAAAACAAAAGTTCTAACTATCCCGATACCTTACCAGCTGCCCAGAACGAAAATTGGAACATGACACCTATGTAAATTAAGATTATTTTATTATTTTTTTATTTACCATTTTTATCATGTATCTTCCTTTCTTTTTTTCGCCATTCTGCCGTCGCATATCTAGAACTTCAATGAATTTTAAAAACTAAACGATCGACGTGTAAATATCTTCTTAACATATTACGAGAATACTGAAAATTTGCATTTATATATTTAGTATACGAGATTTTTTTTTTTCTTCTTTTTAGTTGTGTGATTTTGTTGTAATGCTTTAATTGTATTTAAAAAATTTTAATCTCATACCATATAAGAAAATAAATCAATTTTTTTTTTATTCTTAAATATTACTTAAACGCGTATTTTAGGTTAAAAATATTCAAACACAGGTAAAATAGTATCTAAATCAGATTCAAAATCAGTATTTATCCTCGAAAGATCACGTCATACATTTTCAAATTTTATAATTAAAAAGTTCTTAAAATCGAACTAGTCCCTTTTATTAGGATAACTATTGCATTTGTATGTGCGATCTTTATCTACCTAAAACTCGTAAGTGATTTTAAGTTTTATTTTATTTTAATTGAGTAATTTTTTATAATAAGTTAATGTTTATGTTGATTCTCGTTTTGTTTTTTTTTTTTTTTGTTAAAAAAGAAATCGAATCGGTAGAACATCTTCGAACCAGTTCTCATAAAAATGAGTCGTGTTCGTATACTTATTTTATTGTTTTCCCAGTGGAATAATAATTTCAAAAAAATAATTTCCAATGTGCTTCTGTTTGATTTAGGCATTTATCTTTTTTAATGATAGGTACCTATATTTTTCTTTTGAATTTTTCTCATGTTATGTAGAAGTGTTTGATATTCATAAATATTTATAATTTAGAGTAAAATAAATTTAGCTGCGCCTTTTAAATATACGTAAATTAATATAATAATTTCGCTACCTATTTGTTATGGAAAATTTAAATGGAAAATTTCGTGTAAATTTACTACATATTACCAGTCGTTTGGCGACTTTAAATTGATGAACATATGCGCAATTACTAAGATGAACTCGAAGTGATTTTAATAAATTTTAATCTGTAAAGTAGCGGGATAGTGAGTGAAATATTTACCTACTCGTAATAGTAATTTCTTACTTGTATAATAATTTTAATTTTAATAAATGTTCGTGAATTTTTGTCCTATTGGTTTATTTTTTTTAAAGGGATTCAATAGAATTTGATTTGAAATGAGATATTAATGAAATTGAATTTTTTTTAGGGTGTTTTTAAAAGCAACGTGTGGCAGTCAGCAAGTCAACGAGATCTGCTTTCAAATGCAGGCGTTAATTTTCAATTTAGATGTAATTCTATTTGCAATGTTGCTCTCTAGATAACGCCACCACGAACTAAAGAACTATTTCAATTCGATGGGAAATGATGAAATTTCGTCTAAAATTAAACAGATTTTGATTTTATTATCGTAAAAAAATTATTCGTTGTAGAAATTTTGTTTATAAAAATTAGGACGATTCGTTTTTCCCGTGCGAGGCGAGAGAGGAGGAAGTATAAAATTTTCCAATCTTCAAAATGACCCGATGGTTCAATTTTCACACTTCTCTATTCAGTGGCGTCGGAGCTTTTTTTTGGGGAGGGTGTAAAGTAATTACAAAAATTTGGAATAAACAGAAGGATTTTCGGAAAAGGAGGCAAAAAGGAACTTTTCATCGTAGAGGGAGTAAAAGTCTACTTTTACTCCCTCTCGCGAATCGCTCGAGTGCTTAAACTCGCCTTTTACTCCCTCTACAATAAAAAATATCGTATGCAACTCGGGAGATAAATGATTTTCGACGATTTTGAGTTATTTCCCTCGCTTCGCTCGGGCAATAAACCTCAAAATTCGTCGAAAATCACTTTATCTCCCTCATTGCATAATATACTATTTTTTCACACGAATAACTCAAATAATTCAGATAATTGCGATTTTGTCCATGTCTGAGCGAAGCGAGGGCAAAGTTTTGAAAAAATTGAGTGTTGAGTGCCCAAAAAATGCCCTTTTTTCATGTTTTAGTGCTTCAAAAATCCCCACCAGAATTGGGGGAGGGGGTGCAGTGCACCCCTTGTACCCCACCTTCCGGCACCACTGTCTATTGCTTCTAAAATCAGTTCACAATTTAAAAATGTTGGAAAATCAAAAAAATTGAAAAGTAATGTGTTTTTGTTTGAAAAAATAGAAAATTTCTCAAAATTTTAACAAAAAGTAATCTGACATTTAGGAAATCAATTTTTCTGTTATGATATTTGAATAAAAGATCGTTCTACTAAAAATTTTCAGGATAAGAAAAGTTGACATTTTTTTATTTTAAAAAATGATTGAAATGAAATTTTTATGGATATTTTTTACCACGAAAATGACCATCCAGGTGAATCGAAAAAAAATTTTTCGAATATTTTGAGTGAAGTGGTTTATTTTTTTTTGAGTGGATGAATCAAGAAAATTTGAGCCTCCCAGCAAAAATAGGAGAAGTTAGGGAATCTCAAAATGGGTTCATTTTGAAAAAACGTGGTTTCTGGTTACCTCTGGAAACCTCGGTCAACCCCTTCCAAAAGGAGTGATTTGAGTTTCAACACCTCCCTGAAGCATTGACCTCGGCATTAAATTCCACTTTTTTCCCTATGTAGACGAGTTGAACAGTTGCAGGTCATGAAGTTGAGATTTCTTGATTTTCATCAAATTAAAATTGCTCACTCAAACACCTCAGAATCGAGTCAAAGATTATTTCTGTTTCTGGACATCTAGAACAATTTACGATGAAATTTCTCAAAAAAATTTGATAGTGCTGGCAACTGAATTTTGATTTACGTAATTTTCACAAAATTATGATTTGAATTGAATTCAATTATGAAAAAATTCTAGGCCTATAACTTAAATTTTATGAAAATTGCTCTTACGCGCTGATAAAATGTTCGAGGTTTCAAACTCTATTAATCCCTTCAATACTGACCATAGGCAAAATATGTGTCAAATTTTTCTCTTTTGACTCAAGGAAGTAAGAGATACAATCAAATTTTTCAGTTGAATTTTTTTCAAATTTTTCAATTGGAATTTCTCATTGAGAGGAAGAAATTTATAACTGGTGGCCAAAATTTTGGTGATGTGAGGCTTGGGCCAGAGGTAATTTTCAGTTAGACTATTTTCAATCTAAATCTTTGGGAGACAGTTCATGAGAGACTTCCGTAAGGGAAAATCTACCTCACTCCCAACGAATAATTATTTTTTATTTGAATTCTTTTTAAATCAGGCAATTTCAAATACAAAAATAACCCATTTTTTTGGAAGAAATTCAATATTTTTTTAGATTTTACTGTCTTTTTTAAGAATGTATAAAAAGGAGGGTCTAAAAAACTCAAAGGTCTTTGATTTCGTCAATTTTTCTTACACATAATTATTTGGTTCAAAATGTTGCAATAAATAGGTAGGTTATTATAGTGATAAAATTTTGAAAGTTAAAAATATTGCTGATTATTTCTTCCATACCCCTCCCCTCTAGGCTGAACTTTGATATTTTCGAATTTTTCCTGTTCCTCTGTTAAAATTGAATTTTAGTGATTATTTGATTCAAGTCTCTGAGAACTGTAAAATTGGTTTTTAAATTTTATGAATTTTACATGAATTGTGATTTGTAAATTTCAATCTCAAAACATGCATTTTTCAGAGATCCCTAACACCAACGAGCTTCTTTTTGGAAAAATCTATAGTTCAAGTTGAAAAAAATTCCACCCAATCGTAAATATTTAATTTTACCCCTCCATCCCTCCTCTCTTAGCATCAAAATACATATCAACTTTGTTGACAGTTTCTGATTTTTTATTTCCTTTTGAGTGTATTTTTCACTACTTTCACTTCATATTTTTTCAAAAAAAATTAAAAAACACAATTTTGAGAGTAAAATCTTTTTTCTTCATTTCTATAAAACCAGCTTCTACGGAAAATTTGATTTCAATAAATTGTTCAAGTTAGAGCTTTGCGAACTTTAATATCACCATAAAGTTTACCTAGACGGATGATCTACATATGATTTTCTTAGTAATATAAAGTAAACATTTCAGAGTTTTAATATAAACCTTTTATCTCCTAAATTGAGCTTCAAAATTTCGAAATTTTCAGAAAAATAAAAAAGAATTTTCTATCAAATGGAAGTATTTTGCAATTTTGGCCTCAAAAAGAAAAAAGTGTAAGAAGTTAAATAATGAACACGAAGATTGAACATCTAATCCCCTGGTATCAATCAACTGTCCGCAATCATTTTTTAAAGTCAATTTCAAAATATTTCCAAAAATATAGGACTATTTTTACCTTACACAAAAATGATGCAAACACCATCAAAAAACAGAAAAAAAATCGCGAATTTTTTCAACTTTTAAAGTCTATTTTTGAGGTGAAAGGTTCAAGTGAAATATTCGAAATTTTCAGGATCTCTTTTTGGTCATTTCACATTTCACAACTTTTTTTCTGTACTTCCTTCCAACTTCCTAAAAAAAAATGTTCATAGACGATCCACCCGCCACCCTACAGTTTATATTTACGTGAAACTAATTCATAAATTTTCAAATTATAAGATTCATTTTAATTAGATATGAGTTTAGAACCCAGTTATTTCAAGTCCCCATCTAGAGAAAATTCAAGCAAATCTGAATTTTACATTATTCACGCAGGATGCTCTCCTGAAGAAGATACATAGATACCAAAAGCTTCACCCCTCAACTGTCCTTACAAAACTCAGTTTTTCATATTTTTTGCTGAAATTAAAAACAAGGTAGAAAATCGAAATGCTTTTGACATTTATCTACTTTTTGATCTGGGGTATTCACAGACCCACATCAAGTTCAACTCCTTCAATGCAAACTATCAGCCCTTTTCGACCCCTACTGTAAAATTACAGATCCTCAAACTTAAAAAAAATTATCCCCCAAAAATTTTCACTTTTTTTACACCATAATCGAGAAATAAGCACTACCAATTTCTTACAATAATATGCTAATAAATCAACATTTTTCTCCCAATTTTCGCACATCGACACCGAACAGGTTACCACGTTAAAAAAATAAAAACAAAAAACCACATTGGTAAATTTAACCTGTTTTTAGAAGATTTCGTAATTTCACAAGTCTCAGTCTAGGCAAATAAACCTAGTCCAATTCTTGATAAGTGTATTTTCGTAACTCGGCGCATTTAAAAGAACCCTAATCCCAAATGGTACCGCGAAGAGTAAGAAATAAGTAGGTATATAAGAAACTATTGGCTGGCAGAATAAGTAATTTTTAGCCACGTGACAACTTTCGTGTTTGGGTAGCTTTCTCATTTGCTATACTAGAAGAATACGAACTTGCGCTATGAATACTTTTATTTCAAGTAGGAGGTCCGATCGTAGACTATTTTCTTGTAAAATATGCCCATTTTATGAATTTCAGTGTTACCTAAGCTAAAAATTGAAAATTCGAAATGGAAAATCCTTCAAAAAAAACAATTATCTTCGTGAAATTAAAAAAATTATCAAATAAATAAATCATTTATGATATTTGACGAAAAAAAATCAATATTTTCAGTTCTCAAAAAATATTCGTTTATTTTTGGAAAAAAATTGACCAAAGTCGAACCCACTAAAAATCAGATAAAAATCTAATTCGAATAATGGACTCAATATTTATCTCAAAAATAATCATCAGATACAATCTAATCATTTCGCAGTCTCGTAATCTAAAAACACCTCGTCTAATATCCCAACACCGAAACCACCAATCAAAAACACGTCTGGGACAACTTTTTTCCTCCTTGGATTCGGTAACACTGCCCATCACCGTGAACATCAAAGTTTGACAAAATCATAATCTAAGTACCTATCTTAGCTGTGTTTACGTAACGGTGCTCTTTTTTCGGTATCGACAATTACAACAAAAGTTCATTCGGTTTCGATAGATAACCAAAAAAATAGAGTAAAGTAAACTCAAAGGTGTTCTACCCCTACCTCGTATGGTTTTCACATGCAGGACAGTAGACGTTGACACGATTAAACGATCTAAACCTGCAGTATGTAACTATTCGCATGTGCAATGATACATGATCGCCGGGATACCACTTTGTGAATCGGTTTATTTGGATAATTGAACCAATAATCGCGTTCATTAGTTGGTTACGGTTCGTTTATCACTAATATTCGTGATGTGATAATTTTTCGTATGATTGGATTCGTTTTCATAAAGTGATTGTTACCTTTGACTCGATATTTCGGTGAATTATGACAGACATGTTGCAAGATGTAAGTAAATCAATCATTTTACTAGTTTAATTACAATTTTTTATACAAAAATGTCGAAATTTCGATGATTTTTTTCTAATTCGAAATCATTCGTAATTTATTTTTACATTTTCGAGATCGTGAATTGATTTTTTCTCATTCGTATTCTGGCTTGAAATTAAATTACATTCGGTTTGAAAATTTTACGTCGTTTTTAAATTACAAATGCGCACAGAAGAAGAAGAAAAATTGAAATTCGATCCGTAAAGCGAATAATATTTCACACCTACGCTTTGAAATTGAATAAGATAATGGCCCGAAGGTACACACAGCGAGTACCGCGTGTAACAAGAATGATACATAAAATTTATTCCTCGGACTCGGACAATCTTACTGGCGAGTTTTTCCAAACGATTAAATATTGCATCGCAGCAACTCTTTATGCAAAAATTTTCATCCGAGTTGAAATTTTACTCAGGAATTCCAAATGAGCGAGTAGGTAGACGTTGGTATGCTTATATTATTCTGATGGATACACTTTTTAAACTGTAAATGAAACGTGTTTTCGATATCTTATTTGTATTCCTCGTCGCTTTCGATATTTTGTCGTCAAATCTCGAACAGGAATTCAGATTAGATACACAATGAGAAATTTTCTATACGAATGAAACTTGAAATGCAATGCTTTTCAAGTTCAATGCTTCGTAGAGTGTAAGGTGAAACCGATGTGTAAAAATTTGTGGAATCTTTCAAAAGTATTATGTAGATTGATGCTATTATCAATTAATTTGTTAAATGATATGCTGTATAGAGGCTTATAAGAGGTGATGTAGGTAGAATGAATAATATTAGAAATTTATTATCGTAGTTTGATAGCTGGGTATGATAGTAAATTATTTTTATTCCGCAAATATTTAGTATTTTGTACCAGAATGGAAAATTACCTAGGTGGAAAGAGAAAGATTAGGTATGGTACGTGAGTGGATTTCTTAAACGATTACTTAGAATTGTGAATATTTGAAAAAAAAAGAAATTCGAAGCGTAATCGAATAATGAATATTTACTTATACACACAATAGGAAATGATAAATAATCTATAAAACTCTATAATTAAATCCAGGATTGTGATAAAACACGTATTTGAAGAGAAAAATAGGTAGACTCATAAATTTTTTCTGTGGGTACTGAAAAATTATAATTTTTTCCAACAGGTATTTGAAAAATTCAAAATTTTTTCAGAAGAAAAAATTCTTGGATGCATAAAGAATAAATGGAGTATTTCTGAATTGAAATTAAAGATTTCGGCAAAATTTCGATTCGTTTTCTTCTATAAGATCGAATATGTTTTCCATTTTTGTAACAATTTGAAACGACCAAACAAATTTGAAAAATTTCTCAAAATCCGTCTTTTTTCAGTTCTCAAATTGTTTTCAAGAGGTAAATTTTCCAAAAAAAAACATAGTTACGCTGGTATTGATATATGGGAAGATTTTTAATTAAAAGAGAAGAGAATCTTTCAATTTTTTGATTTTTTTTCAGCAAAAAAGTCACAAAAAAATGATAAGCTTTTGTAGAACTAATTTAATTGAAAAGCACGAACTGTCACATTGAAATATCAAAAATTTGTTTTTCAACAAAAAAATTTTTATGGGAAATTAGAATCAGAATATTCATTTTTTTGAACCTAATTTTTGTAATAAAGTTTTTTTTGAGAAAATGGAACCGCAACAAGACGCAATTATTGGAGAGAATCTAAAAAATCAAAAGTGAGCCAGGATAATGTTTCCAAATCATTCGTTTGTTAAGATGGAAAGGGGACATTTTCAACCATTAATATTTTAAAGACTATATCAGATCGAATAAACTGGACAAATATGGGAGATTCAAAATCTAAAATGTTCTTCAACTTCAAAATTGAAGTCCAATTTTAGATTGTTTAAGAGTAGAGGAGGACGAAGTTGAGAAAAAAAAATGTTGAATATTATTTTTCCCCTTTCTCTTGATATCCAGTCACATTATTTTTCGATTTTCAAAAATTATTCGTCGATTCGTTTATGAAAAATTGGAATAAAATTGAAACTTTTAAAATGGTTTTTGTATTTACTTTCCGTGGTATCCAGTTTATTTGATAATTGTTTTCCAAAATTTACTTGATTTGGAAAAATAATTTTTCTCTCCCTCCTTCCCCTCGATAAGCAATTGCTTTGGGAATTTTCGAGGTAATTTTCTCACCCCTCCTCCCTGATAACCAGTGATTCTCTGTTTTTCGGTCTTCAAAATTTTGCTTATTTCGAGAAAAAAAAAAACCTTAAATCTCGTCGCATTGTTTTTCAAATTTAATTTCAAATACTTTCTGACTTCTGTCAATATTTTCATAAATTTACTCCCCAAGTTTAGTACAAAAGTTGAAAAATTGAAGATTTTGAAAATAAAAGCTCCTTTGTTCGCGGAGTGTTGCAAAAACTGGAACAGAATCATCTTGAATGTACATTTTTAATCAATTTAGTTTTTCAATAAATCTGATATTTGATTAATAGGATTTGGAATTTCGATCCAAAGTAAGTTCGATTTTTTTCTAACAATATAAAAACAAAAAAATGACCGAACATTTATTTTTTCACAAATTTCAACGAGGATAAAGGAACAAGAAAATACACTAAAATGTCTTCCAATTTAAAAAATATGCAGATGTTTTTTAAAACTTGACAAAAAAAAATCCTTTTGATCAATTTTAAATTCAATCAAATGGAATTAGATCCAAAATTAGAATTTTCAGGTATATTTTTGGCAGCGATATCCAAAATGATTTAAATCCTCATCATCAGATTAAACAATTCATAAATTGTTTGGAAGGTTCCTCGAATTAGAGCCCCTCGAGATGAAACGAAAGACCTTCAGTTCGAAGAATTGTGATTTATTCAAGCGTAGATTCAGACATAAATTTGGAAGTGATGAAATTTTTCAAGTCGAAATTTTTTCAAATTTTTTAACAAAAGGACGATATATGCAAGTATGTTAATGCCAGACAAAAATGATTTTTGGATGTATGATGAAAAAATCGAGTAATGGTGTGGTTTTTGAAAAACGAATTCCAAAAATACAGAGAAATTATTCGCAAAGAAGAAAATATTTGAAAAAATCACTTTTTTGGAAAAAAGAAAAATGGCTGTTTTTAAGAAATAATTTATTAACATTTTTGGATCTTTTTATGGGAGAGGAAAACAAAAAGATGGTGCAAAAAATGAAGTGTCCGAATTTGCTCTTTCTAGACGCAGAGCTATGAGCCTCCAGAGAAGGGTCACTTTTGAAAAAAAAACTGCAATTTTTTGTGAATTTTACCCCACTCTACCCTTCTTTAAACTGCACTCGGTTCAACAAAAACATAAAGTATTTAAGATTCTGCATTTGCTTATCCAAATTATTGTTTGATTCAAAGGAAAGTATAATTTAGTTTTTTAGAAATTATGTTTCAAAGTTCGTAGATTTAAAAATTTTTTGTCTTGGCAGTTTTTCCTGAAAAAGAAGGCTTCTGCGAAAAAATTTAACATAAATAATGTATTGTAATGAAAGAAAAAATCTGCTACCAAAATAAGTTGTAGAATTTTTTTCACCTTCAGTTTGAACAAAAATTAAAAAACGTTTCTACTCTTTGTACAGAGTGACCGAAAAGTAGTTCCAAATAAGAAATGGTTCGCAAAAATTCCCTAATTAATTTATCCAAAAAATTTCAAGTCTGGTGGCATCCTTGGTCCATTATTATTCGAACATAGGCCACTTCATAAATTTTCACCCTTTTTTAAATTTTTTGTGAAAAGTAATTTATTTTCGCTTTGAACACTATACAAAAACATAATCGTACGAAATTTAAAGATAACATGGAATAGAATCTAGAAATGTCTGCGGATAGGTGCTGAGTTACTCAAAAGCTTGAATTCATAACATCAAACCAATTCGTTCAATGTTGAAATAAGACGGATTAAATTTTAGCGTTTCACAAACTTGAACCAGATGTTAAATTCTATATTATTGCAATTAAGTCTCTTTTTTGAGGGAATAATAGTGCATTATTGAAGTTATTTGAATAATTACGTGTACAGAAGTTAGAAGATGAAATTTTTTATGGGACCTGGGAGGTACTTTTGACAAAAATAATACCTAAATTAATTTTTTTAAATAAAAACAGTAAATTTTTCTGTAAGAAAATGTTTTATTTTTTGAAAGTAAGTAAGGGTATGCTCTACCTCGTTATCAGTAAAAATTGAAAAATTTAGGATCGGGATTATTGAATAAAATGGGCTAAAAATCTAATACGTGCTTCGAAACAACATTATCTTTTGAGGAATTTTGAGATATTTTCAAAATTTTTCTTCAATTTAAAAAAAAGAATTTTCAAAAATTGAAGAGAAATTTTGAAAATATCTCAAAAGTCTTCAAAAGATAATGTTGTTCAGAAGCATATGTGTCATTCCGCTAGCAAAGGGCCCATATGGTCGAAATGGAGTTATTGCCATGGGGCAATACTAGAGACCCTAAGTAGTCGAATAAAACCGATCCCAGCCCAAAAAATCCAAAATTCGCCGAGATATCGCATTTTGAATTTTGAAAATGAGAGTAGTCAACATTTTAAAAAGTTGAGAAAAAACACGCAATCGACCAAATGGGTCCTTTTCAAAAAACTTTCGAACCTCAATTTATGTCATTTGAAATGCGTTTTTGGCAAAATCCCCCTACCACACGATAATAGACACTCCAAGGAATGCCCGATTCATACTAGGTGGTGCGGGGTAATGAGGAGGTAAATATTCACACTGTACGGTCAATGAAATGTCGTAATTTTTTGAATTAGCCAATGAATATTGTTGCTCTATTTTTGTTTGTTATTGTTCGCGAAGTCTTGTTGTTTTTGGCAAACTCTTTTGGATCAGGCTATAGAAGGTTTAATTTCTACGAAAAATTGCCAAAATTGTTTCAAACTGCTGAAAAATTTATTAGTTTCGGAATCATCTCGAATTAAAAATCGGATCATACTCTCTCATTCCGAATCAGTGAAAAATCACTGATAAACAGTCAGAATTGCAGCACAGGAAAAATAGTGATTTTTCACTTATTATTCAAAGAATTTCACAGATTTTTCAGTAAATTTTATAAATATCACCGAGTTTTCAGTGAATTTTCACTGATTTCCAGTGATTTTTCTTTCACTGATTTATTTTCAGTGAAAAAATTGTCACTGATTTTCTCCTGTGCTGCAATTCTGACTGTTTCTCAGTGATTTTCGGTAATTTTCACTGATTTATAATTGAGAGAGTAAGTGTGATGATACATCATTTATTCTTATAACTGAATAAAAGTACAAATTTTTTTCTTTTCAAAAAAGTCCCTCAACTTGAAAACTACAGGCATGTTTGAGATTGATCTCCTTGGCTTCGCTTTCAACTAAAAAATTATCTTTTCAACTTACTCTCTGAATTTTAGGACCGAACAAAATGCGGGAGGGGAAGCAAAAGGGGTAGCTTCTCTTTACATTTAGTCAGAAAATTTTTGAAAGTAATTAAATTAAAAAAAAAAATCGCTCTGAATTGAAAAAAAAGAACTTCTATATTGAATCCGAAAAAATATAAATAATTTATTTTCATTCTGAAAATTTCGATTTTATGCCCCTTCATAACCCATACACGAAACGCCCTTGCTCAATACCTATCACGCTCACGAAAATAAAATATTTATTGCTCTACTTCTACCTTTAAAATTGACTCTTCGCATTTGTCGATCAAAAAAATCAATTTTTATAGCATCCTTTGGCTCGATTCCAAAATTTTCTACAATCAAAATCGTTAAAATGAACAAAAAATTGGCAAAAATCTTATTTCAAAATCGACCTATTAAAAAATCCATTAAAAAATTCCATCCCCATTTGATCATTTGCCTGATACAAATTTAGCCCAAAATCTCTAAAATTTCGAAAAAATCCACCCCTCTCCCCGTCACCTCCATCTAAAACCTACCTCGATCCAAAATACTCTAAATTCGACCCCTTTTCTCATTCGGCGGTGAATTGCAAAAAAAAACCACGTATCTAATCTTGTCACGTAATCATTAATAACGATTGGTTACCGGGCACTGTGAGACGATCGGTTCAGCATTTCGTATTACACAAAAGAGAGACGCGGATTTTTCGCGCTAATGAGGATATAATTTTTTCATAGCCTGCGAGCATTATTTAATAGTTAATCGAAAGATTTATTTCTTAATAGCACATACAAATACCAACAGCAGCATTGAAGTGATGCGACTATAAAGTTTAAACTTGCACACATTGACCGTCCTTGATAATTCAACCAATCTATAAGTCTGCATCGCCATCGAGAACACTTTCAAACCCCTTTTTTAAATCTCAATATTTCTAATGCTTCTAATAGACTCATTATCGTACCACACATCCACTGCATAGCCTTTCGAAAGAAAAAAAAACTGCATACAAATCAACCTATAGCTATGGATATATTCTTCCTGCAATTTTTTTTTTTTTCATCATTGTTGATTTAAGTATACTAAAAAACCCCTATATTAACCTGTATTTAAATCTCTTTGAATTAAAAAGCCATAAACTTAATAATACGCTAACCACCCCCTCAATTACAATAATCTGGTACGATAAGTAATCAATAATTAAAGATTTAACTGCATCAGCCATCCGCCAATCGAATGGATGTTGTAAAAAAAATACAAAACTTTCCTTATGCTTCAAAAACATTTAAGTATTACACTAACGGAGTATTAAATTACATTATCATCAACCGGAAACTAATTACATTCCAAAATGTTAACCTTGTGTCGCACATAGTAGGTATTATTTATAGGAGTGGTCTACATCGTTAAATGTAACAAGGCCCAAAGGCATTAAATTACTTGGTCTGTGTACGCGAGCAGGACCTACGAGATGGATTCGCTGTGCGCGCTTTTAATCCGAGTATTTGATGGCAAAATGGTGAAAAAAATAACGACGAATTACTTTGTATGATTTTTATTGTATAAGAATTGAGTGGGACGTACGAGCATCTAAAACGTAGATTTTTTTCCAAAACGAGCTCGATTTTACAAGGTGAGAAGCGAAACAACTTTTTGGGTGTCCTGATGCAGATGTACTTCTTCGAAGGAGAAAATTCATCTTAGCCATTGGGAAAATAAAAAGACAAATTACTACTTTTCTCCGGCGTATAAACTAATTGCATATTAAACGTTACAGACGAGCTTAATTTGTAACTTAAGGCGGTTCGCGGGTGAGGAGGTTCGCATGTTCGTGTTGATTCGTTAACCAACTACCGAAAAAAAAAACCTAAACGTACGAAATAGCTAATTAAGAAATTTGAACGCGAACCCGAATTGAAAATTGACTAGTTAACTATTCTATAATCTGGTTTCAATGAGATGATTTTTTCCAATTGGGATAAGTAGTCGAGGAAAAATGGTCGGACTCCGTAGGCGTGTACTCGTTGGGTCATTTATTGGTCACAAAAATATCGAACAACTTTCGAGATTATAATCGATGGCAATCGTAGACGGTCATATGAAAATATCTTTATTGCTACATGCACGACTGTATTGGGTATCGATAAAACGTTATTAGAAAATATGTATTGACAGATTCGTGTTGTAGAGACAAACTGACTAATTCTATAAGATCATGTACGAATGAGAAAAATTCGAGTACCGAATTTTTAAATGACACGAAACAGACAGACGAACACGAATTAGGACCTTGTTTTTACGAAAGAATTTTTTTAATCTATGTCGAAATTATTTTACAATTCGTAAGTAATTGTATGCAAAAAAAAAAATTGAATTAATTCGAGGTAGCAAAATAATACGTATTCAGATGAAATATATAAATCATTTGATAAAAATAAACGTAAGAAAAGAAAAATAATAATGAAAAAATTTCATAATTTAATACAAGCCATAGATAACATTGTGTTGGGACTTGGGATGAAAAATCACGTACCTTATGTAAACTATCGTCGGTAGGTAATGTACAGGAGATACGATAAATCCGTAATAAATTTTATAGGAAGAGATCTTAAAACTAGAATTATTTCATTTTCCGCTATTTAAAAACTCACCATGACTATTTTAGTATAGAAATATTGTAATACTTTACTGAAATCCGTTTTATTTCGCTTTACACGCATTATACTTGTAAATGAAGTGTGAATAGTTATACGTATGGTAGTTAATCTGATATTCTCGCGGATAAATTCAGAATGGTGTTTTTCGAGTGGTAGCTGGTGGATTACGTTTGTTTGATTTCAAAACCTGTAAGTCTGTTGAGCGAAAGCGCTTCCTACGAAATTTAGAAGTGTCGAGTGGAGAGTTGAATGGTCTGAAGTGCTCGATTGTTGCGTATTTTGGATGATATGGAAACAGATGGTTGATGTGAGATTGATTATTTTTGAAATTTTTGGGTTCCGATTGATGTTTTGAGATGGGTGTTGGGTTGAGAGGAAGCAGAGTTGGAAATAGGGCCAATTTTCTGGTTGGAGACTTTAAAATGGAAAAACTCAATTTTAGGGTATTTGTACGATCAAAAATTTACCTACGATTGCTGCCTCATTTCTCGATTAGTGAAAATCAAAAAGAAAAAAATCAGTGAAATTTTTTGTTAAAACAAAATAGGTGAGATTTATCTCCTAAAAATCAGTGAAACACACTGAAAAATTAGAAATTTTCAATCATTTTTCATTTATTTTTCCACCAACGTAATTCCGATTGATTTTTCACAGATTGAGAGTGAAAGAGTGAAATGAGAGAAAAATTGTGAGTAAAACTATTTTACTAGTATGAAGTCTATAAAACATAATTCTCAAAGAACTTTTGACAAAGGAGATAACCTCACTCCAAGTAAAATTTTGAGCCGAAACGAAAATAAATCAAAAGTACATTATAAAAGAACCCCATATCTAAAATTTCAGGTGCTGAAGTTCATTTTTCGAATTTTGGCAAATTTTTAAAATTTCAAAATTACCTCAACGTCCAGAAAAATATAAAAATTTTATCTAATCAATAAAAAAAGCTGAAATTTGATACCTTATTATACAATATTATCAGCCTCCAAAATCGATTGGAAGTGGTTTCGAGAAATTTCGGAGCAAAATTTTCCGGCACTGGAGAAAAGTCCATAAAAATGGCCCATATGAACTTCAGCCCCTATGATCGCAGATCACTTATATTGATGACTAATTTGATCAATTAAAGCGTAATTTTCCAAAATTCGTAAATTCCAGTTCAAATCCATATTTTTTGAGAAAAATTTTTAAAATACGCAGACAGCATACGCATCGGGGTAAAAATCGGAAAATAGGTAGATATAGATACCCTATTTTCGATCAACTGTTTACCAATACGGCAGTCTTAATAAATTTCCTTAGATCGGTATATTTTTTTACACAATAAGCATTACGTAAACATTTTTAAAAAATTACTCTCTTTTTTTCGTTAACATCTCATAAAAAAAACCTCCGGGTGCCCATAACAACAAGACGTCAAATTAATCCAAACTACTAGGAAAAGACCAGCGAAATTCACAAATTACGTTTATTGGCTCGTTTAAATATCACATCTACAACAATTTTAGCATCATATCCATAATTTTATTCAAAATCCAATTCCCATTTCAGCAATTTTTTTTAAAGAAAATTGACCAATTATTTTTGACACCCAAAGGTTCTTTTTTGCAGTTTTTCTTTCAATTTTCCATCAAAAAGTACCTACATATTTTTTCCCATAAGCTTTCATGAATTATAAGTCAGGGACGAACCGAATTTGGCTTATTGAAAGGACAAAAATTGAAAATTCCCGACTGAAATGGATTTTTTCTAGTTTTTTTCGAATTTGATACACAGTATGATTTTTCTCATTTTTTCAATTCAAAACGAAAAGTTACCGGAAAAAAGGTCATCCCTTTTAAAACTTTTGCCTTCGTTGGAAGGACAACAGTTGCTCCCTCTGTTCTCTCAGTTCACTTTGAGCCAGCTACAAGCGTGTTTATGGCACATAAATTGTCTAGAATTATAAATTTTTGGAATTTTGAAAAGTGGTGCGAGGACAAAAAATTTCTAATTTCTTTTTAGCTTGAATCGAAATCTTGAAAAAAAAATAAGTAAGTACTTTTATAAATTGTTACGTGGGGGTTTTAAAAGCAAACACTTGAATTTAACTAAGAATTTTCACTTTTGAAGGTTTGACTTTTTTTTTCATTCTAATTCTCATTGTTTTCGAAACAGTGTTTCCAGGAGCAGTTAGAAGGGATGGCGAATTAAAATTTTTCAAAAAAATTGTCAATTTGTTGCATAAAATACTGAGGAGGTATCTCCATAAAATGACTGCTGACTATATCTTCAGGTTCCCAAATAGTCTTTCTTTAAAATTAATTAGGTATTTTTTTTCTTCAAAAATGAAGGTTTTTGAAAAAGCCACGAGAATTCAAACATCTTGACGAAATAACCTCTTACCCCTCCACACCAATTTGAATGAAACTAATTTTAAAAGATTTTCAGTAATCTGCGTTCTTTGATTACAATAAACTCAGTGAAAATAGAACTCAAAAAATTTTCAGATTTTGCCAACTTTAAAAATTATGAAAAATCGACTTGAGTTTTATCTAGAAACATTACATTTAATAACCTTTCAAGTTTTATTTTTAGCAACTATTTTCAAATTTCAAAAAAATATTTACATTGAAATAAACTTTTTGATCAACTTTTTACCACCTATGAAAAACATAGTTATTTTCAACCACTGATTTTATAAAGTTGATCAAAAAACACACTAGAAGTGTCTATAATTGGAAATTACGCAAAAATACATTTTTTTGATAAAGCTATACCACCTACTCTCTCATTCTGAATCAATGAAAAGTCACTGATAAATAGTCAGAATTGCAGCACAGAAAAAATCAGCGAAATTCACTGATTTTTCAGCAAATCACATAAATTTCACTGACCTTTCAATGAATATTCACTGATTTTCCAGTGATTTTTCTCACTGATTTGTTTTCAGTAAAAAAAATTTCACTGATTTTCTCCTGTGCTGCAATTCTGACTGTTTCTCAGTAATTTTTGATAATTTTCCCTGATTTATAATTGAGAGAGTACATAGAAAGATGCAAGCAACTCGATTTCAGCTGCCCAAGTTGATTTAACGCGTGTGTTGGAAAAATTCGAAAATACCTACCGGAGAAAATCAAAATATTTTTTGAAACTCCGGAACTACTGAAAATGGCGAACTTCGGTTTCATCAGGGGTTCAATTTTCAGTATAGTAACCCAATTCTCATCAGTTTTTTTGGAAAAATACTTCTCTTTAAAATATTACGCTTCCGCTAAAAATTGACCATTCAGCAGGAATTTTCATAAAGGGTGTCTAACAAAATTTGTTTAGCAAAAAGCTTGACTTAGTTTGACCTTGTTGCATGACTTTTTTTTACTTTTCCATGTGCCACCCTCCCCCCCCCCATCCATCCATCCATCCATCCATCCATCCATCCATCCATCCCCAAAAAATCAATTTTTGCGAAGAATTTCAATTAAATAATTTAAAAAATCATAATGAGTCACTAAATTTAAATTTTTTGGAACAAATTCAAAGAAATATGATTCAAAAAAATCGAAATGAGCTCTTTTTCATTTAAATTATTTATGAAGGTCGAATGGAATTTTTTTCAATTTTTGAAAAAAGCTTGACCTATGAGTCAGAAAGCTTGACTTCGCATGACCATCTTGCCCTCTTGGTCAAAATCTTGACTTATCTCGACCAGCTTGACTTAGCTTGACGTTAGACACCCTTCATAAATTCACCAAAAAATGTAAAAATCAACTTGACCAGCTGAAATTTTAGATCATTTTCTTTCAAAAATCATACGACCTTTTCAAATTGGAGACAAGCAGGTGGACACCTCGACCCAATTTCCTTCAATTTTCCAAAAAAAAAACTTTTCTTTGAAATATTTTACTTTTTCTGAAAATTGATTACTCAGCATGAATTTCCACAAATTCGCCAAAAAATCGAAAAAACATAAGTGCACCCAAGGATGGGCTCAGGGGGCTCAAGTCTCCCCCCCCCCCCATTAAACTCGGACAGGAGATTTTTTTATTACAAAAATGTGAAAAAATTCAATTTTTTTTGTTCTGATTTAAAAAAAAAAATTCGCCCTCGCAGTCCTTCTATTTTAAAAATTAATGATTTTTCACCAATATTTCATTCAAAAATCACTAATTTTTCAATCAATTCCCAGTTTGTCAGAAAGAATCAATAATTTTGACTGACAAATCAGTGAAAAATAACTGAAATCCTGAAATTTTCCAATTTTACTTGGCTCAAATCCGTTTATTAATTATCAACCTAATGAAAATACTCTGACTAAGCCAGCGCTACTGAAATAACAAGTTACTGAATTTTTTCATTGAAATTCCCCCTCCCCCATTTTCCCCGAATTCTGAGCCCCTCCTTAAATAATTTCTGAATGCGCTTATGCGAAAAATCAACCTGGGCAGCTGAAATTTTAGACCATTTTTGGTCAAAAATCATACTCTGTTTCAAAATTGTAGACAGGTAGACGGACATCTCGAGTATTTCACCTGTAATATCAAGTACATGCTACTAAACGTACCCACAAAGAAAACTGAACCCCATCCATCGATGGGTATTTCCACATTGTAAAAAAATTCGCAATCCACTCGTTCAATTTCCAACCTGACGCCAGCCAATACGACCCATTAAATAAAAATAAATCATCGATATATCTAAACATAACTTCGAGGAGGTCGTCCGAGCAAGAATACACCTAACCAGGTGCCTTATCATTACAGATACGATAAGCAAACAAGCACCGGTAAATATTTGAAAACAATTATGATGCATAATTTTCCGACGCAAAGCGAAGTTCAAGAAAGGTTACCATCGGTTATGAACCCATTTAAACTAATAAACCCTCCAAGTGAACCATACCGATGACAAAATTAGTCAACATCGATACAGATACTACAGTACTTCGCGAATTAAAAATAAAAAAAAAATAGAAAAATAACCTAGATACGTCTGCGACTATACGGCGCTGCGGCGGCATTTACACATACACAGAGGGATACCTAAACCTCCAGAGGTATTTCAAGGTACATATTCGATCATGATCGGTACTCTGGAGCTTGACCGCAGCCAAGATACGCAGACGCGTGCAACTGTGCCGGAAAAATATTTGGATATCAAAGTCGATTATTTATACTTAATGAAACAATATTTTTCGAATCCGTTTTATCAAACTATCTGCGGGGGACTAAATCGAGCACGACCTCCTCGAGTCAATCTCGTTGATTATGGAAAAAAAAACACGTTCTGCAATAAATATCTTATTTTAAGAGTTACGTAAGAAAAGACTAACGTGCGCAATTCATAATGTTACATTTGTTAGACGAGGATCTAGATTCTAGAACCGACCATTATCAGATCAAGTTGACGCTACTTTCTTAACAAACAAAATCTATAATAAATCGGTATTCAAGAGTTCGCGTGTACTATCCGATCCGACAACGTTTTGCCACACATTACTTCATATACTCGAGGTATATACCCGCAGTTAGGTATACTCATTCAGAAAACACATGGGGACGGAGGTACCTCCGCAGCAAAGTAGATTATTGGATCATTACCGCGCACACAGGTTTTGTGATTTTTTGTATTCGATTTAGTTACATAGGTTTGCAAAAAAAAAAAAAAAACTCGTCGGCGCTCCACACAGCAGCAGACACAAGATCGATATATTGTGATTAGAATTTAATGCAATTGTTACACGATCCTAGCTGCTGTGCTACTCTCGGTAGACGAGAATCTCCCCCTCAACTGTCCGAAGATTCGCGAGATCGAAACCTGCCTCGCAGACTCCGGAGGGGAAATTTCAATACGAGTTGCCAATTTTTCTACATGCCCTGAAAAGGAAACTGTAACATTTTATGTAATCAATTGTAAGGCATGAATTTTAATAGCGTCATTAACCATTTCAGTTCAATTATCCACCCACATAAGGACTATCGAGTTTAGAGCAGCGGCTAGTACGTTGTCCAAGCTCTATAAGCTGCCCCGGCGCGTTTAATTAGACTCACAGAGAAAATGCCGTCTCGTAAATATACTATTATGGAAGATATACGTACTATGTAGTTATACAAATTCGGAACTATTAGCGATATTGGGAATTTGATAAAAGCGCGAGTTTTATAACGTGTTCGTCTGTTCGTGGTGTATTTATAGGTATAAGGCACTTTTACGAGATTGGATTGGAAAAGAAGAAGAAAAAAACTTGATTTAGTCGACTATTCCAAAACAGGTGACTCGTGCGAGAATGATAAATAGTCATATCGATAGAATCCTTTTTTAATGAACATTTTACTACATAAGGAAACGTATAATTACTTGCGTGAAATTTTTTCACCGCGAGATCGTTTTAATTAGCGTATAGAGCCTATAGGAGTATTGCGAGAAATAATCACCTCGTATTTGTCATTTTATCAATTTCCATACCGAAAAATGCCGGCTGGTGTGGATAGCTGGAGCCTGCATAATGGATAGTTTGGTCGTAATGAATATAGGTTGGTTCGATTTCGATTTTGAATTTATATCCGCGTAATGGGGTAAAAATTGGATAGAATTTGTCTATTTGAAGTTTTATAGGAGCCTATTAGGAGGTTATAGATCGGAGAGCTGTGATTGAATAAGACTGAATCAAGGATGAGGAAGGGTTCAACTGAATTGGAGACAGGAGGGTATTAAGGCAGCTTGCCTCCTTCAAAATTGAGAGTTGTTTTTTTGGTCTGTAAATTTAATTCTCAATTTTGCAAATTCGACTTGGATCTTGGAAAATGATTTTTTTTAACGCTGGAGTTTGAGTTCAAAAAAATCTCAAAAAATTTAATTTAGAGGAAAGAAAATTTGAAAAAAATTCAATTTTTTGCCCCCCCCCAAAAAAATCTCTAGTTTGGTTTGCTTCTGGAATGAGAAAATTTCATTGAGTGATCGAGTGATGACAGGTATTCTACGGGATGAGATTTCGTTCGAAATTAGGGAAATTTTACAGTTTTCACGGAGATGAACAAAAAATGTAAAGAAATTATATTTTAATACGTAATAGGAGAAGAAAATCCGTGAAAGATTATTCCAAAATATTAAATAGTAGATTCGCGGAATTTGATAATTTTTCAAAAAAAAAATGACCGAAAAAATTTGGTCATTGAATAAGAAAAGGACTTTGAAAAAAGATGATGAGAACAAAAAAGCTGAGAAGGAAATGAAAATTGTACATTTTTTGAAAATCATCTGAATAAATGAAGAAACATTAAATGAAAATTTTTAAAAATGAACTATCAGAATGCAAATACCAACATATACTTTTCCAATTTTTTTTGTCAATTTTTGATATTGAGAAATTGTCGCCTCATTCGAGTTAAATGATTGACTATTGTGAAAGGGCTGATCAGCTTTGAATATAAATTGATTTATCGCGAGAAAATACCAAAAAGTAGTGAGTTGGGAAGGGAGGGGGTAATAAAAATTTTCCAATTCATATGTATGCAATTTATTCATAAACTAAAATAAAATTTTCCTCAATTTTCGATCCAAAATAAGTATAAAAATTAATTTTCTAAAAAAAAGGGAGGCCATCAACTCATCACGTTGACAAATTCTACACCTAAAAATGCTTTGTACAGATAAACTTTTCCCCGCCTTTGTAGTTGAATTTTTCTCTGATATGGATTGGTGACCACGCGACCAGTTATTGATTGAAGTTCACAGTGACTCCAAAACTAATTTTATCTTTCACAATAAATTTTTAGAATAAATTTACATGAAAATTTGAATAAAAGCTCACTAAAAGTGAAAAAAAAAAACATTTTCTGATTTTTTTCTAGAAAAGATGACCCCTAGATATAATTACTTATTTTTAATCACCTTTCTTTTGACAAAAAATTGAATTTAATATTTTGTTAAAATAAAGAATATTTTTTCGGTTAAAAACAGAGGTAATTGGGTAAAAAAATTACCTAGGTATCTATAAAAATAATGAGTATGCAAAGTTCCTCGAAATTTCCGAAAAATAATTTTTTTAAACGGCATTAAAATTGTTTTCAATGGCATAGGAGAGGCTGAAAAATGTTTCGTTTAGTATTCAAAAATAACATTTATTTGTTTTTATTTTCTAGTAAAATTTTTAAGAATAAATCGCTTCAGCATTCATACCTTTCGAAAAATTTATTCAAAAACCATTCCATTGTTCAACTCAAAAGAGCTCTCATTCGAAATCACTGTTTTCTGAAATATCTCAAAATCTAGTCAAATAAATGGTTTAATCACCTGAAATAATTTTTTATGGAATTCTTTCAAAAAATTTCTTGACAGTGCTGTCATACTAGATTTTTTTCAATCCCATGTACAGCAGCTAAAATTAGAGGCGTTCAACTTGATTTTAATTTATACAATTTTCATAACATTCAAGTTGATCATCCAGTACATTTTTTGATTACCTATTACCATTTTTAATTAATTTTTTTGAAATTTTTTTGTAACAGCGCTGCCGACTGAAATTTTATGAAAATTGCGTAAGTAAATTAAAATACAGTTAGCAATATTCCTATGCAGGGGCGGTTTCAACACAACCTTTCGGGGGGGGGGGTGAAAAGAGAAAATTGCAGACTAAAAATGTGCCTACTTACAAGCAAAAGAAAAAGGTCGTCAGAATGTTTAATTTGCCGACTGAACATCATTTTCACGAAATATTTCCCGATTTGCCAACTTTAAAACACGTCTGGGGAAGTAATCCTCCCTCCCCACACACACTCCCTCGAACCATCCCTGTATTTCATGATTTAAAAAAAAAAACATTCAAAATTAACCTAGGCAGACCAAAAAAAATGTTTTGCTCAATTTTAATCGCGGTGTTGAATTTGGTAAAAATAAAAAAATCTGCAAAATTCAAATTCGCGATCTGCTGCTGTTTCATCTTGTACGAGTAGAAGGCAAAAAGCAGGATTCGGAAATAATACATTCTGGGAAAAAGCATTCGGGAAACAAAGCATTCGGGAAGATGGATTCGGGAAATTGAGATTCGGGATAACGGCATTCGTAAAAAATGCTTTCGGGAAAATGTTCGGGAATATTTTTGCTGAAAATGAGATTTCAACGATCCAAGTCCAAATTTATTCCAAGTTACAACATTTTTCCAACTCTAAATTTTTTCAATTCAATTTTTTCAAAACTGTTTCCAATTTGAAAATTTTTCCAATTTTGATTTTATCAGTTTTATTCAATTTCATATTTTTTTAAATTTCTTCCTCCCGCCAGGGATGTCAAGCCGTAAGCTAAAACTTTTAATTTTCGGCTTTAGCTTGATTTCTGACAAGGGTGTTTTAGCTTTAGCTTTTAGCTTTTTGCATAAACGACTTTCAGCTTGGTTTCAAAAACTTTTGGCTTTCAGCTTAAAACTTTTTTTTTTTCAACAACAAAGTAAGAAAATGAACAAAACTTCTTTAAAATCATGCATTATGCGATTTTTTAACAGCTTCTCAAACGAACTCCAGTTGACCTATATGAACATAATTTCATCTATTTTTACCCCCATCCAAATTGTACCTACCTTAAATTTCCTCTGGCATGGCATACATCATTCAACTTTCTTTTTTTTAGTTCAGTCAGTTTGGGTAAAAATTGAAAAAAAAGTGCATTTTCAAGTGCAATTGTGCAAACGAAAAAGTTTTAAAAAAGCTGAAAGAAATCGAAATTATAAAACTTTCAGCTACCTATCATTCCGGATCAAGTTTATAAAACTTTTCATCTTTCAGCTTCCAGCTTTTCCCAAAAATTTTCAAACTTTCAGCTTTTGGCTTTCGGCTATCTTGACATCCCTGCCTCCCGCCCTAAGATATATCCATGTCAAAAATAGAAAAAAATCAAAAAATTTGATTTAGAATACCTAATTTTAAAAAATTTTAAAAATTCAGAGTTGAAAACAAATATGTGACTCGCCATGAGAAACCATACCTTAAGGTGAAAAAACATGTTTTTGAGAAAAACGCCAGAACAGGTCGAAAAGTTGATTTTTATCAAAAACGACTCTCTGATGTCTGAAGAACAATTTAAGCACCCTACCTACTTGTTTTCGTCGTTTTACTGCTTCGTACGAGCGGTTTTTTTTTCAACTCTTTCGCAAGGTTGGTTACACTGAGTGATGAGATATGAGATATGGACCTGAAACTTGCATCATTGAGTTTCTCGTGAAATTTTACTACAGGACAACCAATTTTTCATCATAATTTCATTCCAATCTTCATAAGTCGTAATAATTGAAAAAAAATGTAATGAAAAACTTCAAAAGCTTTTTTCTTAAAAAGTTGTTTTCAGCATTTCTCAACTATAAAGTGTCATAATTCGGCAAGTTTTGCTCCGATTGAGCTGCGGTTTGCTCCATTCGATCCCTCACACATTTTTATATCATAAAATGTCAAAATCTCATTTTTTGACCCCCTGCACCCCAACTTATGGTTTCTCATGACGCGTTACATATTAAAATTATTGGAAAAAATTTCATTTTACTTTTTCAAGAAATTTTTTTTTTTAATTCAATACAAAAAAAATTGGAATTAGAATAATTTAAATTTTTTTTAAAATTCAGAGTTGAAAAAATTTGAACTTTGAATAAATTTGGACTCGGATAGTTGAAATCCCATTTTTGACAAAAATAAATTAATAGTCAGTGTACTTATGCTTAAAGTCAATTGTAAGTCGATTTAATTAGGAAGTAGTAGAAATAAAAACTCAAATCGCAACCCTTCGGCTGACAATAAACCATTGGTATGACAGTTGTAGAAGAAAAAAAACTTCATTCTCATTATTTTTGAGAATTTAAATAGGCATAACTTTTCATCTAAGTAAGATAGAGAGACGGGGTTTGCAGCGTTAGAAAGAGCGCGCATTTCTCTTTCAATGTTTCAATACTCTTTCGAGTTTCCCACCACACGTTCTTGGTTTCGCTGAATAGGTATCTCATCAACTGATCAGCCGAGCTACTCTTTGTATCCAACTAAATGGTGGCCGATTCGAAGCTTTTCTTTAGGTACCTAATTCAAACTTTTTCAAAATAATTTTTTGGAATTTTTACATTTTTGTTAAGTTATTTAAAAACTTGTTCTGATGGCCCATCAATGAAGTGGGTGTTATTGAAAAAGAAATGTATTCTCTTTTCAATGCCGCAAACTCCGTCTTTCTATCTTACTTCGATGAAAAGTTATGCCCATTTAAATTCTCAAAAATAATAAGAATGAAGTACTTATTTTTTTGAAATTCCATAATTATTTTCAAGAATTTAAATGGGCATAACTTTTCATCTAAGTAAGATGGAGAGACGGGGTTTGCGACATTAAAAAGAGCAAACATTTTTCTTCTAGAAACATTAATTTAATCGATGGGTCAAGAGAACAAATTTTTGAATAATTCAACAAAATTGATGGAAATTGAAGGTTTTGAATTTTGATACACATTTTTCAAGCGTTTTTCTGTTTATTTTATCAGCTGCTTGCTTCCCTGATCTGTTAGAACAAAAAACAACCAGACCATCGTGATCTAGATAAAAATTCTCTTTTCTCTCGAATAAATTCCGAATCTCTACCTATTTTGGTTTGCAAGCTATGCTCATTCAAAAAAAAAAAAAAATTAAATTGAAAAAAAAATTGTTTTGAATTGTTGCAAATCAGCCCCTGCGGTTCGGAGGCTAGGCAAACATACCTACATAGACTTAGAATGTGTCGCTGAGTCACTGACTGGAATCCCTTACTTCTACCCTGAAACACCCTGTATGTAATAGGCTAAAGAAATAAACTTGCCCATCTCAATGAGAATTGAGGGGGAAAAATCGCAACCCTTCAGGAATGTCCCAGCAAGTGACACTACCCAAAAATGGTAAAACATGTTTTTTTTTTCGAAAAGAAGCCCTCTTTGAAGTCTCTTAGCTCGTTAGCTCCATCCCCCTTTGGACAGAGGGTCTCAAAATTTTATGGGTCGACGTTCGCAATCTCATCAATCAGAATCTAAGAATTTTTCAATCACTCTAATACATATTGTTCGTCCAACATAGCTTGAGCCAAATTGCGCCCGTTTCGTTAGAAAAAAGCAAACAAAATTTTGATTTTTTTCCATTCAACTACAGCAATTTTGTTTTTGGCTTTCGGATAACGAAACTGGCACAATTTGGCCAAATCTACGTTGGACGGACAATACCACGACTACTCTTCGTAATTCTCATTGCATCATCTGAAAAAAACCATTCTTCAACACCTCCCAAAAAGACACAATAATTACTCCAATCGACTATTTATAATTCATTGATAATCGAAATTTTCCAACCCAATCTCATCAAATCACGACCGATACAATCACATCATAAAAATACCCACCCATAAGACCCAACGCTCAAAAAATCCCACCAGCTACCACAAATCACACTCGTATCAATCCGATCACAAAATCCACTGGTAAATCGATTAAATCCATCCTCCTGCTCCCAATTCATCTCACGAGTCCATAATTCAAAATCGACGCTGCAATTGCAATTGCAATTGGCATCTCTAATATAAATCACCGATCAAGATATATTCCTCATTTCAAGGCAACCGACGAATAAATTAACAAAAATTATCGTGAAATAATACCGTTTCAAGATTGTATTAATTATACACGCGTTAAAGTCATAGTTATACAGTATGAAATGCTGCGTGCATCGGGCACACTCCTTTTACATGTATTATATCGGTAATAATAATTGTATACCTGGCTACATATACGTACAATATATAGATATAAATATCGAAAGTGACGTTCGATATAATTACATCGTCGGTAATATCATACGTATACATGTAAATATAGCAGTTTATCGCAAAAACAGACAAATTATTATAACATAAGGCATAGGTACTCGTGTTTTATTCGCGCCGGCTTTTATAATACGTGTTTATATACAAATTAATGATCAGATGACAGAATGATTTAATGGATTCGCGCGTAATATCAAAATATATCCAGTTATAAGACATCATAGGATCAATATGTGCATAGCACGAGTAAATATTGGGTATTAAAAACACAGCTCGGATTATTTAAATATTTATGATGTAGTATGGCAATTAAAAAAAAAAATTACATCTTTAGAGCGATTTTCAAACACTGGCATTATTCAACTCGCACAGTCGACAATTTACAAACTGGTTTCGTGATCTATATTTAATTACGTTTAATTAATTTAAACGTCAGGCGTTTCGTACAAGTATAGATAATTTTCGCAGCGTTTTTATTTTAGTTTTAGTTTTTATAATATCGACATGTTCAATTTTTTGGCTCACTTTCTCTCCGCATCCAGTGCAGTTGTTATGGTACAGCATTTCAATTATAATTAGGTTTTATTTACGAAAAAAACATACATTTACGTAACCACCGTTGACCCCGATGTGCGAAAAAAAAAGACAATTTGGAGTGTGTTTTTTGCTATACAGCTCAAGAAAGTGACATTTCTCGTTTACAACGCCCGAGAAAATTTACCTATACGAATATAGATCACGAAATGCCTGTTGCCGAGCGCATCCTGGAATTGATTAGCATTTTGAATACGACTAGGTATTCATCTAAGGTAAAACAATGGATCATAATTCTTATCCGAACGTATCATTAGGAGTAATTTTCATAAAAAAATTTCGATAGCGTTAAATAATCGCGAGTCGAAGACACACGACTCGTGATGAAAAAGAATTTAGAAAAAAAAAGGCAAGAGACTGGGACCGATTAAATTTACATTCATGAATATCTCTCCTCGAAGCTCTAGTTTTGACAAAACCGAATGCTTGATATTTAAGACAGGTTCGGAACGCGAACGTCTGCAATCTACTTTATGATTACTTTGCCAACATGTATAGGTATTGGTATAGAAACTATTTCAATAATGATAATATTTAAAACTAGAATGATTTTTCTATCACCGATATGTATCTGGTTAGCGTATCTTAAAAGCTAGTCTCTCAATAGTTGCCAACAAGATGTTGGAAATCTTTGAAAAGATTAGGTAACCCGTTAAGTTAGCTGAAAAAACTTGTTATCGAATGTGGATGGTTGGTTAACCAGTATTTGGCAATTTTTGAATTTCAATTGGAATTTTGATTTTTAGAGGATGTGAGATTTCCTGCAGGATGGATCGAATAGGCTAAATGTACGTAACGTAATATGATTTTTTATGAAGCGTAAAATCGATGTGCAGCTTTGTCAAGTGCTGCTTGATGTTTGTCCATGTGTAAGTACGGACGTATATATGTAAATAATTACCAAACTATACAATTCATTTCACGGTTTAGTTGAGATAGAAATTTTTTTCGTGGCGATGAACAAGTAAACCGTGTTCGGAAATGGATCATTATAATATTTGTACCAACTGACGCGTATCCTGTCACATAAGTCCTTATAGGGAGTAATAGACTAAATTATAACTTTTGTAAATGATTTGGATATTATAATCGTGGAAGTTGTCTTGATAATGGTTCGAAGCAGAGGAGAGGAGGGTGCCAAACGTGCTGATTCAGACGGTAATGAAACGGATGATGGAATGAAATTAAAAAATAAACGTACGATGGATAGATTTGGAGATGAAAATGAGAGATTTTTGTCAAATGCCAGGCTTGAAGGCTGTGTTTGGGATCGAGCTTTACATTGAACATATTTTCGTTCTGGTATCCAGTCGTTCTATTAAATCAAAAAAACTGATTTTTGAGCTTCTCATGTTGAAAATTCAAGAATGCCTAGTTCGTATTTTTTTTAGAAAAATTGGAAGATTTTTTATTCCGTTGCATTCAATTGGTTTTATTTTATTTTATTTTAAATCAGTTTTCACTTTTTGAGAAAACTTTGTTGGAAGATCTCATTTTTTATTTTTTTAGTCTGTTTTTGAAGTTGAACGTGTAAATTTTTCGAAAATTCAATTATAAAAATTCATATGTACCTATCTCTCTAAATTATAAATTAGTGGAAATTATCGAAAATTACTGAGAAACAGACAGAATTGCAGCACAGGAGAAAATCAGTGAGAAAAATCGCTGGAAAATCAGTGAATACCTATTCACTGAAAAGTCAGTGAAATTTGTGAAATTTGCTGGAAAATTAGTGAAAATCTTTGAAAAATGAGCGAAAATTCGCTGAAAATCAGTGAATTTTGCTGATTTTTCCTGTGCTGATCTGACTATTTATCAGTGACTTTTCACTGATTCAGAATGAGAGAGTACTTGAGAAATTTCAGTTTTTCATGGCATCTGTATAAAAACATTTAGGTACCTATATTCGATTTATTTATTTTTCACCCAATTTATTGTGACAATTTTTGATTTTTTCAAACATTCATTTTAAAGATTCAATTTTGAAAATATTAGTTGCATTGTTTTTAAATTCGATTCAAAAAATTTTTCCAAAACATTTTCGAGTTTTCGTTCTTTTTTTCATTTTTTTATTGATTCAATTTTTCTATGTTTATTTTTTCAAAATTTGAAATACGTATTTACTTTCTAAAAATATTAGGTATGCAACAAAATATTTTCAGTTTTGATTTTTTTGAAAATTCTTTAAAAATTAAAATTGAAAGGTATACTTACCTAATTTTTAATTTTGTAAAAGTGACTGATGAACTTGTTACGTTTCTTGAACGTGTTTTTTTTGTACAGTTTACAATTATTTTCGTATACATATTTCGGTAAAATTTATAAATTTCACTAAGTTCTTCAAATAATTGTTTTTTTTGTGAAAAAATTCACATTATTTCAGTAAATCAACTACTTATTACAGCTGTAAAAACTTCGCTATCTTCACTAAATTTTTTAATTTTTTGGGTTTTTATGAAATAACTTTCGAAAAATTTCGAATTTTTGTAAAAATTTACCTATGATTTGTGACGGGTTTTGCGATAACACACCATATGTCGGAAAAACATTTTTTGCAGGAGGAGCAAAACATCGAATTGGGTCGAAAAAAATCGATTTTTTGCGATTTCGTATAGTATGAATCTTATCTATCAGATGACATTGCATTGAAGTCTCAGAAACATCGTTTTCTTGTTCAAAGACTCCTATTCATAAAATCTACTTTGACTCATTGAATAGTGTTTTTTTACCTTTCTAACAAAAAAAAATTGGAAAAGGAAAATGTGGTTGCAGTGGTGTAGAGTGACCCAAAAAAGATGAAAAAAAGATGGCATTACCTTGATAATCGACATATGCATAAAAGTGAAAAAGTGGTACATAAGCTTTAAAGCTCTTTTTTTCCTAATTTTGGGTTTTCTGCGATGTAAAAGCACAAACTTCAAAATTCAATTGTGGGAAGAGATTTCAACCTTTCTCGGAGATTTTTTTTCATTCGAAAGATAAAAGATGACTCTATCCAGTGAGCCAAAAAAATCAAGATAGATTTTTCCAACATATCGTATGTTATTGCAAAACACGTCACATTTATAAAAAATTGTCAATTTTACAGCCATGAGATCATCCTTTATGAAAAAATTATCATTTTTTATAATGATTAATTGCATTTTCAAAAACTGATAATTTTGGAACTTAAACATTAATATTAATAATTATTTTGGAAAATATTATCGTTATCCTTAAGTTGATAATTTTTACAAAAATTGAAAACTTTCTGGTAAAAGGCAATTATTTTGGAAAAAAATTATTTATTTTTCTAAAAATTGGTTATTTTTTGTAAAAAAATTGAACTTTTTCTGATAAAAACAGAATTTTTTGTAAAAATTAGACTTTCTATTGTAAAAGTTGATCTTTTAGTAAAAACTGATCATTTCTGTAGAATTGAGTGATTTTTTTAAAATTTATCATTTTAGTAAAATTGATCGTTCAACGTTTATTTTTGTAAAAGTCAATCACTTTTTATTAGGTTTTCAAAAATAATCACGATCAGATTTTGATTAAAAATGATCATCTTTGGTAAAAGTTGATTTTTTTGACAAAAAATTGACCATTTTTGTAAAAACTGGCAATTTTTGGTTCAAAAATTATGGGTTTAATGAAAGTTTTTCGTGTTTATAAAATAGGCACTTCTCCAGGAAAAGTTTATAATTTGGATTAAAATTAACAATTTTGGTACGTATCAATCGATCTTGGTCATTTTCTGGTAAAAATTAATCGTTTTCCAAAAACTGACCGTTTTTTATTAAAAATTATCATTCTTGGTATAAGTTGATTGCTTTGATAAAATTCAAGCATCTTAATAAAAATTGGTCATTATATTTTATTAAATGTTGACCTTTTTTGTAAAAATTGATCATTTTTTGTGAAATTTTATCAGTTCTTGATAGGTACCTAAAAGTTGATCATTTTCTGGTGAAAGTTAATATCATTCACTGCTGAAAATCGATCATTCACAGAATTATAATTTTTATAAAAATTAATTTATTTTATAAAAAAAATACTAATAATTTTTTTGTAAAATCTATCTTTCATTTTAAAATTGATCATTTTTGTAAGTAAGTACTGACTGTTTAGTAACAATTTATGGTTTCAATAAAAATTTACATTCACCTATGTGAACCTGGATATAGAAACCACCCTTAGGTGTCAAAAGTTAGTTTTTGAGTTGTTTACCCTTGATTCCGCTCTTTCTGAAAAGCCCAAAATCAGTATCAACTCAAAAACCAATTTTTGACACCAAGAGTGGTTTCTTTTCTATTTCCAGGCTCACATATATAATTTTACCATTTTTTTAAAAATTGAATATTTCGTATTCCAGTAAAAATGTAGATCAATTTTTACAAAACATTACCATTTTAGCAAGAAATTTACTAGGTTTTACTAATATGTCATTTCAGTTATCTGATTTTTTTTTAATTTCAATCTTGAAGAATTGTTTGAAAATTTTATATCAATATTTTTGTACTGATTTCATTGCTTACCTATGCGGCTATTTTTATTACTTCTGCTGAAATTTTTGTTGTTTGTTTTTTAGGTATTCTATACTTGCATTTTCGATATTTGCCAAAGTTCTATGGTACCACTTGAAAAATGTTAGTTTTGATTATTTCAAAAATAATCAAATTTTTGATTTACAGTTTCTTCAAAAATGCTGCGGTTTTTTCAACTTTAATTTTTAGAATTTCAAAATTTAATTTTTGATCTTTTAAAAATTGCATCACATGAAATCTGAAAAATCAAACATTCCCATCTCCCTTTACCCACTTCAAAGTACATTCGTCACAACTATTTCCCAAAATTCTGTAAAATTTTCAAATTCGTTTCAAACAAATCAAACGTCACTCACGCTAAAATTTCAATTAAAATTTCAGATTTGGCAAGATATCGAAAGTTTCCTACTCAGTCAACCAACCGGGCCGCAAGCTCTACCGGTATCCATCAGCACATCACCGACCATCCCTTCAAATCTAGACTGCGTTTTAGAGCTGAAAAAAGACACCAGCCTGGATGACTCTTCGTGCTCGTCCAAATGCAACTCGAGTTACCGTACAGACGAAGAAGAAGAATACGTAGACCTAGACTTCCTCATAAACTATACCGCCGAGCAGCACAACTTCGACAACGTACATTATATTTCGCAAAAATGCGAGCCTGAATGTAGACCTCCAGAGGTAATCTACGGTTCGGCGTGTCTCCAGCAAGAGATACCTTTGTATAACGAACCTCGATCTTCGCACGATCCTCAGCCAGCTACTGTAGCGTATAACGCACTAATGACCATATTCCCATCGCAGTATAATCTCAACTGTGGTCCTGATACTATGTCACCTCCAGCTAGTCCTGATCAACCTAAGTCACAAGAAGAATTACTCAAGTTACTATCGCATAACGGTTCGTTATACGCAAACTGCGACTATCCCATTGAAAAAACCCTGTCAAAGGTGATGACGCCTCCTTCCTCTCCGAATCTAGTCGACGATATGGTTAAATTTTGCACTCGTAATAATAAATCGGTACACGAATCGATGGTGAAAAAATCCCCCAAGGGAGATAAACGCACCATTAGGAAGAAAATCACTAGCCATAGTTGCTACCATCCGGGATGTGGAAAAACCTACACTAAGTCTTCGCATTTGAAAGCTCACCTACGAACGCATACCGGCGAAAAACCGTATCAGTGCAATTGGAAAGGATGTGGTTGGAAATTCGCTAGATCGGATGAGCTGACTCGCCACTACAGGAAGCATACAGGTGATAGACCGTTTCGTTGTAGACTCTGCGAACGTGCTTTTTCACGTTCTGATCATTTGTCGTTGCATATGAAAAGGCACGTTAATATTTAAGCACCTCGCAAATTCGAATCGTGTAAAATCTCATGTATCCTCGATGATTTTGTGTTTACCAAAACGTTCTCTGGAAGGGAGGCTATTAATGTTCATGAAAGAGACGATTTCGTTTTGTGTGCTGCACTTGCTTTTTTTCAAGGGCAAATTTAATTTTTCCCAAAATTGTTTCCAATTTCGAATTTTTAAAAAAAATTTCAATTTTGAATTCTCTCAAAATTTTTTCCAATTTTGAAGTTTATCAAGACTATTTTAAGTTCAACCATTCAAAAAAATTTTCCACTCAAAATTTTTTTCGAGTTTTCAAATTTTTACAATTCTTTCGAAATATTTCCAAGTTCGAATTTTTATAAATTTTTTACAAGTTCAAATGTTTTTCAAAATTATGCCAAGTTTTTTTAGCTTTAAATAAAAAAACACCAAAGAAAATGAAGTGGTATCAATTTTGTTGATGTCTTTTCAGGTTTGAACATTTCATCGAGTTGGGAAGTTTGAGCTAAGAGAACTTGTAAACAATATTTAGGCATAATTTTTTTAACATTTGAACACATGAAATCTTACCATAAAAATAAGGAGAAACCTTGGACTTGGAACGATTTTTGAAAGAATTATCAAAATTTCAGAATTTGGAAAAAATTTTGAAATACCGAACTGAACTTGGAAATTTTTTTAGAAAATTTTAAAATTTGAAATTGGGGAAAATTTTGAGAAAATTTAAGAAAAATAGTTTTAAAATTCAAAATTGGAAAAAAATTGAGAAAATTTAAAAACTTATTAAAAACTCGGGTTCAAAAAAAACTAAAAAAAATTTATAATTTGACAGAAATTTTAAAAATTGAGAAAAAAAATCATTCAACGGTACATTCGAACATTTTGAATGTCCTTTTCACATCTAGCCCTACATCACTTGATTTTTAAGAAAATTCAAAATTCAAAATTCAAAATTGGGAGAAAATCGAGAAAATTTTAAAAAAAGTTAAGAACTCAAATTTGAAAAAAATGAAAGAATTTTGTAAAAATTCAACGTAGGAAAATTTTTTTTAAACAGTTTGAAACTGGAAGAAATCTTTTAAAAATTTTAATTGAGAAAAACTTTAGGATTCAAAATTGAAAAAAATTAAGAACTCAAATTTGAAAAAAAATGTGAGAAAAATTCAAAATTGGATAAAATTTTAAGACTATTCGAGATAAAAAGAAATTCTAAATTGAAAAAAATTTCGAGAAAATTTTTTAAAAATTCAAAATTGAAAAAAAGTTGGAAAAAATTTGAGAAAACTTGATCATGCTCTCAGAAATGAGCAAGTACACCACACAAAACAAAATCGTCCTTTTCGTAAGCTAAAAAAATAGACTTCGTGTACTCTGGTATTCAATGCTTTTACTTTAGAATTGTGTGTTTTTTACTTGGATACGTTACGACTGCGCTATTTTACGGTAAATTTTTTCTATGTTAATTTATTGATATTTTGTTGCCGATTACACGGTTGTTTGGGCCAACTTTCTCGTGTAAATTTTACTTGTAAGGTTTTTTATGTACCTAAGTCTTTACTCTTATCAGCGCTTTCAAATCGAACGTTCAATATTGAAATGAAAATTATTTTCTAACGGTACCTAAAATAAAATTTTAATAGTTTTATCGAAGAAAGTGTCCTGTTTGATAGAAATTCCACGATTTCACCCAAATGTGTAATAATGAAAGGTCAATGACCTCAGGAAGGAACGACCTTGAACAAAAATTTAAATTGTTTGAACTTTACAATCGTCTAGTCTCCTTTGTATCTGCAATTTCAAACATTCGACTCTGAGATTCAATTTTACGAGAAAAAAGCAACTAGTCAGCAATGATCTCGATATAAAATTGAGGTATTATGACGAATTCTAGCAAAATTTCCGGTTTACCAGATCAAATTTCAACAACTTCAGCAGGGTCACTTTCTGGAAAAATTAAACTTGAAAAATAATTTAACGAATTGATTGCATTTAAATTTACGATTTTTGTACCTACTAATTTAATATGAAAAAAATTGTAATGTTTTGATGACTTCGAGTCATAGTATTTTTATAGTTATAACTATATAGGTAAAAACACGTTCCACTTGTACAATGTATCTATTTATTTTGTTGTAAAAAATTTTCTATCAATTTGTTATAATTTTTATAAGTAGAAATTTTCGATTGCATTGCGAATGTAACATAAATATGTAAAAATTTAACTTTAAAAACTTTATTGTATTAGATGTGCAAAAATATGTACGAGATACGATCACGATTTTAAGAAAAATGATGAATGTTGATTTTTATAATTTGGCTTTCATCGAAAAACTATGTTTTGTATACATGTACATGATGTTCTACCATTGTTGTTTGACCAGTTAAATTTTTAATTTATGTAATAAAAATAACGTCTATTTTACTACTGTATTTTCTTGGCTAAATTTATAGAGTTGAATTGGAACTCGAAGCTCAGAATCGTTTACTTTTTTCTAAACCCTAATGCTTTTTACGATGTGCTTGGAGGGTAAAAAATGACCATAAAATAACTCGCGAGATTTAAATTGAGCAATATCACGATTTTTGCTTTGACCACCAGTACGAACGGTTATATCGTTGGAAAAAAGCAATCAATATTGAGTCCGGGGTGTTGAAGGCAGAACGAACTGTAGGTAAGCTTTGTCATGACATGAAGAGAGTCATCTTTCCTAATGATCGAAATGCTTAACGCCCATTTCTCTAATTAGGCTCGTAGCTACAACACCACAGTCGACTTTTTATATAGAACAAATACAGGTATCGCACGCATTTCTGTTATCAGTAACAGTGATGATCAACCTGCGATACCGAATCGTCTAGGATTAAGATTTCGTGTGCGAACGCGAAAGGAAAAATTATAGAGAAATTCAATTTCATTATCTTGATTAATGCCGATATAAAATTAAATGAAATGGCGTCGTCTGTATTGAGTCATCGAGTAGATAAGGGTCTTAAATTGTGAAGTATCTAATGGTGGTGCCGGAGTATGGATTTGGATTTATTGGGAAGAATTCGGTTTGAATGATGGAGTTTGATGTATTCTTAGATATCGTAGGTGGAAATGTACACGAATGGGTAATTTGTATCGAATGAATGATAGTTACCTGAGAATTGTGTAAAATTCGAGATTTCGAGGTGTGATTGATACAGAGCTACCGGAGCTGATGTTGGTTGGAAGTTCTTCCACGATGGTTTCAAGGTTCGCGATTTTCAGAACAGTTTCGAATAATTTTAACGATTCGTCGTTAATTCGTATTCATTTCACGTAAAGTTCACATTTTAATCCGAAACGAACTTAATTTTAATTCTACACTTTCACTTCACCTCAAATTCCAGGATTTCCAGCGCACGTGTTTTGATAACAGATAAAAAACAGGGTTACCAATTCGCAGAAATTAAAATAATAAAAAACAGTCCCGTGGCTGCAGTGTATCTATTTTTTTATTTTTTTTAAATTTAATTTAATTATTTTTATCTCAGTAATCAGTAGTTGAGATTTTTGAAAGAAAAAACGATATTTTTACGTTGTTAATTTTTTTTTCTAAAAAGTAAAATTTACTAAAATTATATCGTCTTAATTTTAAATGTTTTCCTTAGTTTTAAAGAACAGTGTTTCATTTTTGATAAAAATCTTATGAATTTTCTGGAAAAAGACCCACAACGAAAGAAGCGCGTTTAAAATTTGTTGAGATTCCAACCTGCCCAAGTACCTATCTATTTACCTATTTGTTTACCTACTTCTTCGTTATGATCTGTGCTTTATTATTTTTACTTTTATTCTGTGTAAATAACCGTTTTCTGTTCGTTTAAAAAAGATCGTTACTCAACGTTTGTAACAGTTTGTAATTTCTATGGTGTGATGTTCGTTTGAAATAAAATCTTATAAAATGTCGATTGTTTGAATTTATGATGGTTATTCATCATTAAACATGGTAGCAGTGCGTTTTATGCAATAATCAAGAGTTCGTGTCGTGGAATTCATTCGTTTTGCGAATATTTCGTCAAGTATATCATTTAAAAAGTTCGTTAGTTCGTTAGCATCCTGTCGACCATGCCGTTCCCAAAAGGTACGAGAAGAAATACCAGGAAGAAAGACGATGAGCAACCAGAAAGTCCTCCTAATGATACTGAAAAAGTTACTTTAGAAGACGACATGTCTGAAGCGGAGGAAATCCGTTTATTAAATGGTGAAGATGGAACTAGCGGCGTGGGATCTGGTCAGCCTGAATCAGCCTCGGCATCGACAGTTTCCGCTCCAACTGTAAGTAATGAAGAAATGATGAAAATGTTGGCGTCGTTTCTCGCCATGCAGCAGGCTCAACAGAAGCCACCGGAAAAAGGTCCGGAGTCGCCGACAGCCTTGCTTCGAAAGTGGGACGCTGCCTATACACCACTCCTACTTTTTCTATCCGAAAGTTTGAAGATTACGAAAAATTGCATGGTCACAGCAATTATAAATCGTGGGTCAAGATGATAAACCTAGAGTTAGCGGCGCTAAATCTCCTTCCATTCATCCAATCAGAAGCGGCCGTGAATATAAATTTATCTCCACAAAGACGTACGATGTTAGATGCCCAAGCTCTTCAGCTGCTAAGAGCCTCAGTTGATCGCAGTGTTGTCAAGCAACTTAGCAACACTTTTTTCGGCGTATTCAGCGTATAAAATCATTGAAGAAACGTTCGAGAAAGTCAGGTCGTTGGAATATATTTTATTACACCGGAAGTTTGGTCAATTGAAATTTCGACGTGGCTATGATCCGATCCGTTACTGTGCCGATTTCGAGAATTGTATTCAACAATACGAAGATTTAAAAACTACGTTTTCGGACCCATATTTGGCTACAATTTTTATTGAAAAAATAGAAGGAAAAGACGACCCAGCTTCGCCGTATTACACATTCTCGTCAAATATCGCCACTTTGCCGCCTGAAACCCAGACATACGCCCACGTAAAGAACAGTTTCATTGAGATCGCTTCGAAAGACAAGGGTAATTTATTAACGTTCCAAAGTATGTTTGTAAAGTAGATTTAAAATCCGAAAGTGAATATAAATTAGATTATTTTAAGTTCAATAAAACTGTTGTTACAGCTGTTCATCGCCCTGAGAAACGAAAAGTATGACAATAATGATAAGGAGAATCGTGCGAAACGTAGTAATAAAAATCTCCATCCGCTAACGAAAGAGCAGATTGCCAACTGAAAGAAATGAGCAAAGAAGAACGTCAAAAACTTCAATGCTTCAAATGTGGTGGTTATTATCATCGAGCTGATAAGTGTTTGAATTCCGGCAAAGTATGCTTTAAATGTCACGGTGTTGGTCACGAGTCTAAAGACTGTAAATTTAACGTTGGTAAGTTGATATCAGAGTTAGATAAAAATAACTTTACAACACCAGTATCGTTTCTGTTAGATTCCGGCGCTACTCATCACGCCGTCAGTTCGTCTAAATATTTAATTAATTATACACCATACAATGAAAAGAAAGACATCGAATTAACCATTAAGAAAGTTAAAAACCAATATTTTTCATTGGGTAGTGGTTTGCTTCCAATTATACTTGGTGCTGGTAAGCAGGAAACGATCGTAATTTTGAATGATGTTCAAGTAATTCCCGATATTGGTGATAACACAGTTAGCGTAGCTGCTTTCAATAAGCAATTTCAGTCATCCGTTACCTTTAAAATAACGAATGGGTTTATTTTCAGAAAAAGGAAGAAAATAGCAAATGTGTACAAGTGCGATGGACTATTCTACGTTCATGGAAAAGTCAGTGAAACGGAATCGATTAGATTATGTAAGTTGAAAAGAAAACGAAATTTATCTGATAAAGAGTTAGACGTGTTAAGAAAAGAAGGGGAACTTTGGCACCGTAGAATGGGTCATATTTCCTCAGCTTATGTTCAAAAATTGAAAAAGGTATCGAATGGTATTAATAATGATCTGATTTGCGAATTAACAAAAGAAACGTGTGACGTGTGTACGAAATCAAAATTGACTCACAAAGAGTATAATGAAGAGAGAGCACCGGCTACGAGACCGTGTGAGATAGTATATTGTGACTTAATAGGACCGATAACACCGGCTACCTTTATTAAGAAAAACAAGTTCATTCTTTGTGTAATTGATGAATATACAAGGTATGCTCAGCTGTTCGTAATGAAAGAGAAAAGTGAAGCTGTAAAATTCGTTGAATCCGCTTTACAAACTTTACAATCTAGATTTCCAGGTCCGGGTATGTTTAGAGTACTTCGTACAGACGAAGGTACGGAATTTGTCAATGATAATATGGATAAAGTTTTAGAAAAGTTTGGTATAACCCATGAGACAGCTGAACCATATACTCATCAACATTCCGGTAGAATTGAGCGTTTCAATCGTACGATTGAAGAAAGAATTCGTTCGTTAATAATAGAGTCAGGATTTCCGGCGTCTATGTGGGGCCTAGCTGCTGGTGCCGCGGAATGGTTGTATAATCGTACCCCTCATTCGGCGCTAGACTTCACTACACCCTACGAGAAATTCTATAAAAAGTTGCCTAATCTATCTCAGATTAAAGTGTTCGGTTCGAAAGTTGAATCACTCAACGAAACAGTACCTAGAGGTAAAAAGTTTGAATCTAGAACAAATGAAGGGTATTTAGTTGGATTTAGAAGTACAGGCTACGTGGTTTATGACCCAGTGACTTTAAAAACTTTTAATACGTGTAATCTGGTAATAAATGAGACTAAACTCTATCGTGATAAATACACGATCTCAGATGAGGAAAGGAAATTAGAGATAGAAAGAAAAGTAGAAAATGAACCGGATGAAAATAATTTAGAAAGTGAGTCAAATTTATCGTTTGAAGATTCCTTTGAAAATATTGACGTTAGTATCGACATTGATGACGAGTGGTTAGATAATAATGATTCAAAGATAAGAATGAATTGTGTAAAAGTTTTAACTGATTTGGTTCCCATGTCGTATGCCGAAGCCATGTCAGATGAAAATAGATCACTTTGGGAAATTCCGATTAAAAATGAATTGGAATCAATGAAATTTCATGGTGTTTGGGAATATGTTCGAAGGTGCGATATTGATCAATATGTAGTTATAATTCCGATGAAATGGATTTTCCAATTAAAATCAGATGGTCGTAGAAAAGCTAGATTGATTGCAGTAGGGTGTGTGGATCCGGAAAAGTATTCAGACGAAGATAAATCCGCTCCAACTCCGAGTTCAAGTGTTGTTCGTTGGCTATTTGCCTTAGCAGCTAGTTGTAATTGGGAAATACTTCAGTTAGACGTAGAGACAGCTTATCTGTACAGCAAAATTGATAGAGTGAAGTACGTGAGTGTTCCAGAAGGGGTTCATGTAGATAAAAATAAATATGTATGTTTATTAATAAAAGCTCTGTATGGAATGCAAACAGCTCCGAAATGTTGGTATGTTGAAATAAGTTCGTTTATTATTGAGTGTGGATTTATACAGATGGACAGAGATCATTGTGTGTATGTAAAGATCGTAGCTGAATTGATTATAATTATTATTGTGTACGTAGATGATATCCTGATCACAGGAAATAATAAAAAAGGTATTAAAGAAATGTGTGATAAGATTAAATCAAAATACAAAATCAAAGAGTTAGGTTTTCCGAAAAAGTTTCTAGGGTTTGAGATCGAAAAACGAAATGATGGAATTTTTGTACATCAAAAATCATACGTGTTGAATGTTTTGAAAGATTATAATATGTCCGATTCTCATCCTAAAGATACCCCTATGTTACCAATTTCTAATCACAAAGTTATTAAAGTTGAATCCACTGATGATTGTAATTTTCCTTACAAACAGGCAATAGGAGCTTTATTACATTTAGCTAACTGTGCCAGACCAGATGTTTCGTTTTCAGTTTGTTATTTGGCTAGATTTCAGAGTGATCCTCAAAAGTTTCACTGGACTTTAGTGAAAAGAATTTTTCGGTACTTGAAAGCTACTTCAGGGTTTGGTATTTTATACAAACGAAATGAAAGACCAGTTTTTGAAGCTTACGTAGATGCCGATTATGCTGGTGATTCTTCTTCTAGGAGATCAACCAGTGGCTATGTTATTAATTTCGGTGGTAATCCAATCCTTTGGGGTTCTAGAAAACAAACCTGTATTGCTGAAAGCTCTGGAGAGGCCGAATTTATGGCCATCTGCGAATGTTCGAGAGATTTGCTCTTTATTGTGAGGTTGACTGAAGAGGTTGGCCTGAAATCGTTTGTAAATTATCCGATTACAATGTATGAGGATAATAGTGCTGCCTTGAGAAAGTGTAATACCACTAGTAGTAAAGGTAGAATGAAACACATTGAGCTGAAATATTTAAAAGTTCGAGAATACGTTAAGGATAAAATAATAAAAGTTGTAAAAACCACTTCGAATGAACAATTAGCAGATATATTTACAAAACCTTTGCTAGCTGTTAAGTTTAAATATTTTCGTGGAAGGTTGAATATTTGCTAATTGAAGTTGTTATTTTTCAGGATCGTTGAACACTGAACTGAACATAGAGTTGGTCGAACATGAAAGTTAAAATTACATTTATTCGTTTTCTTATTATTTTATAATTAATTGTGTTCATTAATTTGAAAAATTTACGTCTTGTTTGTTCCTTTAATAATTGATAAGTTCAGAGTTGTTTGTTTACGTTTGTCTAGAGTACCTAAGTTTCGAACTTGGCCAGGTTGAGAAGGGGTGTTGAGATTCCAACCTGCCCAAGTACCTATCTATTTACCTATTTGTTTACCTACTTCTTCGTTATGATCTGTGCTTTATTATTTTTACTTTTATTCTGTGTAAATAACCGTTTTCTGTTCGTTTAAAAAAGATCGTTACTCAACGTTTGTAACAGTTTGTAATTTCTATGGTGTGATGTTCGTTTGAAATAAAATCTTATAAAATGTCGATTGTTTGAATTTATGATGGTTATTCATCATTAAACAAAATTGAAGAAAAAAGCAACGAGAAGAGAAGAAGAGATGGTTATTAGTCGCAAATTTTGTTTAAATAAGTACGTAGATAGTAGATATACCTAAACCTTTTCAAAAAAACAAGGAAAAGAGCAAGTTTACGCTTTTAAATTATTTTTTGAAAACTTACGCAAGTTTTGTCCTATTTTTCTGTTTTTAAAAGAAATTTGCCATTTTTGAAAAAAAAAAATTGTATTCAGACAAACACATGACCAAAAATGAAAAAATAATTTTAAAAAAATGAGCCCTCTTCACTGAGATTATTTTGGGTCATATCTTCATGTCTGCAGGATTTTGCGAACTTGGGAAATTCCTGGGCTCTGTTTCATGGAACGATGTATTTAAAAGCTAGAAACTGTGATGGGGAAGACCTTCGACTTTCGACCAAAAATCAAAAATATCACTTTTTCAATTGAGAGTAAATGAGGGAAAGAAAACCCCATAGGTACGTGATTGAAATGTGTACAACATATCCAAAAATTAGCATCCATAAACCATTGGGGGGAGGAGAGAGGAGTAAATCTGAGTTTTCAGGTTTTTACTTTTCTTGGCCTAGAAAAAATGTCGTGTCATGTTTCTAAACACTCCTAAAATTGGCCTAAAGCCTAAAGGGTTGATATTTTCTATGCAACTCAAGCAGGTACCTACTCTATGGATGTACTTATACTATTTTTATGATTGAATAAAAATGAACAACATGTCTCATAATATTTTCTAAAACAAAAAACAAAAATGAGGAAGAGGAAGTGTAGAGGCGGCGTTGAAGGATCAAAAATTTAAAAAATAGTCCAATTTTTCAACTCGGCACCATATCAAAGAATATGCCTCTGAAGGTTAAGGATCGCATTTAAAAAAATTTTAAGTCCATTCTGAGTCCCTATGGAAGGGGTGGGGAAGGTCAAATTTAAAATTTTAAAGGATAAAAATGCCATAAAGGAAATCATTGGTCACGAGTATAATCGTGGTAAGATGTACTTAGTGTATTTTCAACAAATTTTTTCACTTGGTTCTAAAAGGTTTTATATTTTCTTGTTAAGACTTTAATATAAAAGCTGAACTTTCAACGTTGAAAATTTTTACTCATATAGGTACATCAAAATCTACTTCGCATGTAATTTTTTAATGCACGAACAGATTGGCTTTAAGTAAGTAAATATTACTAATCATTAGATTGGGTTTAAGGGACCGATCATTTTGCATTTTTCCTGCAAAAACTGAAGTTAGATTAGTTCGAATGCTGTGTCCACACTCAAAATGATCCAAAATGACCTTGTAAAAATTTATCTTTCCCGACTTTGCATTCAACTCTATCAGTTATCACCAATGTTCAAAAAATTGAAAAATTTGAAATTATTTTTTGAAAATGGTTTTAGTAGGTGTTCTACCATTCAGAATCATTTTTTGAAGGATCCTTAAGAAACACTTTTTTCGTGGTGTTCAATCAATGCGAGATTATTGCGCAATTCTGTCACCTGTCTATTCTCACACGGAATGAACAACAAAATAACCGAACTATACGCGATCTCGTTCATTTTTTTTCGTTATTCTTTTATCACCTTCACCGCTACACATTGATCATTTCAGCTGCTAACTGCACCCTTTTCTCAAAATTTTAATTTTTTCAGCTTTCGAATTTTTTTCTCATAATATCAATTTTCTCGACTCCCGTAAATCCCCCCCCCCGCCCAAATAAACTTTCTTCCTTAAATTTTTTTTAGCTCTAAGATTTTTCTCAATTTCTTCGATTTTCATTTTTGCTAATTTTTTTTCATTTACTAATATTAAATATTTATCTAAAAAAATTTTCAACTGTGAAAACCTATTCTTTGATCTTAAAATTTTTAAAAACTTGACATACTCACGAATTTTTCTGATATTAAATTTCTTAAAATGTTTTTCAACCCAAATTTTTCAAAAAGAATTTTATTCTAAAAATTTCAGAGCTGGAAAATAATTTGAGAAAAACATTTGAGCTAAAAAAATAGAATTTTGAGAAGGAAAATTTCAAAGGCTGTGAAAATTTAACTTCTGAAAGAAAATTTCGAGAGCAAAAAAATTTGAGAAAAGATTTAATTTTGAGAAAAAATTTCTAGAGTTGAAAAATAAAAACTATGTATTTTTGGAAAAAATTCCAGAGTTGAAAAATTTTTATACCTGAAAAAAAATTGGAGGAAAAAATTTCAGAGTTGGTAAAAATTCTATTCTAGATGAAAAAATTTTACAGTTGAAAAATATTTCGAGGAAATTTTTAGGGCTGAAAAATATCTGAAGAAAAGGAAATTAAGAATTGAAACTATTCTGAGAATCGAAAAAAAATTTTTGGTTGAAAAATTGTTGATTTCGGTTTCAAATTTTCAAGCCCAAAGCTAGAAAATGAATCTGTGAGAAAAAGCTTTCGATTACCTTTCAGCTTACTATTTTTAAAACTTTTGAACTTTCGACTTTCGGTTTATTGCCTAAATTTGATCGACTTTCAACTTTTCGCTTTAAACTTTTAGCATTTAGCCTCCATCCCTGCTATCTTGGACAGGTTGCGAAATTGCGATTCGAATGGACGATTTACATTTTGTTGTTCATTCCGTGTGAAGATAAACTGACTCAATTTGATCAAAATGAAATGCCCTCGGGGAGGGGGAGAGATCAATGATTTCATGAATTAAAATAATCTTATAACATCATTTCATAAAAAATTTGTTCGAATTTTTCACTAAATAAGTACGTATTTGAAAAAAAAAATGGAAAAGATGATATTTTTAAGGACCCCTGGAAAAGAGGTAAGACAGAAAAATAGATACCAATGGTATTTTTTAGTAAAAACAATCATAATACCTACTAAAACTATTTTCATAAAAAAAATTATAACTTTTCTTCATTTTTCAAATAATTTTTTGAGCATGGACGGTCAGATTTTAAGGCTCAATTGGAAGGGTGAAGAATAAAGTCAGGGAGCGGATTTATGCCAGGTCATTTTGAAGGAGACCCCTCTCGGTTCTCCCTAGGAGGCCTAGAAAAATTCACGATGATTTTTGAAGTTGCACTATGATGCAGTCTTGAAAATAATTCTAAATGAAATTCAAGGACTCGAGGCAAAAAGTTGATCGAATTGAATGGCCCTGTATGCAAATTTTCATATTTTTTACAACCAATTTAAATTTTTTTACTTCTCAAATCATTTATCATTTTTTATAATTTTTTTTTCAAAAGATAAACCTAAAATACAAATTTGTTTTGAAATACCAGGAACAAATTTAAAAATTAAAGCAACAGGTAAATAATCTACATCACCATCAATTTTTTCTATACCATCTTCGAACATTGTTACTCAACTGCTCATTGCTCCAGATCTCTCAACAAAGGCATACCAATTGAATTCGAAAACGTCTCATTTTTAATCTCTCATCTAATATCAAATTAATAACATAGGTACCTCGTACGATTAAAACTCACGTCTATATTTAAGTACGGTTATCATATGGCGGAAATATAACGGTAATATTAGCATTCTGTTTTAGTATTGTCCCTATAGGTACACACTTTATCATTAGTATCAATGGTTCGGTGTCGTATATCATCACAACAGAGATAGCTCAACTCATACTAATCACAAGAGTCCTAAATGTAGAAAGAATTCTGGTCAATATCTAATGATAGGTTTACATACTCATCATATCTAAAATAGATAGGTACCTATGTCACCAAATAACGAAGAAATTACTCAAGTGACGCATATTTCACTGGAAATCGAACCAGCAAAAGATGAATCCGTGTCAAAAATGATATAAAATTGAATCGCATCTGGATTATTCGCACCTAGGTCAAGGTCTCTCCGCGTACTTCTCCATTTGGAGAGGGAAAAAAATCATAAACATGATACCAATCTTCGCTAACAATCATTAAAATCGCAGTAACTTATGCGAACTTAACGCCTATCGAACTTGATCATAATAAATAGAGAGCAAAGTCAACAAATGTTACCTTAGATATACTTTAATAAATTATCATTACTGCCCCAAGTTAAAACTGATCTACATACCGGAACACGCTTTAAGTGCTTTTTAGATTCAATACAATTAAAAATCTTAACACAAATAACTCTCCAACATTGGACAAGCTTACATTGGTTGAGCATTTTTACCGCAAAAATGAATCCGCGTACCTTTTATATCGTTGAATTACAAAATACTCGGTTTTATAAATTCTGCATAATATTTCAATAAAACAAGGAAATCAATTATTCAACCAACATTCATGAGAATTTATATAGAACGATAATAACAATATTCTACAATGTTCGTAACATTTTAATACTTACCAGAAATTTGTCTCGAAGGCACTTCCCATTTTGTATATTGTTGGTACTTTACAGGCGACCACAATTTATATCTCAAATATCTATAAATTTTACTCTTGACAATTGGAAAAAAAATACCATCGAAGGCTACGAATCAATTAAGATGATGCAATGAATTATTTGGTTTTAATTGATTGCAAACTCGGTTGGTTTTTTCGGTCCAGACGATTTTTTTGCATTTTTCATTCAGGTAAGTATCTTTAGGGAAGAAAATAACCGGTAATTATTAATTACAATAATACGTACCTACTAATTCCGTTCATGCTCAAAATGCAATATGTTACAAGTACCGATTAATTTTTGCAAAAAAAAATTGTTTTTGGATCGAATAACTGTATTTTAAAAATACTCTAATTTTGAGGTATAATTATAGGTTGAAATTTTCAATACACTGAAACCTTGTTTTGATAAAAATTTATCATTACATTATCAGAACGCCTTCGCACAACAAGATACCACTTCTTTAGCAAAACGTGTAAAAAATTGATTTCTACTAATTGTACGTTTATTTTTAGCCATATTTTGCAAGAAAGCATTCGTCAAGAATAAAGATATTAAAATGAAAATAAAAATTCGGCCTTAGAATTGATCCACTTTCACAAACCGGCGTCATGTGCATGAAGAAAATTCCAGTTTGAATGCAACGTTATCTCAGAAGATATTTCGTTTTAATAAAGTATACATACTACTAGGTATCTGATCTGTACTATAATAAAACGTGAATTGAACTCCTTTCATTTTAATTTTTATCAATGCCGATGGTAATCGTTGACGAAATCTAAGAAGTGTTATATTTGTCGACTAATTCGTTTAGAATCAAATAATAATCAAGTTGAATCGATTTACGGAGAGTTTTTTTTTTTAAGATCAAGGTAATTCGTAAAAGGTCAAGATTTAGAAGAGAAAAATAATTCATTAGCGATTTCGGTACGATAAAAATAATTGTGGAAAAAAGTTTTCGATGCAGTTAAAAACGTAAATCAAATTCCAAGCGATTTTGATAGGTAAATCTTTGAGGAAATGGACGAAGAACGCGGTTACAATTTTATTTATTTTTTAAAATCTTTGATAAAGAATCGATACCGTTTTATATTGCTTCTTTTAAGTATACGTATATTATTCATGACTCCTCAGGTGTTCATATTTATTTTCGCTATAAGATCTTACCTTGAGAAAAACTCAAACATTTTCACTTGGTGGTTTGATATAAAAGAAATAAATTTCCATTACGTATCGATAAATGCATCAGTTCCAGAGGGAAGGTCTGCTCAGGTTTTATGTCGATAGAGAATTTATAATGAAGAGTTCCATAGGTAATGAGCATTTACAAAATATTATGCGTTCTGGAAATATTCAATCGGATTCATAAACATGGATGAAATGCTAAAACAAGGTATAATTGATAGGAAATCAGCTCAAGAAGCATTTTTTTACTCCCATCCCAAAAAATAGACTTGAAGCGGTAATAATAATCATTTTTGTCATCAAATAACATCTTACCCCTCTGCAGGGAGCTGTCATCTCGAAAATGAGTTTTTTTTACACTTGAACTTCATTCAGGCTTTTTTCAATTAATCGAAGCGAATCCTTGTAGGTAAGTGATGGGTACAAAATATTGATTTTAAATGCTCGCAAATTTTTTCAGATTTTTTTGGAATAGAAAATGACCTTGAGATAGGCCTTGAAAAATTCAAAAAACTTGTAAAAATGAGAATTACGAGAATAAAAAATCAAAAAATGTCAAACGTGCTTGGATACGTACTGCACCCAACTAAAATTTTTCAAATTTTTTGTAGAAGTAGCTCACATGAAAACCACTCCAAACAATGTTTTTCATTAAAATTTTTATGGAATTTTTAGGGATGATTTGTGTTCAGCAGGTTAGATTATCTCTTTACGCTGCTTGAGGGACCAATTTCTTCAACGACTCAAATTATTCTTTTAATGTTTTTTTTTTTACTGATTTTCCATGACTGACTGAAAAAAAGCAGTTAAATAAGATGGAAATGATCGCGAAAAAAGTGTTTTTTGGAGTAGGTACCTATTTTTGACGTATTCAAAATCAAAACAAATCTGACATTAATTTTTGTCTCGCGTGATTTCCTTAGTCGTGACGCCGCGCCGTGAGATCATTCTCGATTTAAGGTTAGAAAAGACAAAATGAAAAAAAAAAGACAAAATGACCAAAAAAACAATATTTTACTTCTTTATTATACTCGATTTGAGAGCAACCATTTCACTCAAAGACTTAAAATTCCGTTTTTCCTTACTTGAGATTTTTAAAATTTTGAGCGGTTTATACGAAAAAAAACGATAAATTGAAAAATAAACCTGGGATTTGTGTCCAGCGCGTTAAAATGCCCCCAAAAACACTCTTTTCACAACCATTTTGTTCGAAAATTCAAAATTAATTATTTTATCTGAATTTTTTCAATGGGTAAGTTAAGTACGAAGTAAGTAAAAAAGTGAATTTTGAGAATTCGAAAGGAATGATTTTTCACGTCGAGTCATTTTTTCACCTCAAATTCAATAATAAAAAATAAAAAAATTGAAATGAAAAGCAATTTTTGAAGAAATTTCTTACAAAGGATGTCCTTCTAGCCCCCACCTACAATACTTTCTGGCGACCAAATAAGCCCGGATTCCTTCTAAAAATGCTACCTTAATTCTCGAATTTACCAAAAATTTGAAAACGTGAGTTTTTAGAACGTAACATGCTCCCAGGTTCCCAAAAAAGGCTCCAAAGTTTGAAAATTAGGATTGGGACCTTTTTGGGGTTACAAGGAGGAACGATACTAACAGAATTCCTATTAATATCTATTTCTCAATGGAATTAGAATTATTAAAAAAATAGGAAAAAATTTGGGGAAATTTTTAGGGCACCAGAGAACAAAATCCGGTCTCTTCAGTTTAGTTTTTCAGTTTTCCGAGAAATTTTCTATAAAAATTACCAGAAAAACGTAAATAATTTTTTACATTTACCCCCCCCCCCCTTCTAAATAGTAAAACCTGCATTTTTTTTGAAGATAAAATAGTAAGACTTCCTGCAATTTTTGAAGAATTTTTCGAGGGGGAAGGGGGATTAAATTTTAAAAAATGGTGTCGATTTGTTGATTTTAAAGAAGTTTTGACTCTACATTTTGCATGTTTTTTTCGAATTGACCCTTCTCTCCGCTCCCTGCACCAGTGGCGGATTTCCCTAAAGGCCCACAAAGCACGTGCTTGGAGCGCCAAATTTTCAAAGGCGGCATTGGGTGGCAAATTTTTGAAAAACTTTTCTACAGGGTGTCGAAATGAACCACAGATGTAAAAGCGAAAAAATCCCATCCTTTCCCTCACCCCTCACTAACACCCCATTTTCATTCGATTTCAATTGTGTAAAAAGGAAAATTTTGTCCCCCTTTCCCTTAAAAAAATCAGTGGAATGGTTGAAAACGCTCTTCCATAGTCCTGTTTTTTCATTATGAAATTTTTTAGACATTTTGCAAATCAAAATTTTGACAAAAATTACCAAAAAGGTGATTTTTTTTTGCTTTTGCGTCTGGGGTTCAATTCGACACCCTGCCTGTACTATTTTATCAAAAATAAAAATGAAGTTTGTTTTTCATCTCTTTTCGAAAGTCAATGTGAATTTATAAAACTAAGTGGGGCGCAGTTTAAGAAGTTGAAAGCAGAGAAAAACGAGAAAGAAGAAAATGGGGTCAAAAAAGTGCAAAGACTTGACGCTTTCTTCTCGTGATAACTTCATGTTCTAATCATGGTGAGCTTGAACATTATGAAGTGCTTCCAGAAATTCAACAAGAAAATATACCTGTTTCACCAGGCGATATGTCTTCGGCAACCAATTTTTGAGAATTTGAGGGGAGAGGGCATTTGGTTCAAAAAGTAGCAGTAGGCATGAAGAAAATTTCAAAGAACGGCATTTTCCTATGCTTAGAGCGGCAAAGAACCTAAATCCGCCACTGTCCTGCACCTTTAAATATGGGGTCAAAAACTTTAAAAAAATTTCAGACATGTGATACATCGTTTCCGATTTCTTCAAGAATTCTCTCACCCTCTTCTCCTCGCCTCTATTATTTCATTTTGGCCAAAAATCATGAACATCGTTTGTAATGTTTTCAATGACATTGATTTCAGGTTTCCACTCAGTTATTTTGTGATATGACCTTCCTCCTCCCTTTCCAGTCCTCCGCTCCTCTGCAACCTTTAAATATACCTAGTAAGAGTACCTCAAGTAAGTAGGTGTATTTTAATTGCATTCGAGTAAGATTTCTTTAGGGAGGCGGGAGGCAGAGGCAGTCAAATCACAGAATTAAGTAGAAATTCGAACTCGGGAAACGATATTTTTGAAATATTGACTTCAATTCAAAGGTATGGTGGCTGGTGGCTGAGGGAATCAAATAGAGAAGTTTAATAAATCCTACTTTAAAAAATTCAAGAATCTACTTACTTGAAGTTTTCAAATGAAATATGTACTTGTTTAAATTTTAGAGTGCCTAATAATAATTTTGTCTTTTTTGAGACATTTCCCCTCTCAAATCACTCTATTTTAGACATAATCATCTACTCCAAAAAATTGAATTTCAGTGGGAAAAAGTTGAATTTTTAGAATCGAAGTAATGAAAGGGTCGTTGAGAGGCCAACTGAAGACAGAAATTTCGGGATACTTTTTGTATAATAGTGGCTCCATTTCAAAAACTCGAAAAGAAATCTTATGGGTACACAATCCACATAATATGATATTTTTCTCGTGTTTTTTTTTTTAAATACCCATAATTTCCATTTTTACAAGCTTTTGAAATTTTCAAACTCCGATTTAAAATTATTTTTGAGATCGGAAAGTCTGAAAAAATTTAAGTTCCGTCATTTTAGGAGTTGACTCCAAAAAATAAAATCCTGATTTTTTTCGCGTTTTACGTTCGTAATAGTCCACTACACAACATACTATAATAGACATCCCCACAACCCTCCGCTACCACCAGGGGAGGGGTAAATGTCTACTAAAAACCGAGTTTTCGTGAATATCTCCTCAAATTAGCCTCAAAATTGAAAAATAGCCCTGAACAATATTATTCTACGTGTAATTTCCTATCGAAAGTTTTTTTGTTTTTTTTCAAAAACACTCACTTCCTTGACCAAAAATTAAGGGTAAAAAACACCTATTTTTCAACAATTTACAGCATTTTTTGAAAAGATCGAAACTTTTATGAATATCTCCTCAGGTAAACCTCAAAATGAAAATGGTTATGAACAATCATGTTCTACGTGTAATTTCCTATCAGACAGGTTCGTTTTTTTTTCGAAAACATCCACTTCTTTGCCCAAAAATTAAGGGTGAAAACCGTCTATTTTTCTAATATTTACAGTATTTCTGAAAATGATGGAAATACGAAGTTGAAAGTACCTAAAATTATACTGAGGAGATATTTACAAAAGTTTCAATTTTTTCAAAAAATGCTGTAAATTGTTGAAAAATAGGTGTTTTTTACCCTTAATTTTTGGTCAAGTGAGTAAGTGTTTTTGGAAAAAAAAACAAAAATCTTCTGATAGGAAATTACACGTAGAACAAGATTGTTCATCACTATTTTTCAATTTTGAGGCTTATTTGAGGAGATATTCACGAAACCCCGGTTTTTAGCAGGCATTTACCCCTCCCCTGGGGGTAGCGGAGGGTTGTGGGGATGCCCATTCTAGTATGTTGTGTAGTGGACCATTACGAACCTAAAACGCGAAAAAAAATTAGGATTTAATTTTTGGGAGTTTGGTACATTTTTCCTCTTATTTGACTGGACTATTGTTGTTCATGTCCATCCTTTTCTTCCTATAATCACAAAATTTCCTTCTAAATGATCGTTCCTGTCCCTGAAATTATGGGCAAAGTATAAAAATCACATTCCTCAAGATCGTGCTTTCCTTAAAAAGAGAGGGAATGTCATTTTGAGTCAAAAATTATCTTTGATAATACAAACATCTTGTTTCATTCCTTCGACACTTTTTTCAAGCATTAAAAAACTGAAATAGGTCGATACAGGTAATCTAGGTAGAGGTACCTACCTATTCGTTCAAAAATATCCTGAGTTTAAAAAATGGTTATTTGATAAAAGATAGGATCCGATTAGACGTACGAATTACATCCCACATCGAATCCTGGACACGATAAGTCAAAAACCTCGCAGGTACGAAAGGTCCTTCCTCTGACACCGTTTTTATATTAATTTTACCAACCCCTGGCAACTTTTCGCATTAACGCAGCAATAGTAGCGAGTAAAATTTCAGGTGTCGGCATAGCTGATAGCCAGTCGGAGGTCGTAGCTTTGCAATCCATTAGTTAAATGAATCGACGGGACTCCCTCTGCGTGTTATTTACTTCCGTTGACGAAGATGCACGCAGAACCCTCAACTATACCTTATACTCTCTATACCTGCATAAATACGGCCGAAAAAAAAGACTGATAAAAGGTCGGAAAATACTTCGACTTCCTTCCCCAACGTACAGTAAATCATATTTCATTTAAGACTGTGACAAGTCATAAAATATTTCATTAATTTTCTATTTTTTTCTCTCCGCTGCTCACTTTATACCAAGTTAAGTAATTTTCTAGTCGCTAGGTAGGTATTAGGTACCTATGTTAATAACTTTAAAAGCTTTTTTCAAGATAACTTTTCTTGTAAACGCTTGTCAAAGGTAAATGATTATTTCAACCTTATCTTAGATTTAGCCTTTGAAATATCGACGTGAATTTTAATTACCTCTCGATTTCTTCCCACGCTCTGATTTTGATATTCGATATACGTTGGGATATTTTCGAAATCATCGTGTAAAATTAAATACTTCGCATCTGCGAGTAATAGGTACCAAAATACATAACAATACCGAAATGGAAATTTTTCTTGCATTTTAATATATTCAACGAGCCTGAGGCATTTTAACGTCGTTCGTTACAGTTTCAATTCATCTTCATCACGATTTTTTTATCCTTATCAGTACACTCCTAAATTACTTCTACGTATAAATTTCATACGTAGAATATTTTATTTAATCGTGAATTTTTACCATTACGCTTTATGGTCTTCATTAGCGATGAATTTTTTTTGGTCAAAAAATTTCAAGTTTTTTTTATTACATTCCAATGCAAATCAAGCATGAAAAAATTTGATAAAGTATGCAATTCATTAACAATTAGGCTGTCGGAAAGCGAGTAAACTAGTCCATAAACATGCTGCGGACTGAACGAAAACATCTGAGAGAAAAATTTCAAAAACTTGTTCATGACGAAGGTGGGCTTTGATACTCCGGAACACACCTCAATATGAATTTGCATACAATCGTCAGAGATAAGTTAGCCGAATATGTAAAGAAAAACGCTTACTAGGACAATAAAAACGTTCTAATGTGTTACAATAAAACTGAACGAAAAAAATGTGACTACAAGATATAATACTATAATAACCGAGAACAATGAATAAGACGCGAATACGTCGCTTCGAAAGACGGAAGGCGTTCCGTTAAGTAGATTCACTCGAGGTGATTGTGACGAAATTATACGAAAAGAATAACGATGAAGATTTTGTAGTTTTTTTCGGAACGTTTGTATATTTTCGTTTGAGTAAGACGATTTGAGGCTGAACTTTCTAAAAATTGTTTAAGAATAAGGTTGATGAAAGAGACAGGTTCGGAGGTGACTTGACTTTCAAGCTTCGAACTAATCTAGACAGTGTGTATCGTAAGGGGTTTGTAGGTTTTGTTTGGGTAGCTCCAAAAATCTGCTGGGCAGCTCCAAAAAAAATTTGGGTAGTTCAGAAAAAAGTTCTGAATAAACCTCCCCTTCAATAGTAAAATATTGATTAAGTAAATGAAGAAATTTCAACTTTTGAATGCCTTTTTTTAAAAATATTTTCGCCTTCGCTTCGCTCGGGTTCAGTATTTTAATACCTACAATTCATTTTCAAAATGATAGTAGAACCTTCTTCCCTACTAGCCCAAACAATTGAATATTTTCAAGTGATAAAACATTGTCCTTCGTATTCATCAAGGAACTTGGTGATAATTTTGAATGGAATTTTCAAAATTTTTTAGAAATTTTTGAAAGGAGAGGAACTTGTTTAGGAATGTCGTTTTTTTGGAAGTCAAAAAAGTAGCACGAAAAAATTCAGCTTCTGGATGCATTTTTTCGCCATATATTTGCTAAGGCTCGATAGATTTACACATTTAATTCTCAAAATGATGCCTTTCCATTCCGAACAATTGAATATTTTGAAACAGAAAAAATTGTCCTTCTCCTTTATTAGGGGACTTGGTGGCGATCTTGAATGGAATTTTCAAAATGGTTCGATATTTTTAGAAGGGAGGTGGCCATTAAGGAATTGGTTTTTTTAGAAGTTAAAAAGGTAGGTACTTAGCTCGAAAAAGCACAACTTTTTTATTTTCATCCCTCGAGATTTTTGTCCAAGTTTCGTACCTGATTCCAACTCTCATCATTTTTAAGTACCTACTAAGATTTTCTGATTCAACAGGAAATTGAAATTGGATTGCATATTTTTGTCCCTCCTCTGGGGGAGAGAGGGAGCCAGGTAGAAAAAAATTGTAAAAAACATTAATTTTCCAATTTGAACAGATCCAAAAAAATCTTAGAAGACACACTGAATCTAGAATCTTCGACAACTTTTTCATTTTTCACAAGAAATTTTTGTTAAAGAAAAAATGTGGATTTGATTTGGTAATAGAGACAAATTTTGGAAAATACTGTTTTAATCGATCAAATAGATCACCTTGGGCTTTTTTAATGTTTTTTTTTCAAAGGCTCAGAATGCTAAAAATTTTTACAGGCTCCAAAAGTCTCGAAATTGCGTTCTATGAATTCGTGAAAGACTTCCCAAAAAATTGAACCTTCCAGCCCAACTACAAGAAGGTTGAAAAGTTGCAGATCACGAATTTGACAAATTTTTGATTTTTACCAAATTCAAATCGCTCGCTTAAAAATCTCAAAATCGAGTCAAAAAAATTTTAGTCGCCTGAAATAATTTTTGATGAACATTTTCAACAATTTTCATAGCAGTGCTGTCAACTATACACTTTACTTTGTGCAATTTTTAGAAAATTTCAGTTGGCAGTACTGCTAAATACAAAAATTATCAAAAAATTGAATGATCTCAAGTTACTGAATGAACAATTTGGATTCTATGAAAATTTATGGTATTGGCAGCACTAGCGGGAAAATGTTTCGAAAAATTTCATTTAAAATTATGGTAAGTGGCCAAAATGAATTTTTTGGTTCGATTTTGAGGTGTTTGAGGAAATTTACTATCTGTAATGTAAAATAATAAGTCGTCACTCAGTATGATACACGAATACTTTATTTATTAATAAAGTATAAAGGAATAGGCAAGTTAAATAGAATAGACCGATTAGCTAAACTTGTCACTTCGTGACAGGACGAGACTCAAGATAATAATAATAATAAAAACAAAGATTTGATACAACAATTGTTGTATCGGTATTTGGCAATACTCGGCTGCCAACTCCCTTAAAACTATCCACTCTCAAGACAGAGAGCAGCCAGCAAGGGCCAAGTCTCACCATTACAGTAACTTTTCAACCTCCTTGTAAGAGGTAAAACCAGTTTCAAGGTGAACCGTTCAGGGAGGCGTAATAAAAAAAATTCAAGTAATTAGGTACCTATTTTTTTTTCTGCATCAAAAATGGCGTTATTGGGACCTGTTCAACACATCCAAATTTTTTTCCAATTAAATGTGTGAAGTCCTTTCCTTTTTTTTCGATTATCTATTTTATGAATATGGTTAGGGTTTTAAAAGTTACTTGTGCAGTATTTAGCTGAAACTGGGGCATACGTAGATGTATTGCAATCAGTATACTGCCATTCAAGTTTTTCAATATTGACTTGAAATTTTTTATGAGTTACTCTCGTTCTAAAATCGAAAAAATTACCAAATTCTCACCACCTACTTTTTGAAGGAGTCCACTAAGGGAGCTGAAAGTTTCCAAAGAAAACAAAAAAAATTGTGATATATCATTCAATATGTTTTTAGGAGGCACTGAGTACAAAATTTGTTTCAATTTCTCGATTTAACAGGTGATCAAAGTTTCAATTTTTGCCGTGTACATATTTTAAACGGGCAAAAATTTTTAAAAAAATCCGTAAAACCATGAACTGTTATGGGTCATGGATAGAAAATGTGAAGAGGAACAAAAAATGTTATGAACACATATTGCCTAATTTGAACATGGAAGGGGATATTCTTGATCAAAGATCTCATTTTTAGTAATTTTTCAGATTTATTAAAAATATTGAAATTCTTCAAAAAAAATTTGAACTGAGCTCCTACAAAATTGAAGACAGGCAAAAGCGCGTGTTTTCGTTTTCCACTCGTGTGTTGTGTAGAAATGGTAAATTTTATTTCAATTTTCATCATTTAATTTGGAAAAATCAAGATCTTCGATGAAGAGTAGCCCCTTTCATGTTCGAGTTATGCAATTATGTACGTATTAACATTTTTTGCTCCTCTCAACGTGTTCTATCCATTGGTTATATTATAACAATTTATGATTTTATGAAAAAAAATTTTTGCCCATTTAAAATAATATGTACATGGTAAAAATCAATATTTTGAATTCTCATTGCGGGAACAAAACTCAGAACTGGCAGCTAAAATTTTGGTGGTGTGGTACTTGAGCCAAGGTCTACCACTGACACCATTTTTCTTTAAAATCTCCGGGGGACACTTTATGAGGTTCCCTAGTCAGTTTGTGATTTGAATTCGCTCAGCCTTTCTAACCAGCCTTCCAATTTTGGACAAAATTTTGAAAAATTTCCGTTTTAAATGCTCCCAAGTACACTGATTTCAATTTTTAATTCAGTTTTGGAATTGGACAACCTCACTAGAGGTTTGGTAAAAAATTTGAAAGCATTAATGTAATTATCATTTGTAATGTTTTCAAAACCTTTAAGTTCGAAATTCTACTCAATTTTAGTATTTGACTCCCTTCCCCACAAGAAAAAGGAAAAATTGAAAATCCGAAAAAAAAAACAATATTGATGTTGAAATTTATGTTTTTGGAGACGGTCATTCTCGTTATGACAACGGTTTACCCTTGAAATCTAAATTAAGCTTTCCAAAATCGGGAAGTGATAGGATTTAAAATTCAAAAACTGGGATAAGAAGTGTTAAAATATAAGATTTCAGAGTCGATGATTCTCATTTTGAAAAGTATCAGACTCCAGAACTAAAATTAAGCATTCTAATTTTGGAATAGGATTCAAAATTTTGAAAAATTCAATATGGATGTTGAAATTCGATTCATATTTTGAAGGCTTAGTTTTGGTAATTTTAAAATTTTTAATTTTTCAACTTCCTATTATAGGGTCAGTTTTTTGAAAATACCTACTTACTTTTAAAAAAATCAAAATTTGATAAGAATGTAGATGTGTACTTGAAAAAGAATTTTCCTGCCAAAAATTCCAAAGTAGTACACTGTGATTCCTCCCCCTTCCTCCCTTCAGCCATCGGTGTACTCAAGTATCGATATTTTGGAAACTTCAGTGGAATAAATTAAACACTTAAATTTTAATATGTATTCAAGTTTTTAATGAACGTACAAAATATACTTGATACATATGGAAAGATAAAACAAATATTTTTACATACAAAAATATGTACACAAATAATACTTAATACCAGTACAATAATTAACAAACAGGAAAATATAAAAAAATTTCTGTGAAAGTAAATTAATTTAAAAATTGAAAATGATTGAGATATTAAGAGTGACAAAAAAACTCTTACGAACCCCTTTCCCCTTCCAAAAAAAATTATAAAAATGAAACAAGAAAACACAGCTGATAATCAGAACATTAATTACAGCTATCAACACCTCAGGTATTCATATGCCGTTTCATGTGCAAAGATAAATGATCAGAACGAGAAAACGATCGTTCACAAAACCTACATCTGAACGGTCGATCACCCGTATGTTTACGATAATGCCTAGTCAGTTCATCAGATCGAGCGAATTTCCATCCACAACCCTTCCACCCACACTGAAAAGGTTTCTCACCGGTGTGTGTTCTGTGATGAGCCTTTAAATGTGAAGATTTCGTGTACGTTTTTCCACAACCTATATGAGAGCACGTGTGCACAATGACTTTTCTCCTTTCCCAGTTTGGTCTGCGAGCTTTAGTAGGTAAATTTGATTTAGAAAAATTCGAGTTATAATTTTGAATTATTCCGTTTCCAGGGTAAGGAAATCGAGGATACTTGGATATGGAAGAGTAGAAAGGTGTAGGTGACTGGGTAGCATTCAAGTGACGACGCCAGCAAGATTCGGAATTCAAATCTGGCTTGGATTCTTCGACATATCCGCAATAATTAATAGGCTGATATTGATAACTAAATGATTTAGATCTATCACCGGTTACAAAAGTATGATTTTGATCTCTTTTATCGTTGTAATCGTAATTTATATCCGGATTGAATATCTCGTTACTGTTTTGATCGCATGTCGAATTATCATTTTCAGATTTGATTGAAACTGGAAAATACTGCGAAGGGATTTCTTCGGTTTTTTTAATATCGCAAACCGATGCGTGATGACGACTTGTGGTCGCATTTATCATACTGTATTGGTCGGTTTTACACATGTAAACATTGTTGTACGTGAAACTATCGACAAATATGTTATTGTGATCTGGAGAAGTTTGCGATAAATCTGTCCTATTCCAGCAATACGTTGTTTCTGGTTTGGAAATGGTCGATGAATCAAAGCTGCCATTCGTTTCATCGCATTTATCGCGACAGGCGAATATGAGATTGTTATTCGTTCCATTTTCCAATATCATCGTCTCAATGTCTTGCCAAACCTATGTACAATCAAATTATGTAAGTTGATAAAAAGTTATTATGCGTGTGTTCGATGCTAATAAATTACTTCTTAAGGTAAGCAACGCGAATTCAACAATTCGCATGATAAAGTGTACTAGTGTAATTTTCATGCATGCCTGGGTTGTCCTTGCTGGACGAGCGCGTGTTCTAAAACCGATCACGTGTCGTGAAGATTGTAGAAAGGGTTTAAAACAACCCCTCGTGTTTTACAACTGATGATATGCGTTATTGGATTATGAAGTTGTGTACTAAAATGCATTTTTATTTAAACATGTTGTACGTGGCGTGTTTTGGATATGGGGTTGGTTATTTTTGGATCTAATTGACTCCTTGAACATATAAAAGGATTAATGGAAAATCAATAGATGTGGTATTTTGTGCTGAAGATTACTGGGTAGGTATCTCTCATTCATGTTCAGAGACTTAACACTGGCCCTATCATATTCCGTTTAATTTAGAATGAATTAGCGAATTAGCATTAGTTTACAGGTTAGTACTCTCTCATTTTTGAATCAGTGAAATTTATCAACTAGACACACTGTGTCAAAAGAGCGGACTTCCTATTATATACAAACTAGAATTGAACTTGTGAAGCTCAACTTTCAATGCACGTATCAACTTCAAAATTTAATCATCTCTTCCTCTATACACATTCTAATTACTACGGAAATTTCAAGTCGATCGAACAACTCTGACTTGAGTTATGGTGATCGGTTCAGTTAAACGAGAGAAATCAAGTCGGTAAAATTGACCAATTACAAGCTTTTGAACTTTGGGCTCATTTTTCTCGAAAACGTGAGATTTTAAGAAAAATTCATGATAAATAGAGCTTGAAATTCCTAACCATTTTTTTGACCTCCATTTGTCTCTACAATGCACTGTTTCCGAGATATTTTTGAATAACTGAATAAATTTGAGCTTCAAAAGCTCAGCTTTCTATGCACAGATCACCTTCTGAATTGAATCAAATTTTCTCCTAAACACATTCTTATCACCATAAAAATTTCAAATCGATCGGTCGATTTTATTTATCTTGTCAGAGGGAGGTTTCAGAAAAATGAGCTTTGGAGTTTCAAAGCTCAGCTTTCTATGCACAGAGTTACACCAAAACATAATCAGTTTTTCTCCTGTACGATGTAAACTTACTGTAAAAATTTCAAAACGATTGGTTCAGTTGAACGAGAGAAATTGAGTCAGAAATATTGACCAATCACAACCCTTCCAACTTTCTCGAAAATGGTGAGCTTTTAAAACAAATTCATGAGAATCAAAGTTGTAGAGCTTAAAATTCCGAACCATCCGTTTGGTCACCGTTTTTTCTCTACAATGCACCATTTTCGAGATATTTTCCAAAAACTAAATAAACTTTGAGCTTCAAAAGCTCGACTTTCATTGCACGGATCGACTTCAAAATTTAATCAGCTTTTCTCCTGTATACGTTCTAACCACTGTAAAAATTTCAAGTCGATTGGTCAACTCTAACTTGAATTATAGGATCACAAAAATGAACTTGAAAGCTCCAAGCTCAGCTTTCTATGCACTGAATTGAACCAAAAAATGGTCATTTTCCCTCTTGCACCATCTACACCTACTACAGAAATTTCGAAACGATTGGTTCAGTTAAACGAGGGAAATTGAGGTGGAAAAATTGACCAATCACAGGCCTTCCAACTTTGAGCTCAAGCCTTATAAGGAATTTTTGATGAAGATTTTATCTGCCGACCACTGCCTCAAAGGGGCCATAAAATCAGTCTTTGTGTTGGTCTAAAAATGCCGACTCAGCGGGTGGTATTGCAAGGGTTCAAAGAAAATATTTTATCTGCCGACCCATTGTTGAAAAATATGATTAAATCGCATCAGAAAAGTTGACCAATCACAAGCCTCCAAACTTTGAGCTCAATTTTCTCGTAAATGGTGAGCTTTCAAGAAAAAGTCCTCAGAACCAAAGTTGTAGAGCGTGAAATTCCTGACTATCCTTTTGGCCTCCGTTTTCCTCTACGATGTGCCGTTCGGGAGATATTTTCGAAAAAACTGGATAAACTTTGAACTCGAAAAGCTCAACTTTCAAAGCACGGATCGACTTCAAAATTTAATCAGCTCTTCTCCAATGCACGTTCTAACAACTGTAAAAATTTCAAATCGATTGGTCAACTATAACGTGAGTTATCGCGTCAGAAAGAAATGTCCCAAAAATGAGCTTTAAAGTTGAAAAGCTCAGCTTTCTGGGCACAGAATTGCACCAAAAACTAATCAGCTCTTCTCCTGCATGAACTACACCTACTGTAAAAATTTCAGCCCAATCTGTTCAGTTTAGCGAGAGAAATCGCGTCAGAAAAAAAAAGCTTCAACAAATAAATAAATAAATAAATAAATAAATAAATAAAAAAACCTTTATGAATGCAATAGCGGATTCCCGCTAGAGCGGGAAGTCCGCTAAAAAATACTGAAAAACAGTCAGAATTGCAGCATAGGAATGAATCAGTGAAAATTTTTTCACTGAAAGCAGTCAGTGAAAAAAATCAGTGAAAATTCACTGAAAACTCGGTGATATTTATGAAATTTACTGAAAAATCAGTGAAATTCCTGTGAATAAGCAGTGAAAAATCACTGAAAATCAGCGAATTTCACTGATTTTTCCTATGCTGCAATTATGAATGTTTATCAGTGACTTTTCACTGATTCGGAATGAGAGAGTAGGTATGTCATGTACTAGGTATAGTAATTTGGGTCATTCCATCAAACTTCAACCAGGGTTTTGACCTCCTGATCTGTTGATTTTGATCGGAAAATTTTTTACAGACTTTGGTCACCCCAGTTTATTATTTTCTACTCAAAATTATTCTCTGAATTGAAGGGAGAGGATCGAAATCAGTATTTATTGCAATATTATCGAACTTTTAGCCCCAATTCCTCGCCCGGTAGTGGATGGTGATTTGAGTTAGGAGTCAAAATAGCCCCAGATCAGTGGCGTAGCCAGGATTTTGTCAATGGGGGGAGGGAAAGAACGAGTTTTTTTGTCAAATTTTCTGTGGTCGTTTTGAAACATATCGAGTATTTTTTTCATGGCGTATTTTGTAGTGATCGTATAACTGAGTCTGAGGTAGCGGGTGTGTAATGAAAAGACTGTAACAGTAACACAAAGATTTATAGGATTTTTGGAACAAACACTTTATACTGTCTAAATATGAATTAGCCAATTTTTGTGAAATTCCAACTTTTTGATTCTGTGAAATAAATTTATTTGAAAATCAGTGATTTTTCACTGATTTTTATTTAGCTAAAATTACTGAATTTTTTGACGAATTGGAAATTGATTAAGAAATCAGTAAGTTTTAACTAAAATACCAGCGAAAATAACCAAATTTCGATGAAAATTATTTCACTAATCCGAAGAAGGAAAATCTCATCAAATTTGATTGATTCAAATCGAAAGGATGATACTGTGTTCAAAAAATAAAGATAGTGAAATACTGCCCGAGCGAAGCTAGGGCGATTTTTTTTGAAAAAATCATGTTTGAAAAAAAAGGCCATGAGGCCATGGGGGGCGATCGTCCCAGTCGCCCCCCTTTGGCTACGACACTGCCCCAGATAGCAGTGATGGGAAACTGAAACTGAAACTGGAAACTGGAAAAAACTGAAACTGAAATTGAAAAACTGAAACCGAAATGAATTTCAGTTTCAGTCAAGTTTCAGTTCTTTTTAAATTTTCATTTCATTACACAGGTCGACACGATTTTTGTATCTGGGTTCCAATTGCCAAATTTTGGTTGCTTTCAGGATTACCTATGCAGAATCCCGTTCATTTTGATTCGAAATTCGAATCACGAATGATGAATCGTGAATCCTTTTCTTAGAAATGATTTTGAATCACTTTCCGGAAAATGATTCGTGATTCGTAATTTTCGAATCATTTAATGAAAATCCTGAAAATACCAAAATCCAGTTCGATTTTTCTGCAGTAAGTACCTCTCGCATATTAAAATATAATTTTAATCGATTTCAAAATGTGTGATTGTGTGACCTACAAATTCAAAACATCGCAATTTTCAAAATTCGACTCTGAATTATAACTGTTTAAAAAAAATTGCGACTTGAAATAATCTGGAAAATTTTTACTTCACGTTACTTCAAAATTTTCCCACCTAGAAATTTTTTCATTGCCAATTTTTAATCGTAAAATGTATTCTTAATTTTTTCAGAATTTTAAAATATTTACCAAATCTTGATTTTTTGTTGACATTTTTCAACTGATATGGTATCATTTGAGTTTTCCATCACTGCCAGATATGGATTCTAGAAGCCAAAAAATATACATTTCGATACCTTCCTCGACATGTATCAGAAAATTTTGATTTTAGCCCCACCTCTAATGATTTTTGTTTGAGTTAGAGATCAAAATAACCTCAGAAATGGATTCTTGGAGCCAAAAAGTATACATTTTGATACCTCGCTTGACATGAAAATTCCTCTTCCATCGTCTCCTTTCCTGAGGTCTTTTTGTTTTTTTTGAAAAAGTTGCTCCGTTAACGGATTTAGAAAGTCAAAAAACTTGGATTTTGATACAATATTATTGTATCTGATTATTTTTTACTTCAATTCCAACATTCTTGCTTTCATAGATCCTAGTTTGAGGTTGGGATTAAAATGAATTCAGAAATTGATTTAGGGGCATTGGCTGTAGGTACCATGAAGCCAAATTCACAAATTTTTTCTGGAGGTTTCTGGGTATTTGAAATAAGTACTTATTTTGACCAATTTTTCCTCAATTTTTGGGCGAAATATGCAATAATTTTTGGGTTACACCCTCCCCCTGGAGGTAGAAAAATTTGGAAAACAAAACTAAATAGAATCGAATGCTTCAGATCCAAAAACATCTTTATTTGTGTGTATTCGGCGTGATTTTGAAATAGTGTCACTATAAATCGACCCACAAATTTTTCAAAGCTGAAAATTGTGCTCCTTTATGATAAGCTCTTTCAAACATTTCAAACATTTTCTCTAGCTTCATTAAAAAATCAAATCAGTGAAAAAATATAGTGAATGCACCTCAACTTGACAGTTATCGCCAATAATTTTTTATTGGAATTACATACCACTATTGAGTAGGTACCTAGCATATGATTTATGACGCGTTTAGAAGAAGGTTGATTTTGAATTTATTCTCAGTTTTGGGATTTAGGTAAGTAACGCTCACGTCCTCTCTGTCTACGTATCTCCCATTCAAAATTGAAGGAGAAAAGAAAAAGCCGAGGAAGTAAAATCTTGGAATTGAGCATAAAATTGAACTCAGCGTAATCGAAAATTTTTCTCCAGTGCTGGAAAATTTCAAAATTTTCTGGAGGCTCCGAAAAGTCTCGAAGCTGCTTCCAATCAACTCGGGAGGTCAGAAATAGGGTATATACTAAATTTCAGCTTTTTTCGTTGATTAGATCCAATTTCCATTTTTTGCGGGGCGATGAAATAATTTTGAAATTTCAAAAATTCGCCAAAATTCGAGCAATGAATTTCAGCACTTGAAATTTTGGGTATGGGGCTCTTCTATGATGCACTTTTGATTTATTTTCATTTCGAGTCATAATTTTATTTCGAATTGGGATAATTTCCTTGTCAGATACATTGGAAAACATACAAAATGAATTAACACGCAACATTTTTCTTCTTTTTTTTTGCATTTTTAGAACCTTCGACAGACATTTCAAAGAGAAAGCACCGTCGAAGTGAGATGACGTATAAGAAATTCTAACCCGACATTTGAAAACTTGAAGGGAACTCCTGAATGCAATACGTCTACCTCTAATTTATAGTCTTTTGCATAATCTGAAAAACAACCCAAAATAGTCCAAAAAGGCAACAAAGGCCTTTTGGATCAAGGTAAAATTTTCAGAATCTGTTTAATAGGTCCTAATGATGATTATCTTTAATTCTAGGTGGAAAAAATTTCAAATGCTTAAATTTTTCACGAATTTTAAAAAAATTTGTATGAACAAAAAATAGCATGATTTTTTCACACTTCTCTCACCTTTCTCCCTTTTGAGCCGAATGAACCTGAAAAAATCTCATTCGAGAAAAAAAGTTGAATTATAAAAATCTACTGTGATTTGGTAGCTAAATGGTGGTGTTGGGGGGGAGGGGTACACAAAATCAATTAACAAACTGCTCTATCACATTTCAAACATTTCCACGTTTTCATGGCTTTTTAACGACCAATAGAGGTATAAAATTGATTTTGTGATCTTGTAATTTTAATTGAAAAATTTAGTTATTGAAAATCACGTTTTTTGCACTCAAGTACCTATCACCAAATCAACTAAATTCTTAAATTAAAATCACAAGATCACAAAACCAATTTATATTACCTCTATTAGCCGTTAAAACCCCCATAAATTCGTTAAATTTATAGCTCAAAAAAATCGTCCAATAATTTCTGAAAATTTTCCACCGAAAAGAAAGTATTCGCTCCAAAAATTCAAAATAAGTAGGTAATGAAATATCAGCAAAAAATCGGTTCTTCTTCGATCAAAAACTAATCATTAAAAAAGAAGCGTATAAAAAATGTAAAAAAATAGGTAGGTACTTGAATTAATCTGAATATCCTTAACAACTTTGTATCAGTATAGTATATTTAAAAGATGTTAAAAATATCTAATATTACAAAAATAAAAACCAGAAAGGCCGGCGGTTATGTAGTACGATTTCTTAATGTACCTACCTAATAATTTAAATAACACTCGTGTAAAAAGTTCCACTCAATAAGATTTTGTTCTAAGTTGAAATAAAATTTGAATAATTATATAAAAATGATAGTCAGCCGCTTAGCCTATTTTATCACACAGAAACAAACTGTTGATTGTTGGATTAAAAACCGGTATAAATAGGTGGGTGAAATTAGATAGGTATTTAGATACTATTTTGATTAAAATTATTTCAAACAGTAGCCAAAATTTTATGCAGGAAAATTATTCAAATGTGTACATCAAATATGCAATTTTTTTTCTTAAATTGGTTAAAATTATCTACTTACTTCTTGAAAATCGGACATAGTTGTTATTCGAACCATGAATTCGTTATTTTGGAATCGCGACAGGTTAAAATTCCAATTAAACTATGAAAAATATAATCGCACTGAAATTACCATTGTTACGGTGATAAGATTATGAGCAATGAAAATTTTCAACAGATAAGTTGATGTTAAAAAAACGAGGCTGTCCAAAGGGCGGTCATAAATGTGACACTAGGCAGAAGGCACCAATCAGCCAAAAGCATCTCGCTTCATAAACTTTTCCGTTAATTTATTATCAGAAAGGAAATAACAGATTTTACGCTTTCATAGACGGTAACCAATGTACTCTCCATTCATGCGATTGGCGGTATATAGGCCTGAATGTAAATAGTTAACATGTGGTTTATAGAATACACATTCAATTATGGCGGTATAAAGAAAAACAACGTGTCGTAGGCGTTTTGATTGTTGGACTTGGAATTTTGATCTGGTATAAATACCAACATTTTTGCATTGTTGTCTTGGTTTTTTTTTTACGAGTAAATAAAATCATCTTATTGGAGTGGTTTTAGATTTATTGTGTTTAAATATCTGTAATGAAAATGTAGGTATCTGGTATCTGCCTGTTGGATATTCATTTTGAAAAAAAATTGTGCCATTTTTTGCATACCTAAGTGAAATTAATTTATTGGTATTAAAATTCTATCTGTCTCGAGGAAATATTATATTCTTTAAATTCGTGAATTATAAATATTAATTCCATATCATTATCAGAGCACACTTGTACTCCTAATTTTAGGTTTAACTATAAGGTATCTGTACGAATCTTGCATAAAAATATATTTACCAACTCGTTATAATATTCCAGTTCAGTAGGTAGGCAATCTATATTTAAAATTTGTTTGCAAGATACTGCCAATACATATTTTATTGATTTCTACAACTTATGAATTTTTATGCTTATTAAATGTGTTATTTTATTTAGAAATTCTATAATAGGTAACTAAGTGATTTTTCTGTTTATTTAAAGAAAGTGAGCAAATGCAAAAAATTGGCATGCGTTATTAGATATCCAAATACCTATAGAAATGCAGAATAAAAATTTTGTTAATTGGGTACGTATTTCGATAGGTATTCTGATCTGATACTTTTTACTTGTGAAAAATTAATACATTCTATCAAATTTACATCTAATTTATAAAATGTAGGAATTGAAAATCTATAATTAGGGTTAAAAAATTAAAATGAAGCCGAAGGTATTAATTATTAGAAGCCCAGGTGCAGACTACAGAAGACAGGTTGAAGTGCATAATATGTACTTATGTAGGTAAGTATACCATGAATGACCGTGAATGATTTTAGTATTTTACTGTAGTCAATCAGTTTTATTTTTACGATAAATATGTACTAATTGATTTAAAAATTTTGACGTAAAAATTAGGTAGGTGTAAAATACGAAACAGAAAGCTTTCAGACTTAGAAAGCAGTCCACTTAACATGTTTGCATATTCGACAACCCAACTACTCACCACCCTCCCACTCACCCTTTAAAACGCGAACAAAAACTATAGTTTGTACTTTGTACGTATTTTTTCGTCAAACGTCGTCTGAACTGAAGATAATCACTAATCAGTTAATCAATGTGGACTTGGAGGCAGGGAATAGGAGTCGACTCCGAAGTCGGAGTGAAAATGATGACAAATTGACTCCGGAGTCGAGCCGAAGTCAGGGAGTCAAGCCGGAGTCAGGAGTCAAGGTAACAGGTTGACTCCGGAGTCAAACATGAGTCCGAGTAGAGGTCTGAAATTGACTCCGGAGTCAAGGTGGAGTAAGGATTCAGGGTTTGAATTTGACTCCGGAATCAAGGTGGAGTCAGTGAGTGAAGGTCAAAAATTAACTCCGGAGTCAGGAGTCAAAGTAACAGGTCGACTCCGGAGTCAAACGTGAGTCCGAGTCGAGGTCTGAAATTGACTCCGGAGTCAAGGTGGAGTCAGGAGTCAGGGTTTGAGTTTGACACCAGAGTCAAGGTGGAGTCTGGAGTCGAGTTCTGAAAGTGACTCCGGAGTCGACATCAAAACAACTTGGTAAAAGTTTCACCATTTGAAGCAGCAGCCTTTAACTTTTTACTCTTCCCAACTAGGCTAGAAATTTGACAATGAAGATATTTTTGAAAATTTTACAAGAAAAAAATTATTGAAAATTGTCTTACAAGGGAGGTACCCCAACTCGGAGTAAAATTTTGAGCTGAAACGAAAATAAATCGAAAGTACATCATAAAAGAACCTCATATCCGAAATTTCAGTTGCTGAAACTCATTGCACGAATTTTGAAATTTCAAAATTACCTACCTCATCGCCCTGTAAAGCATGGAAATTTGATCTAATCAACGAAAAAAGCTGAAATTTGGTATATACCCAAATTTCGACTTTCCAAATCGATTGGAAGCGGTATTGCAACGTTTCGAAGGCTCAATAAAATTTTGGAATTTTTCCCGCACCGGAGAAAACCTCATAAAAACGGTCCATACGAAGTTCATCATCTATAATCGTGGATTACCTACCCATTTTCGTGACCTATTTGATCGATTAGGCACAATTTTTCGAAATTTGGGTAATCCACGATTATAGGTGGGGAAGTTCATATGAACCATTTTTATAAAATTTTCTCCAGTGCTGAGAAATTCAAAAAAAAAATTGAGCTCCCGAAACGACCCGAACCCACTTTCAATCGATTCGGGAAGTCGAAAATAAGACATATCAAATTTCAACTTTTTTGTGTAGATGAAATTTTCATATTTTGCGAGGCAATGAGGTAATTTTGAAATTTTCAAAAATTCGAAAAATTCGAAAAATGAACTTCAGCACCTGAAAATTTGGATATGGGGTTCTTTTATGAGGTAAGTACGTTCGATTTGTTAGAAAATTTGAAAAAAATCTCCAAAAATTGTTGTATAGTATGGTTATTTTCTCCCCACTATTCATTGGCATTCATTTTTCATTTTGGGTTCATGCTGCAAGAGGTCCTCACTTCTTCATATCTTAAGATGTTCAGTAAGTACATAATCGAAAAATTGATTTTTTTTCTGAAACAAGTAACGTTAGAACTTGGCTAGCTGCTTATGAATATCGTGAGTTATAGAAATCATCAGCAACAATTTTCCCACTGTCCAATATTTTGAGAAACATGTAAAATGTACTTACAATTGAGTACATATCAATGAATCTTTCTTAATTTTGGAAAAATAGCCTGCACTAAGGACAAGGATGATAAGGGAAAACGTTGTGGATAATTTTTATGGGTTAAAGTCTTCTTAGGTATAGGTACAAACATCATTTTAAGAATGAAAATTCAAAACGATTTTTTGAATTGTTTTTCTGAATACTTTTTTAGATACCTATTAAAAATTAAAATATTCTTACGAAAAAAGTTAATTTTTTTTTGAAGATCACCTAAAAAATGAAATGAAAAAAGTAGGAGTAAATGACTTTTGAGTGAAAATATTCATACCTAATAAGAACATTTGCCATTTCCATAAAGTTTTGTGCATACATTTTTATGCCGAGTGGAAAGAGGTAAAGGTAGCATCGGAAGATTATTTTACAAGGTACCTAGCCTACCTACTACCTACCTAGTTTCGATGTCTAGACACACAATCTTTGTGCGAACCCTCAATTTAAATTTTTACAAAACAGGCAATCACCTCTCCTTTCCATAAAAAATTCACTTTTTGTGGATTTTGAATTCTCAATAAAAAAATCTACAATAATTATTTCTGAAGTTTTTGGTGATAACCTTGATATGAATATTTTTACACCGTGAAATTATTAAAAGATATTTTTTCATCGTTTCGTAAATTTTTTTTTAATAAAACTTGCACAATTGTTTTTTTTTTAATTCAGAGGAAGCGTGGAAAAGGAGAATGATGGAAAATTTCCCCAGATGGCTTTTTCTTCGGTAAAAATTGACATTTCAAAATTATTTTAAGAAATATTTTTCAAAAATGATTATTTTTATATTTTTTACGAAAAATTTAAAATCCTTGGAAAAAGTGATTTTTCAGTATGCCCTTAAAAAAATGGATATGACTATATTTTAGGGTAAAAAAATCTACACTATTTTCGAAAGTATTTTTTGTCAAGATTTTGAAAAATCTTCAAAAAGAGGTAGTAAAATTTTGCTAGTTGTGAAGGGGTAAAAGTTGGATCAGGGGTAAATTTTTCTTCAAATCGTTTTGATATCAAAACGAGAAACATTTTTCGTAATAATCCTCCTCTCCCTCTTTCATGCAACTTTCAAAAAAAATGGCAAAAAATAAAACGATAACTCATGCTATCCACATTATTTTTCGAACAGAATAATTATTTTCAGAAAAATTATCCTTTTATGCCAGAAATTTCTATTTTCTGAAAAATAGCACTTTTGGGAAAAATTACAATTTTTATTAAAAGGTCATTTTTTGTGAAAATTTGAATTTTTTGAATTTTTTACTTTACCTCGAAAATGTCCATTTTTCAAAGGCACCAAAATCCAGGAAAAATGCCAAGTATATTCAACAGTTTCAGTCTACTCCAGCCCAATTATGATGCTTTTTTGGATATTTTTTTGAAAATGCGTCTCCTCAAACCTCCCACAACTCTGGCGAATTTCATGGATTTTTTTACTATCATCCAAAAAGGATTATTTTTCAGGAAGTCGTGATTTTTAGGAGAAAATGCCCTATTTGCTGAAAATTTACGAGCCTACTTTCTCATTAGTGTATCAAAGGAGTAAAGGAGGTGAGTTTTTTGATCCGTAGGGACAGATAAATATACCCCCCCTTCCCACACACACACACACCTAGGAATTTTTTTTAAAGAGGCTGTCTTAAAATTGGAAATCACAAAAATTCACCAAGTAGCTGATACAAATTGACCCGAAATTGTTTCCAATCAATTCTTTGGATTAAAATGTATTACTACACCAAATTTTGACTCACTATATTTTGAATTTGAATTTTTGAAAATTCACTTACCTATTCGAAAAATGAACATGACCATTGAAAATTTTGGATCGGGAGGATTTTTTAAATTAAGATCTCTTCATCGATTTTCGTCTGAACTAGAATGAAATTCTGGAAAAATTTCATTTTCAAAAAATGGACCTATTGGTGCATTATTTGAAAAAATTTCCTCGAACGTCAACGATCATTAAATTTCGTATCGACATTTATTTTTTCGAACTGTTTTCCAATTCCTAGAAAATAAGTTACCATAAATGAAAAATGTAGGTAGATGGTATTTACTACTTACACTTACGTATCATTCATAAATATGTATGTAGATCTATAAATATGATCCGGATTAATTCTACCCACACATTAACCATATAGCACTGAATCATTATCAAGATATGTGAATATACGTAGTAAGTAAGCAGTATCTCGGAACTCGGATCAGGTACCTTATAGAACCTACAGCTACCACATTAATTGAAATGTAAACCATAAACTAACGGGAAAGTTCACAGGTACATATTGAATTTGAATTGTATTTCTTATCAAAGTGATAGGTAATGGGTATTTATTAGCTGCGTACTTAAACGTATATTAATTACTTTGTAAAGCTGCGAGATAGATAAATGTTTTCGTATTCATTCGTTAGGTACAGTTTTGTGATATATACACAATTGTTCAACGATTAATTTTCCATTTATCTTGCACAAGGCCACGATCAATATGAATTGAAATTTGAGTCGAGGTTCCATAATGGAAAAAAACTATATTTATGAATGAGTTGTTGTTTGTATAAAGTAGAATAGAAATACGTTTGGGATACCGGATCAGCATGCTAGAAAAATATTTTAAAATAATATTTAGGTAGGCAAAAAAAAATCAATCAAAATCTTACGTATTTTTTAAACAAAAATTAGGTAGGTAGGTACTCTATTTTTATAAATAATCCAAATTGATTAATATTTGACTTTATCGCGGAGAATGAAAGTGTAGGATATTTTTACAAATTAAACGATGAAATTCACGTGGCTTTTACATACATTTCCAAGGTAAAGTTAATTAGTGCGGATAAAATTTATAAAAAAGATAGGTCGAGGTAACTGGATGGAAGGGAAGGTACAACATGCATTGTAACGGTGGTTCGGTTCGCATTAACCAAATTAATTTTTAATATTTCGCAACAACTAGGAAATCCAAAGTCGCCTTAGGCAATCGACGTATAACAACATAAAAGATCAATTTAAAATCAACCTATGTTGGTAAACAACGAACAATTAGGAGAATTACGAATAAGTTTTTTTCATTTCACGATCTGCTGTATTTGTACAGATACAGGGGGATATTTCGGTAAAAATCTTGAACGCAGCGTTGTATCATTGAAAACTCTCGGAAAACTTGGATGTAGAGTACATCGAGTTCCTATAACAATCGTAGGGGTGCGGCATCACTTTTCAACCGGTTGTCGTGAAACGTTACGCTATGAAGCGCAGATTACAATGAGAATATTACACGGTAAATTAAACCCGAAACGTACTGTAGCTATCTAATTATATTGTTTGGGCAGATTTCATTGACTATTATCACCGGAAGGTAAACACATATTATTCCTAATCTTCCGTTGGACTGCGCTTTATAACAAATAACCATCAATTCTCTCGGACCGACTCGTAAATCACATAAGCGAAGAAAGGCGCTTTTCTATTGGAGGAAATAACCACTCCTTTCTCGAGTTGGACCGAAAAAAAGGGGCCAAGAGCGCGGGTGATGTTTGAATATTCGCGATGACAATGTAGAAATATGAAATCCGGGATTTGGATGTACCTGTTTGTCAAGGTGCCAGATCATGAGACGAGTGAGGCACTTGAAATTGTACTTATTTCTTGAAATAATTGTGGATGATCAATTTAGAAAGGATCGGAAAAAAATTAACTTAGAGACGAACCGGAATCGGTGAGGACAGGGGGAGGGGTTAAAATCGCCAAAGTCCTGACAAGATGAAATGAGCGAATCATTCTGAAATAAGAACAAGAAGTAATTTTCAGGGTTTTTTTCGGAAAATCAATTTGGTATAGAAATTAGAAAAATATCACTTTTGACCTGAAAGTGACCTTGAAAAATATAACATCTGAGGCATTTTTTAGTCGATTGAAATGAAACTTGGTATTTTTCAAAATTCGAAGGTGGTATCGTAGGAAGTTGTGTTAGGTACTCAATATATCAAAACGACTTGTAAAAATTTCACACATTCCTGACTTCACCTTTACGGCTGATTCCATGCCAATTCGAGCAGGTTTTGACCTTGGGTCTTCCAATTTCGCTCAAAATTTTTTTATGGGTTCCCCTCAATGGTCTAATGAAGGGATTGCCGTCATTTTGATCCTAACCTTTCAGGGAGTGAGAGTGGCCCTCATAATTCTTGCACAATTGAGATATTTTGCAAAACGTCTAAACTTTGAAGGCTCATATCTCGAGGTTAGTTTAGTCAAAAATGAATCTTTTGGTGTGGTTTTGAAGAGAATTGAAAGAAGATTCAAAATTGGTACTCACATTTTGAAAAGTTCGAAGCTAAGGGTTTGTGATAAAAGCTCAACTTTTATAATAATCACAGAAGCTAAGGGCTACCATTTAAAAATCTGAAAAAATTACTATACGGAGAATTTTTTATGTATTTTTCAACTGATTAATCTTCTAGGTGGGATCTCAACACCCCTAGAGAGCACAGAGGTCTTCAATTTTGGTCAAAATTCAAAAAAATTATAAAAATGAAGTAGCACATCGATTTCTACTAATTAAGAGACGCTGAGTTCGAATATGTGTTCAGTTTTTTCATCCGACCCCACTGAACCCCCCATCAACCCCCCTGATAAGGTCAAAATTTGAAAAAAAAAATTAAAAATAACGTGTGGCATGACGTTTGTTAGGTTTTTGAGGGCACTGAGTTCGAATATTTACTAATTTTTTGGATTCGACTCCTCAGTGTCTCCTAACCCTTTCAATTTTGAGAACCCCTCTTTTCCAATCTGCCTCCCCCATGCCCTACAATGACCCCCAATTCATCAAAAGACTGGAAATGTTGGATTTTTTTTAAATGATAATGAAGCTTTAAGCCACAAAAAGTAGATTTAATATAAGAAAAATGACTGCATTGTACATTATAATTACTTACATTACAACTAAATAACCAACACAATAAAAGTAATTAATAATCACAATCATTACTAAATATCAACATTGGTGCCTAACTAAACAAAAATTAGAAATTAAAAAAAAAGTAGATCGGAAAAGTAAGTGGATAAGTGAGCTCAGCACCCACAAATTAGTAGAAATCGATATGCCGCACAATATTTTCATTTTTTTTTCAAGGGTTTCTCAAAATTGGGAGGATTAAGGAAAACTAAGGGGTCGAATCCAAAAAATGAGCAAATATTCGAACTCAGTGCCCCCAAAAACCTAACAAACGACATGTCACACGGTATTTTTCACTTTTTTGAATTTTGACCTTATCAAAGGGGTTGATAGGGGGTTCAGTGGGGTCGGATGAAAAAACTGAGCACATATTCGAACTCAGCGTCTTCAAATTAGTAAAAAATTGATGTGCTATTTCATTTTTGAACTTTTTTTGTATTTTGACCAAAATTGAGGACTCCTGTGCTCCCTAGGGGTGTTGAGATCCCATCTTGAAAAGTAATTAGTTGAAAAATACAAAAAAAATTCTTCTTACAGTAATTTTTTCAGATTTTTAAATGGTAGCCCTTAGCTTTTGTAATTATCATGAAAGTTAAGCTTTCATCACAAAAGCACAGCTTTGAACTTTTCAAAATGTAATTACCAATTTTGAACCTTTCAATTCTCTATAAAACCGCACCAAAAGATTCATTTTTGACTCAACCAATCTCGAGATATGAGCCCTCAAAGTTTAGCTGTTTTGCAAAAAATCCCAATTGTGCGAAAATTATGAGGGCCACCCCCCCCCCCCTGAAGGGTTAGGATCGAAATGACAGTGATTCCTTCATTAGACTATCGAGGGGAACCCGTAAAAAAAATTTGAGCGAAATCGGAAGACCCAAGGTCAAAAGTCAAAACATGCTCGAGTTGACATAGAATGAGCCTTAAACCTCTTCCTAGCCTGTTCTAAAATCTGAATAATATGGTCAAAAGATCTTGAAAAATTGAAAAAAATCGAAAATTGTTTTGCTATGGATGTTTTTGCTAATTATAATTGACATCTATTTTTCATATTTGTGAGCCTGGATATACAAACCACCCTTAGGTGTAAAAAATTGGTTTTTGAGTGGAGGTTCTCCTTTGATTCTATACCTTCTGAAACGCCCAAAATCAGTGTCAACTCAGAAATATATTTTTTACACCTAAAGGTGGTTTCTATATCCAGGCTCACATTTATTCATACTTCTCCGTTTCTCTTATTTTTCAAGTGTTCTTCAAAAATATCAATTTTTCTATGTTTAAAACAGAGGAAAAAAAGTTGGGAAAATTATTCCTCAGATCAAATTTTAAGACAGAGTAGAGGAAGGGAAGTAAAGGTGAGGTGGAGTCAAAATGTGAACTTTTTATAACCTCGTTTCAAAATTTGGACACAATTTTCTAGTTAGGTACTCTTCTTTTCAAAGTTGGAAAAAAAGTGCACTCCTCTAGGGAACATTCAAAAATGTTTTAGATTTTTTACCTCAAAAATGACCTTTACTTCAAAAAGCCGCAAAGATGTAAATTGTCAAAAAAAATGTCACATGTGCTTGAGCGAGTACCTAAATTTTTTCAGTTCTAAAACGTGGGGCAAACGTAATATTGGAATATTCCCAACTCGAAAATAAAAATTCTTCTATTTTTTCTCACTGAAAACGAAAATTTCGCAAAAGATAATTTTTAGACAAAAATTCAATTTTTTTTTTAGCTAAGACTGGTGCTTCTTTCTCTGCCCCCCCCCCTCCAAATAGGTTCAGTCCAACCTTATCTTTGGATTTCGGCGCGTCTGTTTTACCTAAGTGTGTGATTTTCCAGAATAAAATTTTCATTTTTTAGCCTCGAGAGGTAGAGCTAAGGTGAGCTCATTTTTGAAAACAATGCAGTTTTACCATTTTTGGACAGCGCCATCGCCACCTGCTTCAAACTTTGGTCATTTGCTCATTTCCATAAGAAAAGTGCGATTTGAGTTTCCACACTTCTTTGCCCAATTGACTTTGAGCAGGTTGAAAAATTGCAGATCACAAAATTGAAGGCTCTTTAATTTTTGTATACCTAACCTAATTCAATAATATTGTCCATTCAAACACCAAAAAATTTTGGTTATCACTTATCAAAAATAAATTTTGATGAAATTTTTCAATTTTTATAAAATTTTAGTTGGTAGCACTACTGCAAAAAATTCTTAAAAATTATTAATTTTTATGCCAAAAATTTTCTGGAATACTGTTCACGTCATCGAATGAATTACTTGAATGTTATGCACTTGGTATCATTGCAATGCAATTTTTTTGGAGAATTTCATCAGAATTTATTCTTGATTAAATGATTAGGTATACAATTTTTTGCTAGAATTTGAGCGTCATCTGTAATATAGGTATGATTTTAGTAATTTTACAACATTTCAGTTGGCAGCACTGCTACAATTTTTTTCCACGATTTTTTCTTGATTATTAGAATTTAATTCGTTTACATCGAAAAAATTTTTACATCATTTTTCAGGTCATTAAATGAACAACTTGAATTTTACAAAAATTAAATTGGTTGTAAAGTGCAGTTGGCGGCACTGTCGTCAATTTATGCAATTTTTTAAATAATTTCATCAGATTTTATTCTTGGTGACTAAAAAAAAGTTTGGTCCGAATCTGAGGAGTTTGAGAAGATCTAAATTTGATAAAAATTATAAAATCTTCAAGTTTACGTTTTACAACTTTTCATTCCTTGGTATTCAATTTTAAGGTCAATTAAAAAAATGAGAGTGGAATACCTAGAAACTCAAACTGCCCCTTTTCTTGGATTAATCTGCAGATAGCAGACCCAAAATTGGCAAAAAATTGCATTTTTTTCAAGGACACTACTTTGAGTACCTCTACATGTATTTCCACTCTCTTATAAATACATGAGATAGAGTTTCAATTTTTTTCAGATTTCCCTTTTTTCAAAGTAAATTACGTCACCAATTTTCGTCAAAATCTCACATTTCGAAATGCATTTGGTTTTTCACTCCCTCCTCCTCGTGAACATTCCCCACCCAATAAACGTGCTTTGCATTGTTTCATCAATTTTCGTGTCAAATAAATTGCCTAACCAAAATGCCTGAAAAATCAACCAATTTTTCTCAACATAAATAACCGTTGCAAGTTTTATAACAGAATAATTTTGTGAAAAATAGAAACAACTTTCCTTCGAAGAAAATAAAACAAACATTTAAAAATGTTTAATATCCGAATAAACAAACTAAACACTTCCGTACTCTCAAACACAACTTAAAAAAATACTTTAAATTAGACGTAACAAAAATACATATTGAGATTGAAAACTTTTACAAATCGATTAACATATTAAACTAAAATGAAAGAACTTTTTAAAAAATAACCATGGTAGTTATTTTAATTTTTTTAATTTTAAAAATACCATAATCTACTTAAATAATGTTAAGTCCAGAGGCGTGACTAACGGGGGGGGTGTGGGGGGGTGCGTCACCCCCCCAGACGATTCCAAAGTTGAGAAAAGTTGGGAAAATCAGGAAAAAGTGGGAAAATTGGGAAAAGTTGGGACTTGTCCCAACTTTTCCGCAGTTTGAATTTTGGAAAGTCGAAAAAATTTAAGAAAATCACAATCCCTAATCAAATTTTAGGAAAACTGGGTACAATTGAGATTTTCAACTTTTTTCCAAATTGTCCCTACTTTTTTGAAGTTTGGATTTGGGAAAGCTGAAAAAATTGAGAATATCACAATCCCTAATTTGGACTTGGAAAATTGTGTGAATTTGGGATTCCCAACTTTTTCCCAACTTATTCCAATTCTCTCAAGTTTAGATTCAAAAAAGTTAAAATTCCCAAGTTTTTGAAAAGTTGTACTTACTTGGGAACGTTGAAAAAACTTGAGAATATCGAAAAAGTTGGTTGCAAATTGTGTAAAATAGCTAAAATTTCGTTTAAAACAACATTTAAAATCACAAATTTTTTATATGGAAGTAATAGAAATTTTTCAAAGAATAATCTATTGAAAAAATAATTATTTTTGTTTTAAAAATCACTAACTTTTCAAATTTTAGCCCTCGCTTCGCTCGGGCATATACCAACACCTAGGCAAACCAATGTAATTACTTAAGAAGTATGAGTTGAGGACTTCACCTATTAATTTGAAAAATGAAAAAATTTCAGCTTTTGTATATACTTTTTCTTCAAAAATTTTCGCCCTCGCTACTTACAATGATATGAACACTCTCATCTTCTATCTCAGACAATATTGAATACTTTTTGAAGGGGGAAAAAAATTTCTTTCTCATTTATTATTGGTTTTACAGGCCTTAGACAGAAATCAGCTTTTAAATGGCTGTCCCCTATTTTCACGCTTAGTCACTAAAGCCACCCTTTTTCGCCAAATGATCACTATTGAACCCCTTTGTTTTTTTTCAAGACATGCTTTTCAAAAACCTTTAAGAAGGAATTCAAAATAGTGGTTCTTTTGCTTATTTTATCATACATTTTTCAAAAAAAAATAATTGCCCTCGCTTCGCTCGGGTTAAATATTACGTTCCATATCTTGCAAATTGTTTTTCTATTTGTTGTGATGTCAGTGACCACGATGTTGAAAACAGAAAGCAGGAATAGAGAAGAATTCGAAAGTATTGGTCACATTTTGGAAAATCTCAATGAGAGAAGTGTGTTGAATTTTCAATTTTTGAAAGTCTATTTTCGCTAAAAAATTTTGCCCTCGCTTCGCTCGGGCTCAACACATTATTAAATCTGTATAAATCTTAACAAAATAATTATCAATACATATGTTACCTAGTCTAACCTAGATTTTTTTATTTACTGAAACAAGGTAAAAATTGCGATGGCTTGCGTGCAATTTATGAAAAGTTCCCTTTTTTTGAAAATGTAATTAGCAAATCTTTTATTTTCACCCCTTCAGACTTTTGCCTAAGTTTCGTCTCTGTCCATATCACTGCCTCTCAAGGCTGCATTCAAGTTGAAATTTGAAATTTTGTCAAGTGTGTTTATTTGTTTTTTTTTCACAACACCTGGGCAGCCACGATAAAAATTACCTAGTTGGGAATTTTTTTTGGGAAGTAGGAAAAATAGTTGGGAATTTCTCGGAAAATAGTTGGGAAAATTTGAGCTTCACCCCCCCAGAAATATTGCTTCGTCACGCCTCTGGTTAAGTCGAATGAAAATTTGAAAGTAATGTTAAATTTGGTAACTATTACAAAATAAAAATACAGATTTCTCCAATTTAAAAAAAAAGTGCAAAAATACGAACGCTTTGATAAATAATTAGCATTAGAGTTTCATGTTAAATACGAATTCTTATTTGTGCAATAAATAAAAAAAATAAAAAAAGCGAACAAGTCGAAGAAATGCAGAGAAAAAAGCTTCGTATGAGAAAAGCACAATGGCACTAAATACATTACGTTCGATTAGAACCTTCATTCCATTAAATTAAATAATTCAACCGGTCGTTTGTTCTGTTAGCTTAAAGCAGAATAAATTATAGATATCTTTACAAACTCTTCATCTCTAAAACACCATTATATGGTTCATTGCTCAATTTTCCACACATTAAAAATTAAAAAAATTAGAAATATGATTTTTTTGGTGTTAAAAAAAATACCTACACCGACGTAATGGAAATATTAAAAATAAACATAGGAAATGAATCAAGGTGGTCACATTGTGAGCTTCGCCAAGGATAGGTGATTTGTACTGGTGCATTTGCTTAAGAAACAAAACAAGCATAAAAAAAATAGAAAAAAGCTCGTATTAGCGATACAAAATATAGCTCATCGATAGGATAAAAATATTTCCATAACTATTGATAATTTATTTTAAAATACTCAAGATTGAAACCTATATGAAAAAATAATCAAGGAACTAAATAAACGTTAAAAAAATTTATCTCCTCAAAACGAGATTCATTACAAACTTTTCAAACATATAGAAGAGGTAAACTCGATCCATTTCAGTCTTATATTCGATTTTAGACTCGATTAAGTTTACATTTTCTTCTAACCCTACTCTATTTTGATGGCTTAATACAAAGTAAAAACGATCACAAATAAGATTTGCTGACACAGTTCAGTTCAAACTAGAAAAAAAATTGAAAGCAAATATTTTAGCAATTTAAAAAAATATGTTCAAGTAAAATAAAAAGCAAGCGTAAAAATTAAACTAAAATATACTTTGAAATGGGAACACAGTAAAACGTTGGATTTATTCAAAAGCTGCGGCTCGAATATCGTCGAATGTCATGGACGAATCGATATTTGTATATGCTCGGGCTATGATAATAATGAGGAATGCTAAAACAATAATATCGTCGATAAAGCCTATCAAACCGAACACGTTTTCGGGTATTATATCAGTAGACAGTAAAACATAAAAAGGAGCGAAAAGTAAGGCCGCGACGACGTGGCATTTCAGTCGGAATACTAATCCTCGATGAAATGCCGAAAATGATCCCATTAGGTGGCGAATAATCACTGGAACATCTCGTAACCTGTTCAGGAACTGAAGAAAACAACACGGATTAAATTTCGAACCAGAATATATCTCGAGAGGTGAATTTATTCGATAAAATTCTTACCGGAATTCGATGCTCCGCTCTAGAATTATAAGTGGTTACAGATCTCACGATAGATCTCTGTAGATCATTGCTGATACTTCGAGAATCTTGAGACGGTAAAAAAAGTACCCGACACTGTATCAAAAAATAAACAGAAATTAATTCTCATATTTTTAAAACCCAATTCGAAGCTGATAATTTTACTAACTTCTTGACGACAGAATGGACATTTTATTGGAACAGAGTTGTGTTCGATTAAATTCATAGCACACATTCCTGCAAGAAAATTATAATGTGGATTTAAAACGGTCAACAGATCTTGAAAATAAATCACGATGATCTTACCACAAAAACAGTGTCCACAGACCGAAGTGATAGGAAATTCACAGTCATCATTTAAACAAACACAGCAACCGGTGTTGAAAACTCGTATATCTAAAGTTTGATCTGCACAAAATAATAATTAAGAATCGTACTGAATTGCAGATGATTGAATATCGGTTGACTCACTTTGCTCGTCATCAGATTCAGCGTCATCTGAAATTTGTTCTTCTATCATAGTCACATGGCTTCTTCCGAAAAAACTTTTCAAATACGACCATAAATACTTGAGATTACTGTAATAATAAGAACGTTGTTTACTCGTGTCATTCGAAGTAATCTTATGAGATAAAATGCCAAACAAACCGCAATGAATTAAAACTGATGCCATTTGTGAACAATATAGCGAAGAATATACAAAAGTATACGACGAGGAACGCCAGTAGCTCGTTTCCAACTCCATCCATGAAATAATCCATCTCCGATATGGTGCAAAAATCTTCACGTTTGAAATTGTATCTCTATAACCTAAGAAAATAAAAGTATGCAATGAGTCGTGAATTCGAATAACAAAAGCTCAACGGATTATCGAAATAATCACAGGAATTCGGCACCATCTGGTACAAAGTTAAAATAGTATTACGCAATTAATAATTTATTAATTATTGTGAAAAAGCGTGATCTCGAATCATTCAATATCTAACGTGAATACTTTAAGGATGACGTAGATGTTATTTTTATTCATTTCGAACAATAAATTTCCTCTCAGGGAGTAACGATAGCGTAGAATAAGGAAATTATGCACACAATGTAATGATTTTATCTGAAGGTGTAATGAAAACTTACTTTGAATCGTATTTTCTACATTATAGATAGGTAATTTGCAGCGATGGGGGTGATTGAATCTACAATAAACACTTCGTAATACGTAGAATATCTTTCAAAAGTTCACCAATTCAAGTACCAGTAGTTATGTAAAAAATTGAAGTGATAAGTAAAATCCAACATTATTTATTTTTCTAAAACATCTGATCAAAGAAAAGATGAATTCAGTGACGTGTGGTGATCAGTGAACGATGATCTATGTCGTTAAATACGAACGAATTTGTTAGTGAACTTTTAGAAGAGGGGGGACGACGGGACGTTGGGACGCTCGCTAGAAAGTCAAAAGTTCATGGTTTTTGGTGGTATTTCTGGTAATTACCATTCAAAATGTGGGTAATTACCTACGAAAAAATTAATTCGTTCAAAAATCATGAACGAGAACGAAATGTTCGTTCGCGGCTTCGCGCTAAAAAAAATTTTTTAATTCAAATTTTTAAATTATTATTAATTAATCTGGACACCGGACCGAGTATTTTTCATTCTTTCTGTTTCTGTTAAAAATAAATACTTGAAAATAATATTGAATTAGTTTTTTATTTTGATAAAGTATGTTCTTTAAAATAGTCTAGTGTAACACACTACTGTGATTGACGAAAATGCTGATCACGAAATAACATTACGCAATGAAATAAAAATACCGAGCTTTGTACATATAACTATTTAACGTTAATAATTTGTTTAAATTTCTCAGTTCGTTACGAATTGTTTTTTGTTTTAAACAAAAATACGCAGAGTTTCTAATTTTTCGTTTTAAACTCCAGGTACATTTGTCAACTATAACATTATCTCGATGCTTGTCCAGCTGCATGCCATTGCGATTTTTTTTAACCATTATGCTGTAAGTTTACACGTTTACATTACTTTCTTCATTACCTATTCAATCTTGATAAAGTTCATTGTTTCTGATGTTGAATTACAGAATAGGTACTAAACATACTTCTGCTCGTATCCATTTTAATGCTGCACGGTCTCAGGTACGTTCTAAAATAATATTCGTTTAGAAATGGTTATCCAAACTTACTGAATTTCAAACTTTGTTTTAGAATACCACAAGTCAAGCCGGAGCCGTCCCTGTTGTAAGGAAATCGTGGGTGTCTTCCATTTTTATGAGGAATTATGTAAGTACCTATCAACCTTTTCACACTTCATAAAATACTCTGATATTGATTTCCAGAAAAAAAATTATCTTTATTATTACGACGTGTAAAACATGAAATGAATCCAGATTGCTTGTTGCAATATTCTGTCGTAGTTTATATTGATATAGCGTAAATTGGAATGACAGATTTATTTATTTTCTTACCACTTAATTTTATTATGATGTATATTTGTTATATATTTTCTTGGGTACCTACTTTGAAGTTTGTTCTCACATGGGCTGTAACAATTAAGAGTAAATGTGTTTTAAATCTATGTAACATTCGCGAAAAGATTAATAAACCGAAAATCTGAAGAACCCGACTCCAAGTATATCGGTGCTCAATTTCGGGAGGAGTATTTAAAGTTTTTATGGGATGACAAAAACGATGTCGCGAAGGGATTCAAAACTTTATTTCCGGGTATGTACCTATTATTGATGTTTTTAGATCCTGTGAATATGAGATAGGTACCTAGCAAAGCTTTTATCATTACTATTGATTCCAGATATGAATGATAATGAACCTGCTGAGAAAATTCCGAAGCTATATGGAAAGCTTTTAAGGATCGACCATACTTACCACGATTTCGTGGAAAAAAAATACGAAACTTGATTATCTGATTGAGCTGGTTAAGTGTTTTCCTGGCGTCCTAGAACAGGATGAAATCAAGATTGATGAAAGTATTTTAGTAATTCATCTTCGTTTTGACGATGATTATCTCAATTTTTACAGGCTTAGGCTATCTTTTTTTTATCGTTTTCTTTTAGCTATTTTTAACCAATTCTGTTGAAGAGTAAGTTTTTTTGGCCGAAAACAGCTCAGAATAAATTGAAAAGTGAATCATCGTTGTCGTTTCATTAAAAAAAAAATACCAAAAAACAGACTTGAAATTGAAAGTACGATAACTTCTAAAAAAGTTGAAGAAGAAATAATAGGTAAGTATGAGAAATATGAACTCTGGTAATGGTAACATTAATCTATCAGTAATTTACGTGTTCAGTAGTTTATTATGTGTTACCAGTGAGAAACGCGTTAAAATCTTAGCATTTTTAATTTGGCTTGGTCGCTTTTAAATTAGCACGGTTTAATTGAATTATTAACGTTCAAATTTATTCGAATTGTGCAATGTTATGCACGTTAGACAATATAAACACGTTATCAGGTTCTTCAGAAATTCATATCGTTCATTTCAATTTAGGACTTTCCAAGATTTTTGCATGATGACTGCCATTTTCGAAGATACCTATCATAATAAAATCATTAAAATCATTAAAATTTTGTAGAGTCGTTCAAAATGGGTGAAAATGGGTTTTCAAAAATCTACCTGAAAATTGTACTTGTCTTATGTTTTGAAATTTTTTTCTAATTTCTCAAAATAAAGCCAAAGTCCTTCAGCCCTCAAAGTCAAATTTTAAAAGTAGTAACTGTATAATATTATCTGCTCATCTCAACTTTTGAGATCACCAAATTCCAAAATGATAATAATGGAAGGAGAAAGTAAAAATTTGAACAATGTATTGTATTGTATCTTGTATCATTAAAAATATACACCAATTTCTTCAATCAAAAATCAAATCAAAAGTTTTATAATTTTTTTAAAAATTAAATTTATTTATTTATTTTAATAAATTTTTGAATTTCAAAAATTAATTTGACTTTTGAATCCTGTATAAATAAAAAAAAAATAAAGAAAAGTAGGTAGTTTCAATTTTGAACCTATCAACATGATTAATGCCGGCTACAACAAATACAGAATCCAAAAGCCAAATCCCTTCATCTGATTGGTTCATTTTGTGATTAGCATTTCGCCAATCACATATTGTTTACCATCACACAATGAAAAAATGAAAATGCCGACGAAAATAAGTGTTCGTATCTCATGCTAAAAAGTAACTAAAGTTATAAAATATAAAGTAAGACGTTATTAAATTGAAGTAATTCAGTGCTTATCGCGTACCCATTAAAATGCCGGTAACTAAGAACAATAAACTTATTCAAATTATAAATTACCGTGTCCGCGTTATACTGTTAGATGGACGTACATTCATAGGTACTTTCAAAGCTTTCGATAAACACATGAATATTATTTTAAGCGAATGCGACGAATACAGGAAATACAGAAATAAAGGCGATGCTCCGCCGAGAGAAGAAAAGCGAGTCCTCGGTTTTGTTTTATTGCGAGGAGACAGCGTAGTAACCATCACAACCGAAGGACCACCGCCGCCCGATGAAAACTTGCCAAGATTACCTTTACCAGGATCGATGCCTGGGCCAGGAGCAGGACATCCGGCCGGAAGAGGTATTCCACCAGCTCCTATGCCGATGGTACCCGGTATGGCTCACGGTGCCTATCCTGGATTAGGTGCGCCAAATTTGCAGATGATGCGTCCAACTTGATCACCGCCTACGATGAAGAATTGACGATTGGCGAATGTGAAGTTTCGTTGGTGTTTTCGGCTTAGATAGGAATTCCATCGTTGTCTTAAGTAAAATGTAGAACCTGTCGAGTGTTTTACGTGGTTATGTATATTTTTTCTTAATGATAATAAATTTGTATATTTTTCAAGTAATGGACATGGAGGATTTTTGTTCTATTATCTCTTTCTCTTTCAACAGTTTGGATTGGTGAAACTTGAAGGTTCGTTGCAAAGATTGAATTCGATTGTTTATTTCGTATGAAACGACAATAACTTTATGGTTTTCGAAACAGTTGCCGGTGAGTTGATCATTTGTCAGCTTCCAAGGAGTTTATTACAATTTTATTTCCCGATGAATATGAAAGTAGATTCAATATATTAATTCATAGAAGAATGAATATTTTTATGTTCGTGATTGCAAGTATAAATGGGATGTTTCCAAATTTTTTCTGAACAGATTCTCCGATGTGAATCCTGTATTATTTTGTGTTTGTGTGGACTATGAGAAACTGAAAATTTCTCTGCCAATCTTTACACCACTCTTTGGTTTCAGATAATATTCGAATACGAATTATCAGTTGGAAAATTTACGTTTTATAACCTAAACTAAATTTTTTCCAAGCTCGTCAACGCTCATCGCTCAAGTCAAGAATTTTTTCTTTCATCATGAACACTGCATGAACATCAAGGTTCAAAAACTAAAAGCTGGGTAAACCCAACCTATGACGTAGACTGCTGGTCGTCATTACCTTTTTTTTTTAGCACCTTGACCACACGTTATCACAGATGCATTTCGAAGTCAAAACAAAATGGCGTTTTCAGGTCCATAATCTGTGAATGTTTGTTGTATAATCTCAAAATTGTATACATTTTTTTGTCTGTATTGTATGTGTACGTGAAATTATTCTGATTAAATGTTTAAAATTAATTAATAATAATGTATAAGTGCACCGTGAAGTATTTCAAGCTGAATTTTCTAGTTGCGCTGTTATAGAAAATTGGTTTGATGTTTTATCATTACTTCCTGAACCTCAATTCCGAATAGTACAGCTTTATCAGTTTGAATAAAATCACCAAAAATGTCTGAGGTTTGTACAGATTTACAGCAGTTTCTATTTTATTTCACTTCCTAAAATGATAAAATTGATGATATTACCATGTATCAACTTATAAGCATCGAAAAAGTTCAAACACACTTACGATTATGTTCGAATGAATTTATCCATCGAACGCCAGTTAACCTAATTTTCTTTATTAGATCTTATTTTAAGATTCTATTTTCAATCTACGATATCAATTTAGTCTTAATTATCATTACTTTCGATTTGTTTCAGGTTATCAAAGGTGATAGTTCAAGCTCAGGTTTGTATTTCACTTCCGTACTCCAATCGTATCAAATGATTTGAAAATTGTTTTGATATTTGATTTCGTGAAGAATTTCACTATATTTCTTGAATTTCTAACGATTACTTTTACGGCAGATGAATCTCTGGAAATGGACCGAGATTTTACTCCTACGGCTGATATGCTGGTTCACGAGTTCGACGATGAAGCTACACTCGACGAAGAAGAAGAAATCGAACCGATTGATTCACAGTTATTAGAGCTAGCTGATCTACAAAGGGTAAATTTTATTTAATAATACGAATGAGAAATATTTTTTAATGCTTAACATGGTTTCGATAATTCGACAGGAAAGAGATATGCCCCTTGAAGATTTACTTAATATGTACGGATATAATTTCGACGAATGTGCCCCAGAGATACTAAACGTAGAAGGAGATGTTTCTGAAAGCTCATCGAATCTAAACGAAGCATCAGTACCTGAAGCTAATCATAATTCTGATGATGGAGACGAAGACGAACCACCTAAAAAACGTTCGAAAATTAGATACCTAAGAGATAATCATCCTTCCGATTCAAGTGCGTAATTCTTTATTCGATTACTCAATTCAGCGTGGAACGAATTCCTACGATTATTTTATTCGTTGTTTAGATAGCGAAGAAGATATGGACGAAGATGACGATTATTTATTTAATATCGAAGACGAAGAAAAAGTACGTAACCTATTCACTCCTTTAACCTGCTGCTTAAAATGGATGTTAAAATTTACGCATATTTTAGAGTGTCAGAATAGGTGTCGAATACCAGGCTATTGTACCCGAAGGCTTGTGCAAATATGATGATGCTTTACCGTACGAAAATGAGGATAAGTTACTATGGGATCCGAAAAAATTACCAGAAGATGAAGTGGAGAAATATCTCAGCAAAGTTCGAGAATTTAAATTTTTAAATAAGAAAAATGATTGTAAGAAGAACGATACTAAAAAATTTAGCGTTGTGATTCGCGAGAGAAAAAGAAATCGTCCTTATGATTCTGTAGCCACTAAAGATGACGAACAGGTAGTTGGATAAATTCTTCAAAATTAATTTTTTGCGATGAAAATTTAATATTGTGATTTTTTTTCGCCTAGGCCTTATACTTACTACTGCAATGCGGTTTTAATATCGAAGAAGCTTTAAGACGACAACGTTTAAATGTTATTCCTCAAACAAATATGAGTTTATGGTCTGAAGATGAATGTACTCATTTTGAAAATGGGTTATATTCGTTTGGAAAAGACTTCCATCAAATTCAATTGCATAAGGTATTATGATTTGTTATTTTTATTTCAATTTTCTCTGCATTATTGTAATATTATCTTTCTATTGTAGGTTCGTACTCGATCTGTCGAAGAATTAGTCCAATTTTATTACTATTGGAAGAAATCAGAAAGGCACGACGTTTTCGTTAGTAATTTTAGATTGGAAAAGAAGAAATATAATATGCATCCTGAAATAACGTAAGAATTCTACAAACCTACTCGTTATTTTTCTAAAAATCACCCCAGCGATGTATTTACATGGCGTCTGCTGGCAAGAAAAACAGGAGAAATCAGAAAATAACAAGAATTTTAATGATTTTATTGCAAAAAGCAAACATTTTCTCCTTTTTTCTAATTTTCCAATGGAAGGATAAAAAAGAGGTTCTTTTTTGGGCAAATTCAAAACAAGAAAAATTACTTGAAAATGACCAGATATCCAGAAAATAGCAAGAATTTTCATTTTTCAGATCCAGTAGACGCCATGATTTATTAGGTGTAATCATTTTGCATTTTTTCAAAAATTAGAGAAAGAAGTTGCTAGAAAAGTGTGTCTAGACCTCAAAACAGCGTGGTCAACATTTCACCCCCTCCCCGACTCCTCATTTACCCTTCGCCGCCGAGTCTTGAAATAAAAATTTTTGAAAATTTAAAAAAAAATGAAAATTTCTTTCCAAAATTATTTTTAGACAGAATTTTTTTTGAAAATACCATTGGCATCCATTTTTCTCCTTCACTTTATTTTTCTGAAGTCTTTTTTAAAAAATGATATTGTTGAACATAAAAATCATCAGAGCTCAATTTTCCACGTTTTTTCCAGTAAAAAAAAAAAAACTCGCACAACAATGCATTTGAAAAAAACTTAAAGGTAGAGGGGGGAGGGGGGTGATATAGTCCCTGAAATTCTGCCGGTTGGGATACGTCATTTGTGAATATTGAAAAAACACAAAAAACTGTTTTTAAAGGACCCCCGAAAAATAAGATGAAAATTAAAAATAGATGTTGATGATATTTTGAGTAAAAACATCCTCCCTATAAAACACTTCTAAGAAAAAAAATTTTAAAAATTCAATTTTTTGATTTTGAAAAAAATTTTGAACATGATCGAATTTTAAGGTTTGGTGGGGAGATCTAAATATGGGGGGAAGAACTTTTCACCTCGTGATTTCAAGGTTTAGACACAACTTTTTACATTTCTCCCTGTTCAATTTTTGAAGAAAACATACAAAACAATCACCTCATATATAATCATCGTTAATTTGCAGGGATTTTATGGAAAAATGCAACGACGAACCAGAAATCGAAGAACAACCTGACTCCAGCGGTGAAAACATCGACGGAAGCAGTAGCTGTAACAATGGTGATTTTTTATTTAATTCTGGACCCGGTGGCAGTCGACCCATCAGACATTTAATGGACGACGATCTACGATCCGAAGATAGCGTAACGTTACTCAGAGGTAAAAATGCGGTTACTTCTTAGAACCTGCAGATTTGGAACCAGTCTACTTCGTCGTATTACCTGAACCAATTTGATGGTTTTTCGAAGAACGATTCAGTGAGGGTTTTCGGTGAAAGCGTTAATGAAACGATCGTTGGCATTTTTAACGAAATTTTGTGATGTACGACAAGTTATCGAGTGCATTTAAATTATTTTTTAATTTTTTTAAACTTTTTTTTTCTTTTTATATTTTAAAATATCAACGTAAGCCAATGGCAATAGCAAACCCAATGATTGAACCACTCAAATTTTAATTTTTTTTCACTCAATTGATTTGATAGTGTTTTTCCTGTTTATTTTCTGCTCTGTGAGCAAACCTGGTTTTAATTTGTTGTATTTTATTTATTTTGCATTAATTTATTATTTTATGTTTTACCTATAATGAAAAATGCTTTAATTTTTATTTTGCTAAATGTGTATTTGAATTTTGCTAAAACGTACGTCATTAACGCCAGGAATTTTGAACATATCTTCGTTGAAAGGAGAACCATGAAATGCTCATTTGTTTAACTTATCACCAAGTTCATTATTTAATGCCTACAAAGGCGAATTTTAAAATCATGTTCGTATTCTTAATGTGTATTGACTTGTTGAAATACATTCAATCGTCAAAATACCATTTTCGGATAAGTAAACTTAGAATTTTAAATTTTTCAGGAGTTGATCTTTTAAATATTAATTGTTTTAATGGAATCGATTTTCTTTTTAATCGTGTAAATTGTAGAAAATCTTTCTACTTAACGTAGATGTAAAAGAAATTCGATTTTTGTAATTTTTACTCGTCTGGAGAATTTTAACTGTTTAAGCTCCGTGTTTTTTTTTTCAACTTCAAATTAATTAAAGTAAAATTTGAATATAGATCTCTACGAGAATCAAACTAGATTTGGAGAAAATTTTCCAGACAGCTGTGATTTGGTTTTTTTTTCTGTTAATATCTTGGAAAATAACGTTGAAATATTACAATTTGATTGTAGATATTATTTTAAACTCAAGTACAATTTAATTGTTCCTTATAACCTACAGTAATGTAAGAAATGTATTATTTTTATTTACCGTTAGGGCCTGCAAGGATTTTGTTACTACTGCGAATTTCATTACTAATTTATTGTGGTCTTTACTTTCATTTATAAATCATGTCGTGTATTAATGTCTTTTTTTTTTCTATTCTAAGTACATGTGCCTTTGGTTAAGTATTTATACACTACAATTTTAATGTGTAATTTTAGTTTTGTGATTTAATTTTTAATTGTATCGCGTAAATGCTTCCGTTTAGCGATCTGACGAGTGCAGATATCGAAAGCGATGTTGCATGAGTAATATTGGGGGTATGATTGAATGTTAATGAGTAAAAATACCGTCCACAGCTCCCGGTCAACTCTCAAGTGATTACCGCATTCAGATATCTGGAGATTTTTAAGCTTAATTATTCTCTTAACTTATTGCGATATGATTTTTAATTTATTGTTGTTTTGGTGACTGTGTCTCCTGATTTATGTTGAAATTTTTTTCATAACTCGTGATTTTATTTATTTGTTTGTAACTTGCTGACAATCTAGTATAATGTTTTTTTACTACTGATACAGTCTATTTAAAGAACGTAATACATTTTAGCTCATTAAATTGTCTAAATACAGTTACCTACCTAATCGTTTAGAAAAAAGTGTAAATTGTTCTGATGGTATTGACAGAGTGTGTAAATACAGTTTTCAAATTTTAACGACTTGTCTTTTTTGATAGAAAAATTTACAAATTGAAAAAAATTGTATCTATAAAACTTTAAAATTGAGAAATAAAAATGTAAGACGAAAATTTAAAAAAATAAATTAGGGACTAGAAATAAAACAATATTTTAAGAAATGGAATTCTTTCATTCGAATCATGAAAATTTTTAAAATAATTAAAAATATCAAGAATTAAAAAATTTTACAATTGAAAATTTTTATTCCGAAAATTTGCTAACCAACTACATGCAGGGCCCAGTAATTTCCAAAACTAAAAAAAATATCCCAAGTTATGTATTATGTACTTAAGTACAAAAAATTTAAAAAAATACATTTTAAAATTTGAAAAGAGGTTTCAAGGAATCAAAGAAATGCTCAATTTGAAAAAAGGTTACGAAATTTGAAAAAAACAAGTTTTAAGAATTTTGTAGAGTGATTGTAAAAATTGAAATATTTTTTTATGAATATTAGGTGTAGGTATAGGTACCTACATTTGAAAAAAGTTTCAAAAATCAGAAAATTTTTCGAAAAGGCCCAATAACGCGTAATGTATGTACAAATATGTACTCTTCAGAGACTGAAATTTCATAAAAATTTCTTCATTGGTCCAGTTTCAAAAAAATGTCAGATTATAGGTACCGAAACCGATCTCCTAAAAAGAACTTGATTTCGTGTAATTTATTGAACATAAAAATACGTTTTTTCAATTGAAATTGAAAAAAAATTCAATTTCACCAATGATTTCTCAATTTATTTTCAAACACTGAAAAATTACCAATTTATTTTCGAGAAACACTTACAACTTTCCCAAATTTTGAAGTTTTTTCAACCAAACTAAATTTTTTCATTACTTAATTTGAAAAAATGATTATGGGTCGTACAGGAAAATGTCTATCACAGATATCAAAATTCAGCTCTGAAGGTGGGCGCAAAAAAATGTCAATTTCCAGATTTCAGCTCTGAGGTAGAAGTACAGAAGAAATTTCAAAACACCAAAATTCAGCTCTGAAGGAGGGGGGAAGGAGAAGAAAAAAATTCCAATTTCAGCATTTGAAGGAGAACAGTAGATTTATCAAAAATTATACCTAATTAAAAAAAATTAAGCAGGTATAACAATATTGGAAGAATTTGTCAGTTACCCCGGGTTCATACAAAAATTAAAAGACGAAAATTTGTGCATTTTCACAGATAATTAATTTCTCAATAAATTCGTTTACTTTCTTTCTCCCTTCCTAAAAAACAACTCAAACGATTCAAAACCTTAATTTAAAAAACCTGATTAAGTAGGTACTATCATGTACCTACCTATACTACAAAACATTTCCGCGGGTCAATTTTTGTCAAAATTTTGTGCTTTTGAAGTTTTTTGTTCTTGTTTTTGAATTTATTTATCTGTAAGTAAGCTTTTTTGTTTCAATTTCGACTTCAACAACCAATGACATGAAAAGTCAGAAAAGAGGGAAGAAAATAAATACTTGGATTTGTAAAATAATGAAAGTGAAAATGAGGAATGAATTTGGTGTTTAACTGAAGTAAGTATTTTGTAATTCAAAAGGATTATTAATTATTTCGAGAAAAATTCTATTCTCCGGACTCCGGAGAATGAAGCCTCAAGGTCAAAATGAATCTTGAAAAGGTGAGAATCTAGGTAACTGTTTACTTAATAAAGTATTGCAATCAATAATTAGTCACACAATTATTAATATTATTGCATTATTTTTTGTATTGATGACCTGAACCTGAAGTCTGAAGATGCTGACGAATATAAGTAAGAAAATTGCATTCATCATTCTTTTCCTGAAATTCTCGATTAAAAAATAACCATCTAAATATTCAGGCTATTGAAAATATACTATACTTACTCAATTACCTACATTCAAAATCCATTTCAACTTCATAAAGCACACAATCGAGCAATACGATCACTTGAAAATGTTCAGAATTCCTCAGTAGTCATGTAAGTATACCTAATTTAAAATCAAAATACGTGGATCAACACATGACAAAATAAAATTTCGGGACGAATAATTTCTCTAATTAAAATATAAAATCTGAATCACAGTTTAGTTTACAAACTTCCTCATTGAACCAATAAATCCACAAATGCCACAATTCAATATCAATATTTAATTTTGAATATTTCGTTAAAGCATAATTTCAAATTTGAATTTCCAACCGCCACTCCACGCGCCACAAATCGAGTCACAACTCGCAGCTAATCATATCGATACATTTCAATGAACTTTAATTCGTTCAGGCATAGATTTGTCGAAAAAACCCGAAATTCGAAACCGTTAAATTTGAAATCATAATCGCCAACACTCTCTTCACCCTTACGGTACCGCCACAGCCCACCGTTCTGGCAGACAGCGCGTCGCCAGAACGAGAATCCGGCGCGTGTCACTGATAGGTCAGTCACACCGCCTACCACAAATACAAATGCACATGCTCATCTACGAACACTTGTCTGCTTTACCTGCTCACCACAGTTCAGATTTAAATCTTAACGGATAATTTATTCTTTTGAAGTTTTCGCTGCAGTATGGTTCTCTACCGCGTTCGTTTTTCGATTTATTGATCAATTTAACGCTAATTAATTCGTTTTATTCGTCGAATTAATCCTCGGTAACACTATTTGGCCGGAATCCTCACCGATTCGTGTTTTTTTGAGTATTTTTCTATAATTTTCTCTCAAACACTTCGTTTGCTTGCTTAAACTTTGAATTGACCGAGTAAGTACTGAATTTATACTATAATGTGTTCTAAACAATCGTACCAAGGAAATCTGCAAGAAAGATTGCGCAATCTTTCGATGAGAACGGGCTGCCCGACGAGACAGGAAAATGGCCAAAGATATTTGGGCCCGCCGGTGAATTGGATCGAAAAAGCACCCACGAATGCCGAAATATTCATCTCCAAGCTGCCAGCCGATTGCTACGAAGATGAGATTTACGATTTTTGTTCTCGCGTTGGAAAAATCTACCTGATCCGGTTGATGATTAATTTCGAAAACGAAAACCGAGGGTTCTGCTTTGTTACGTTTTCGTCGTCCAAAGAAGCCGAAGAAGCTGTTCTTCTGCTACCTCAGAGTCCGTTACGTAAAGGACATTACGTACATGCTGAAATTAGCTTCAATAATTGCACCTTGAAGATGTACGGGTTAGATTTCGGTTGGGATGATGAGAACTTGGGGCAGGTAAGCGATATTTGTGTAAATTTGTGTATTTCTTTATCGTGTGATCGATTCTGACGTTGAAATATTTCACAGGAGATTCGGGCGAATACAAAGGATGTAATGAATGTGACGATTAAACGAAACATGGCTCAGAGAACGTTGATGGCTACTTTGTACTTCGATACTCATCAGAAAGCAGCTATTGCTCGTCGTAAGCTTAGTCAGATCGCCAATTCGAGATGGGGTCAGAATGTTAAAGTGTTCCTGTGGAGTAAGAAACTTCAAAACAAAGGAAATATGAAACAGGTGAGTTGTTTTGATCTACCTACAATTTTGATAACGAAGGAACATTTCTGATAAGAGATTTTTGCGCAGGAATCTTCCAACGATAAATATTCACCTCGGAAGAAGTCATCGGGCAGATACGACGACGAATTGTCTCAGAATAAAGATTCCAAACACGATTTCGATTCTCCTTTTATCACTTTCGGATCCAACGATGAGTTCAAATCGCCTTCCAAAGTAAGCATTCTTATCAATGCTAAAATAACGATATTTCATCGATATCAATACCGTATATTTTCTTCGCAGAGCTTCACATCAGACAACTCGCTATTCCCAGACTTCTCTTCGAATTCTCCTTGGTCTAATCAATCGCTTTTCTCACCATCGAAGCAACTTTACGACTACGGCGATAATTACCAATCCAACGAACTGTTCCCGAAACCTGACAACTTATTCGATTTCAATAACAACAAATCTTCGTCGTTGGACCATTTCAAAAAAATGGACGCTGCGGTGAAACCCTTGGATTGCCCGAATTACGACTTATTCTCAAGCTGCGAGAGTACTAACACATTCAACTCGGCGTTTGGAACACCTCCGGCGGCCAATTACTGTCCTTATCCTAACGACAGTCCGATCAGTTCCTTTTTTTCGTACTCCAACGAAAGCTCTCCCGGTACTTCGGAAGATTTCTACGGAATGTACGGCGGATCTCACTGGAACACGGATTCCAATCATAAAAACGACTATAAAGATTCGTTTTACACCAATGTTCCTGAGAACCAGATCGAAACCATACTTCAAGAAGCGTTAGAAGCGTTGGTGCTGAACAAATGCGACGAAAACGATCAACGTTCGTTTTTGTTCTAAATTCTTAACCGAATCTCGAGTCAATTGTTTATTTATTTGAATAGTTTTGTTATTTGTTCGTTCGTAATATTTATATTGCCTTATTTACGTGCCATACTTTTATATTTATTTATTCATTATTTATTTTTTCGATTAATTCTTCGATATTGTTGACACGTAGATAGTTTTTCTTTCTCATTATTTTGGTAAGATTATTTATTTATTGAATCTATTCTCATTATATTTTAAAATAGTATTTTAATAGCTTCTTAAATATTTTTCCAACAACTTGCAGTTGATAACAAATTTGATAGAATTTTGTATTCGTACAGAGGTACAGATTACAGAACATTACGTATTCGCGATTATTTATTTACATCTTGTTTTTTAAAATACGTTTTAATATTTCTCTCTATAATCCGAGAATATTTTAGTATTGTATTTTTTTTAAATATCCATCATTTTTATCTGGTATTTTCCAGTTTTTCTACAAATTATTTCAAGAGATGCTTTGAGAATCGAATCAGCTCGTATTAAAGTTATATCACAGAATTGGATCGGAATCTACATCGTGATACGTATTTTTTTGAATCGAATGTACTTAATAATTGTATTTCTATGCAAAATCGATTTTTTTATAATTGTTTCTTGATACTTTCGAGAAATTCTTACTGACAGCTCAAAAATATTTTCCAATTTGAAAGTAAATTTAGCTAAAAGCATCTATTTGAGTTATTACAATAACGTTTGTACGTTTCTAAGGTTTATTTCGTGTTCATTATTTAAGATGCTATAAGCATATTTTTGTACTTTTTTTATCTATTTAAGTATCAAATATAATTTGAGTTTGTTTTGCATTATTTTCGTGTTAGTTGGTGTTTTGGTAGTCGAATTCAAGAACGAAAAGTTTATGGATAGATCAGATTTAACTTTCGAAAGAGCGTTCCTTGTCATTTCAATCACTTTTTGATCTTAGGTTTTTAGATTTTTCTCTTTTTTTTCTGGAGGTTCTTCCATTCCAAAAGTAAGAAAACCTCCATTATTTTGGTTCCAGTTTTCTTGAGGGCTCTGAAAGAGCTTATTTTTTTGCCTCGGCATCTCATAAAAATACCAGATTTCGATGTTGGTATTGTATACCTAACATAAAACTGGCAATATTTGGAGCATTTTGGCTTGGAATAATTTGTAAAAATTTTCAATCGTTCAAAATTGAGCTTTTGGGCATACATAAAAATTCAAGGCTGTAACGCAATCTTGAAAAATCCTGAGAAAAGGTTTTCATATCTAATACTCGTAGGTATTTATTTTGAGGGTAATTTTTGTAATAGGATCTTGACCCTCTAGAGAGTTCGGTGGCCCAAAATTTTATGCAAAAATTTTTAAAAAGGCCCTAACAAGACACGACTCTCTTTCACAATTGCTTTGAGTTTTCCTTTTGCAATTTCTGGCACTTCAGTTTAAAAGGGGATAGAATTTAGTGAGGCTATACCAGTAAACAAAAGGATTCCATATTTGAACTCAGCGACCCAAAAAAACAGCTCAAGATCTCAAGAAAGATCAGGCATCGGAAATGAGCCCTGGATTCCAAATCAGTGATCTGAAATCCATCGAATATGACTCCTATACTTACTTCGAACGTTTCGGTTCAAAAATGGCTTTAAAAATTCTGCAAAAAAATTTGCTGTTTTGAAAGGAAAAATTATAGCAGAAAATTGACCATTTTCTCTTACCTACTTACTTATTTTGAAAATACCTCTTTCACTGTTTCATCTATTCTGGGAGTGAAAAAGCCCAAATTATGAGTCGAATATGACTAATTCAACGTCTCCGATTCCGGATGTGGGGTCCATTTTCGAGGCTAAGCCTTCATTTTGAATATATATACTTAACTCATTTTGGCTTCAGAAAAACGATATTTTTAGGTGATAGAGCCGCGATCAACTCAAAAAAAGGTTTGTTTTCAAATAGGTAATTAAAATCTCCAGAACAGAGCTTCGATTCTGGAATAGGACTCCAAATTCGGAATCATGCCAATTTGATTTAGTAATAAACTATTCTTCTTTTGACTTTGAATAAGTATTCGCGTTTGAAAATAGGCTTAAATTACTGAACTTGTGAAATTTTCGGATTGTAGATGGGTAAGGAAAAAAACACGATTTTATGTGTTTTCCTAGTGCAAAAAAATTGACTTTGTGATCAGGCACCTTAATTCACCCATCACCGATATTTTGACATCTTTCTACGTGGGTTTGGACCCCTTGATCGTCTTTTTTTTTTAGAAGAAAATGAAAAATTTCTCGATAACAGATTCGCCGCCGAAAAATAATGGAGTCCGGATTTGAAATCAGCAACTTCGAATCCATGACATTCGACTTCTATTTTGAGCTTTTCGTTTCAAAATGGCTTTAAAAAATCCTATGTAGAAAAAAAATCGCTTTTTTGAAAAGAAAAAGTAGGCTTACGTAGGTACATAGGCGGAGATAGAACATAACTTTTGGGGGGGCTTGTGCCCCAGTTAAAAAGGAATGAAAAACACTAAACAAAAATGTTCATTTTCGATGACCACCCCCCCCCCCCTCCCTCCAAAAAACCTTCCTCTATTTTTAAGCAATTTTTTGCTGAATTCTTTTTTGAAGACAGTTATCAAGCCCGAGCGAAGCGAGGGCGAAAATTTTTGGAAAAAAAATCCAAAACTGAAATATTTTCATTTTTTAAATCAATATCAACCTCCATTTCTTATTAAATATTTTAGACTTAATATGCCCGAGCGAAGCGAGGGCGAAGATTTGAAAAATTGTCAATTTTTAGAAAGAAAACAATTTCATTTTTAATGGTTTGTTGAGTGAATAAATCCATACTTAGGAGTAAAAATTTCGTCCTTTTCGAAGTTTTTAAACGAAATTTCGTGCTTTTTTTGTAGTTTTGAACAAGAATAAAAATTTGTATTTTTTTTTATTTCTTACATTTTCGTGCTAGTTTGCAATTCAATTTGCTGATTGCTCATAGCACCTAATTATTTTCGTTAGATATTAAAAAGACCATTTTCGTAGCTTGAAAAAAAACAGGAAATTCGTCACATTGATAATTTATCCCTTGAAAAGTAAAGGTTCCACATGCCCGAGCGAAGCGAGGGCTAAGATTTGAAAAATTTCTGATTCCCATAGAAAGAAAATAATTCTATTTTTAAAGGTTTGTTGAATGAAAAATTCCATTACTTTGGAGTAAAAATTGAATCCTTTTCAAAGTTTTTCAACGAAATTTCGTGCTCATTTGATACACACGAAAATGATTTGGGGGGGCTAATTCAACATTTGGGGGGGCTTCAGCCCCCCCATGCCCCCCCTTATCTCCGCCTATGCGTAGGTAAAAAATTGACCTTTTTCTCTTACCTACTTATTTTGAAAATACCTATTTAGGTGTTCTAGCTATTTTTAAAGCTAAAAATAGTCAAAATGCGAGTCCAATATCGCTAATTCCGAATCCGAAGCCCATTTTCGTTGATCGACTTTCGTTTTTAAGATCATTTTTCATTTTTTATTTAGAAGTGCTATTTCTGGATGATCACTCGATGATAGCTAAAAATAATTTCCATATTCGTGATTAGTGGTCTCTATTTAGTAGAATATCGACTCTTTTTTTGAAATAATTTACTTTTTGAAATTTTCCAAATGACTGAAATAAATGAAATTCCGAGTTTAGGGGGGGGGGGGGAGGAGGAGATTTTTTTGGTATATTCGAGAATCGAGATCAGCGACTTCAAATATTCTGAGTGTTTCGATTTGAAACAGGATTTCAACAATTCACTGTAGAAAAAATGTTGCTGTTTTGAGGAAAAATCATATAGGCGAAAAATTTTGATTTTCTTTTACCTACCTATTTTGAAAATGACTTATTGGTTGTTTTTGCCAGTTTCGAAGCTGAAAATGGTTAAAGTTGGAGTCGAATACGACTAATTCGAGGTCCCTGATTCCAAATTCGTAATTCTTTTTCAGGGGCGAGCTTCATTCTGAAGATATGGCCAATTTTCTTTTCAAAAATTTGATATACTCAAAAAGAGTTAATTTCGATTAATTCGAACTCATTGACTCCTATAATCTTCTACTTCGTCCAATCTTTGTACCAAAACATAAAAAAACACCAATATACTTCATAAGACCAACGTTTATTACTTAATTGCTTACAAAATACATCATATTCTAAATGTGAAATCTCTTTAGAACGTATTCGCTTTGCGACTACTTGAAAAAAAAAATAAGAACGAAAAAATGACAAAAGCGAGTTACTTAATAATACAACTGATAAAAATCATAAAATAAAAATATCACATCGAAATCGCTACCGTAATATTAATAAATGGAGGTAGCAACTAGAAATAAAATCCCGTTGAAAACGTTTCGAAATCGAATAGCGAACTTGAACATCCCTCTTCGCGATTCTTTCGAGACAAAACAGAGTGAAAATCAACGTCAATGGTGAAAAACTAGTAATCGGCCAAATGAAAAAAGAAAAAAATTACACATATCTTGGTAAAACTCGACAAATGAATAATAGAAAATGCTTTCGAAAAAAAAATTCTCGTTCTTATTCGGTAAATTGTCAAAATTAACGTTACTTTTGCATCGAAACAATTACCTATTAATTTCATCCAATTACATCGATATATTTGCTTCAACAAAAAAAAAATCAAAAAATAAGTACTTATTAGAATAAAATATTTGTAAAAACGACAACACACCGTTACACGTCAAAATTAATTTTATATTAAATTTACACGAATTAAAGGTTGCCGAATATACAACTCCACGTATTCTTTCATTTGCTACCAGATTAAATCCGAGAAGGAAACAATTACACATAAAAACAAAGAAAAAAAAACCATTATAATAATAAAGAAGGAAAAAAACAACGAAACTAATTTTAGACTTAAGGAAGATAAAAGTGAACTAGAATAAGTGTAAAATGATTTAAAACGATTAATTGAGATGGAAGCCTTTTTCCCTGGTTGCGGTCAATAACCGTTCTCTTAATATTTCTTCGGTCGGATAGTCGGGCAATTTGAGGTAATGTACACAAGTGTTCACCGACGGATAACTGCCTTCTCCAGCGTCCACTTTACGTACGACGGTGAGCCTGGGATACAGATTGGCCAGGCCTCCGGGCGGTAGAGATGAGCAGCCAGTTGTAAATTGCAGGAACGATTTACGTTCTTCGGCTGACATTTCTACTAAGACGTTAACGAATCTTTGGAATCCGGGACTAAAAATAATAATAAAATTAATTTTTAGGGTGAATATTTTCAACAGAGAAAAAAATGAATTGGTATGTACCTTTCTTTGGTATAGCCGAGTTTGGGATCGGTGTAGTTGAGTAAATCTTCCCTGGTCCAGTGAGGATTCTGATCTCCACATAACATCAGACGTATCTCGTTCGGGGTAAATGCGCTGAGCTTGCTCATTGAGAATACTCTGCAGAAACCGTCTCTCAACGCTTCCATTTGCCTTTTGATTCCGGTCTCCAAGAAGAATTTATAACTGAGATCTACGTATTCGTCTACATTATCCATAGTAACCTATAGAACAAGACGATTTATCGAATTAGAACGACGATTTCTCGAAATCGAATGATTTTCCATAAGTTCGATTTTTCAGATTAATCCACTCACATCAATATCTGCTCCATTCTTCACCAAATCCACGGAGGAAAATCCGAACACTCGAGAAGAAGGTAAATAGCTAAAGGTCATAGCGAGATCTTCGAGACGCACAGCCGATTCAGTCGTCGAATCATTCAACGAAAGATTCTTTATTTGACAGGATTTCGCCTCCAACGAGAGAGTATTGTCGTAAACGATTTTTGATTTACGAGACGCCAACTCCTTGAGTTCTAGCAAGAATTTACTACGTATGGGATCGATTTCTTCTAAATCTTTCTCGTTTAAAATACCAACGAACCTGAAACAATGACATGAAATCATCAGCAGTCGAATTTGACGAGTTTTTCATCCTACAGTGTGTTCAAAAAGTATCGAACCACCAGCGAAAGAGAAATCCAAAACTGCTTAACTCATTTCGCTACCTGAATTCATTTTGAAAAATCGAAAGATGGCACCGAACTTACCATAATTTATCTTCGGTCGATTTAGGTAGATCTTCGGCATACAGCTCTAATTCCTTTTCACTTTCTTCGGAGATGAACGAAGATACCATCACATCGTCATCGGCGTTCTTACGGAATAAAGGTAACCCGATTCTAAGGAGAAAAAAATTCATTAAAAATCCAGCTTCCAAAAACAAGAAAAAATTGCAAGGAAAATAAATCGAATGTCGTACTTTTCGTGTATATTCGTATGTATTTCGCCTTGGCAGAGAAGTTTCAAGAAAGGCAACGACAATGGTAAATCGACCAATCTATTATCTTGCAAAACTTTCGCCAAGAAAATACCAAGGAACCAAAAATGCTTAACAGCGTTATCACATTGAACCGAATCTTGAGGCAGAGGCGCCGGAAACAGGCCGGATGGTCTCCTCACGTAATATCCGGGTGGTTTTAATCCTTCTCCCAAATCGATCGGGAATCTAGCGCTAGTATCGAGCGTTTCGTCATCGTCACACAGCCAAATACCTGTAATTACGGTGAAATAATTCATAGAGTAATTTTCCACTGAAATATGCATCGATTTCAACCGTTTTGAACTTACCGAGATCTCTTCTTTGCAATTCAGCTGAAATTAACGCGTAGAATTCCAAAGTGGGACCCAGTCCGGTACCTTGTTCTCCGATAAATTCAACCTAAACAAAGAAAATCCGAATTTAGAAAATTCCATAACAGAAAATAATATCAATATGTCGACTGCGTTCGAAAATATTACATACTTCTAGAATACTCTTTCGTTCTGCATGAGTTTTCATCGCTTGTCGAGCCCAAGCCAATAGTTCTTCGTTTCTAGGTACTTTGATACGTTCGTGTTTGAGTCGTCCGACTCGGAATTCATGAGTATCTTCTCTACGAGGAGACAAACTCGGGACACGTTGTCGCTCTACCGTAACGTCTCGTTGCGTTTGGAGCCAAACGATTGATCTACGAAAATAAACATTGAAATAGTTGAAAAAAAGGCACAATTTTGGAGAAAATTGAATCATTCATGGGAACGAAATTATACCTAGATGGTCCGAAAGCTGTACAACTAAAGTACAATTGTCTAGTCTCGAATGGGAATAAGAATGCACACGAGTGATTCAGTTCTTCGCACCAAGCAGGCAATGCACCGGAGCTGAGCACCAATGGATCTTGAATCTGTTGCAGCAACTTGTTGGTTACTTTTTTACTGGCGAATTCTTCGGTAGTTAGGATATTCGAGTTTTCGATGTCTAAATCAGAAAAAAAAACGATTATCAACTTCTGCACAGCTCACAAACATTCAGTTGCAGATGGGCTGACTTACATATAGTATTTTCATTTTCCGGTCTCGTATAAATCACGAACAAATGTCTAAGTAAATGGAGCACGTCTTCAACGGTGCAGCTCATCGTTTGACAAGGAGATACCGGCGAGGTAACGCTGCCATGGGTACTCGATGCGCCCGAAACGCTGCCAGTCTGCGAGGTGTTTTTCTTACAGAATACTAGGTCTTTTCTTTCAGTGTCAGTGTCTTTGGCTTCTTCGTAAATGATGCTGAAAAAGAAAAATTCAGATCGAATTACATAATTTTTCAATCTTCGAAAGCTTAATGAATAATTCTGATTTTTTTTAGTAACTTACGTATAAATAGGTTCCCAAATTTTACGCAATTTTTCCGATCTGTTGCCGAATTCAATTCGGTGCATTAATTCTTGAACGGCTTGGAATATGGTCCAGTTGCCATCAGTTAATGGGACTTCGACGTCTGGTATCTAGAGAGAAAATAAAGCAAAAATTAATATATTTTTTTGATTGCAAAAAATTTTTAAGTAAAATTTTTTCGGAATTGAAAACAATCATGAATAACCAAATTTCAAAAAATACGAAGTGACAATTTTGGAGCTTTTAGTCAAGGCTGCATCGAACAAAGGAGCAAACGGAACAGCTAGCCCACCATAATCACTAAACTGCATATTTAGACGAAAAAGTTAGAATTTAGGCAAATAATAAAGTAGTGATGACTTTTTTTTTGAAAAAATTTGTAATTTGAGTACGAAAATTCAGAAAAAATTATTCAAACTGGAAATTTTAAATTTTTGCCCCTTCAATGACGCCAATCACGGTTTGTTCTTGCTTTTAGCAAGCTCATCATACAAGCTACAAATTACAAATTTTCTTCATTTGGTACCATTTTTCTCAACTTTGAATACGCCGAAAAAGCTTGATTTTTGTAAGTGAGGTCAAAAAAATGAATGGCAGGATAAAATAATCAAACATTTTGAAATTTTCATTTTTTTGAGTGGGGTGTGGAGGAGTGGGTCAAAAAAACCAAACATGATAAAATTGTACAAAAATATGATCAATTGTAATCATAAACTAAATTTCATCAATTCAATTCATCTTGAACTTTTTCTGGGGCAAAAATGGTTTATTCAACCGAATTTTTCCAACTCGAGGAACGAAATTTGGTACGTAGAAATACTAAATGCCATTGATGTGACCATTGAATGGTATGAAGGCCTTCAAATCTTATGGGGTATCACAATTTTACCGCATTTTCCAAATTTTTCAACAAGAGGACCATCTTGTATTTTATGTGGGGGGGGGATTATAACCAGATTTTAGAATTTTTCAACGAATTAATTAATAATTTTGTGCTCAGAATCGGCCATAAAGTGAATTTTCTGCAAACAAAGTCAATTCAAACCACGTACCCCAGACAAATTCGGCCCTCTCAACGTCAACTTCAATTTAGGCGTCTGATAAACAGTTTCTTCTTCGAATATCGGCTCGAATTCTTCGAATTTTTCGGGTGGAGTGGGTATTTCGAGATCTGTAGTTTGGTTGACGTTGGTTCGACCAGGTCTCGGGTCGAAGGCGGGAATCAAAGCGGAAAATTGACGTTTAAGTACGAATTCGTCGTCCCAACATCGGCGTCTGCTTCTCAACGACGCGATACCGGTATCTGCCATGTTTCTGGTCTCGAAGGAGTCATCTTCTTGCTAAAAAGAGTAAAAATTCTCGTCAGTAAAGTACACAAAATGTCATTTACCATCCCAATTCATCAAATAATTCAACAGGTACGTACCATAAACGATAACAAATTCCTTCCCACGACTACTTCTTCGTATTCATCTTCGTCTTCGTTTTCGTCATCGTTCTCGTCGTCATCTGGTAACTGATCGTCGTCTTCTAGATCGGCCAGCAACGCCGGACCTCTGCAGCTTTCCAAGAAATCCTATCGAAAAAATCGCCATTATTATCGACTCTCCAAAAAAACAAAAAAAAAAAACAAAAGCGTCGCAGTTTTTTTGATTAATTACCTCTAAACTGACACGTTCGCTATCCGTCGACGCCGATGTCAAACTCATAGCCAAAGCTTGATTGAAATTAATCGGTCCACTTCCCGTATTCGAAGCAATAGTCGAAATACTATTCTGGATAGTGATCGGCGTACTGCTATTGCTTAAACTAGGGAAACTCTGGGCCGAATGCAATATACCACCTGGAACCACAATAATCACAAAAATAATTAATAATCTCCGTCTATTTTCCACAAATCGACCCTTATCCAACCGTTGGCTTTATACAAGCGATATACGTCATAGCTCGAGGGCATATATACGAAGCTGGCACGTGAAAAAAATCAAAGCTATTCACACCGAATCGATTTCTCAAATATACAACAAAAAATAGCCATCCATCCACCTCACGATGGAAAACTTTCGCCTTCTTTTCGGTGCATCGAAAAAAAACTAATACCATTGCAAAAAGTTTTCCATCAATCTACTCCCACATGAACAGCAACGTAAACCATATCAAATTAAATAATCTTTACCATCGGTAAACTGTTTTTTAGCACGATGCTTAATAGTATAGTCGTGATTACGTGGCACGACTCTTTTGTTGACTTTTTCTTCGGGTATACCGTCGACAGTAACTTCGGACGTAGATGGAGTATCGTTTGCTGTAAAGTGATAATTTCAACTAAAGCATTTTCTCGCTTCATTTTTCTAAAAAGTTTTTATTTCTCGAAATTCTCCCCATTTGGTCATTTCAACGTCGAAATAATAAAACTAAGCGTACGAGAACTCAAAAAAAAAATGCAGCTTCTAATGCAGTTAAAAAACACTGGCAATTGGACGAGGCATTGCTTACCAAGAGTACTCGAATCGTGAGGTATAACTAAGTTATTGGCTTCCATACTGAGGTAATTATTGGCATTGCGAATGAAATCGTTACTTTCGCGCCATTTTTCGTACATTTCGAAAGCTTCGATCGGAATTACATTCTCGCCTGGTAATCCTTTAATGCTTGATAAACTCCTCTGCGAAAATGGAACACAGAACAACGATAAAACATAAAAATTCTAATAAATGTCACCAGTTTTTAAATCAGATACCAACCATTTTGAGTTTAGTGTAGCAAGTTTTATTCGAAGAAGAATTCGAGGAACTTTGCAAGGTATCCACTAAAACATAAGTATTAGCATTATCTTTCGAGAATAACTGACGAGTTTGATTGTTATTAGCAGAATTACCAGCTGCAAAAAATTCAATAAAAAATTTAAAATGCGTAATTTCGCTCGTCTGCGATACCGAGATTTTGTTTTTTCTAATGTAGAATAAAGCTGGATGAGAATTGTGCTTACCATTCATACGAGCTGTTTCTTCGGAAACTAAGGTTTCGATAATAGTAGACAAGTCTTTGTTGGCGTTCGATATGTCGGGGTCTCTGAGCTGCATTACGACGTAGTGTTCCGATTGGTCGGATGTTTTGTCGCTGTTGCTGGACGAAATGTTGGCTAATTCGGTACGTGCTACGTTTACGACGCTTTCGGTGATTTCCTGAGCTGCTTGCTGTTGAAAATACGAAAGAAAAATAATGTAATAATTTGATAGGATTTTTAGAAGTAGAATAACTTTGGTTCTAATGGACTAGTTGAGAATACACATTCTAAATTGATATTTCAATTTATTAAATTTTTTTCCAAAAATTATCGGGTTTAATAAACAACAATGGGATGATTTTTTAAGAATCAAACAAAAAATCAGATTCTAAGATCTCGAAAAAAAATAGAAAAAATTTAGATTTTTTAGAAGAATCTAAAACAAATCGAAAAAAAACGAAGCAAATTTTCCTCTACAAAATTAGAGTAAATAAGAAAAAAATTGAAAAAAAATTTCGAAAAAAATTGAAAAACATTAGCAGAAAAATGTAAAGAAAATTTTCAGAACAAAATTTTAAAAATTTATTATAGCCAAAAAATCGAGAAAAATTTCCAGTAGAATTGTGAGAAAAAATTTCCGAACCATAAACTGAGAGAAATTTTCGAATCAAAAATTGAGAAAAATTTTCAAAAAAAAACTGAGGAAAAATTTCAGTAAAAATTAAGAAAAATTTTCAGTAACAATTGAGAAAAATTTTCAGTAAAAATTGAGAAAATTTTTCAGAAAAAAATTGAAAAAAAATCTAAAAAAAACAGAAAAATGTCCAGAATCAAAAATTTGGAAAAAATTTTCTAGGAAAGATTTAAGACAATTTTCGAAAACTAATCGATATCCATGAACAATTTGAAAAAAAAAATCTACTGGGAATTATGTAAACATAACCGAAAAAAATCCAATGGTATTAAAAACATCCCAAAATCGACTCAGTAGATCGCAATTACTCCAAAATCAGTCATGCCAACTTTAGAACAAACTTGAAACAATGCCATACCTTAGCCGCTAAATTATCAGCAGATGCTGCTTGTTCAGTACTGGCGACAAAAGCTTTGTGACTATTTGCTTCAGTAGCGTCTGGTAAACTAGGCGTCGAGCTAGCTTTGCGACTTAGGATACTAACGATGGCATTACTAACGTCCATCTTGGCAGCGGCTAATTTATTGCTCTTGTCTGCAAAATGAAATAAAAACCATTATATTGCGAATAAATAACGAATTCAGCTTCAAATAATACGCCAGCTTACTCGATGGTGGTCTTGAAATAGGTACAGGAACATTGGCAACAGGTGAACCGTCTAGAGATTCGGGTAAAATCTTCAAATCGTATTTGCCTTCAGCACCCATACGATACGAATTCGTACTACCGTTATCCCAAGTGATATCAACCCATCCTGCGGATTTTCAAATCATTATTAATCCTTATCTATGGTCAAATTGGACTCAGGGGGACGAGGAGGCTCACCATTATGCAAATTTCCGGTAACTGTTCCTTCTCCAGGTCCATCTTGGTCTCTCCATTTCCAATCAATACCTCTAGTGACTCGAGCACCAATGGTCAACATGTTCAACGACTGCTTCGCAGCTCTTCTTTGTTTTTTCAAATTCGCCTCGGCTTCTTTGGCAGCTTTACCTGCGATTTAGATGTAAATTACGATCCATTTTTTATTGATTTTATCCTGATATATTTTAAACTTACCTAGATCATCACAGATTTCTGTAACGGTACCATATATTTCGAATCCGGATAGAGACAGGTAGTGGGTTTGTGCTGAGGCGTTCTTGCCTTTCTGTTGGATACGTATATGTCTCCAACCTTTCTTCTCGTCGCCCGGAGGTTGCAACGTCCAAGACGCAGTACTACCTGGTTCGTTAAGGGATGTGTCGTCAATATGGGCGTACATCGTGACCCAATTCGTACCGTCTTTTGAGACCTATGAAAGAGAAATTCCAGGGTTATTGATCGTTCCAATAATTTTACGATCTCGTATCGATGGAATTTCATCTCACTTGGAAATTCCAATTCCTAAGGGCAGATCGGCCATATCCTCTGGCGTGGCGTAACGTGTAACACGTCGGTATCACATATAAACCGAGATCAATAGCGAACCAGGCGTTTTTGTCGTCGTTAGTGTGACAATTCAAAGCGGCCGTATCGCGACTTAGAATATCCTCCAAACGACCATACGGCAAATTACGGCCATCCGAGGTAGTAATTATGACTAAACCGTATTGAGCTGGGTTCACCCAATCGGGACAAGTCCTATAAAAATCAAATTTTACACATCAGCAAGATAGAAATCCAGCACACTTTGAAATCATCAATTGGTCGATGAGACACTCACTTGGCATTTGTACCGATCCAATATATGATTCCGTTTTCGTCGAAATCGTACTGATGTCTAAATTGCAACTTGGTATTCGGCTCTTTGATTTTATTAACAAAGGTGAACTGAGAACGGTCGTTGTCGTACCATTGCTTGGCGACCATTTTCAACAAATAACGTTCTAGTTGAGCTACCGTGCTTAATGGTTCCATTTTCAGACTACGTCCGGTCCTGTCGACCAACGAGGTGTCGCCGGCGGCGCGCTGAAGTCGGAACCGTAACCGTCGCGTCAAAGTCTGAAAAAATTCCATCGTTGAATAACAAAATCGATCTAGGTGGACTATACGAGTAAAAAATACGCACTTGTAATCCGTATCCAGAACCAGGAGGATCGTAAATATAAACGGGTAATTTTTCGATGGATTCCAAGACGGAAATTAATTTATGAACTAGAATAGCTGCCGAGTTGGCACTCTCCTTGTCGAAATTTTCACTCTACAAAAGAAATTCAATCGATTACACATCTGTAGGAAATCTATCCGAACTTTTCGATAAATACTACGTACCCTAAATATATTTCTGAAAATTCGAATTCTCTGTTTTTGTAATTTACTACGTTTAGCCGTGTGGATACCTTGATCCCAGACAGTTGTGGACAACATTGCCAACAACGACTGGACCAAGCCACTGCTGTGGATTTCGTATGAAGATACGACGCCGTCTTCTTGCAGTAATTGTTTCAAATCGATCAGAGCTGATTGGAGTAACTCTTTCCATTGAGTGCCTTTTTCTTTGTTATTCAACATGTATTGTTTTTGACAAGCGCGGTCTATTTGGGCAACGATGGCTCCTAGTTTGGCTACTACGCCTCTGGGTTGTGCTTGAGCTACTTTGAAGTATTTATCGTAAATTTCAGTCGCCATAGTTTTAATCTGTAATATATAATTTTAATTAGAATAGTGCTAGTTTTTTTTTTTTCAGGGATTATTTCAAGTAAAATCTATTTTTCGAGTGACACGATTGGTCTCAGATTATTTTTCAAATTTTTTTACACGTAAACATCCAACGACAAAAAAAAGGCGGATCAAAAACCTCAGAATTTTTTTGGCAGAATTGTGAGATTTTTAAATTTTTTTAAATGGCGGATAGGCTTTATAATTCCAATTTTAACAGGTCTAACGATTCGATTTAGCTTCTTAATTTTTTCCCACTTTTAAAGAGAAATTGGGGTGCGATATTAAAATCAATGCTATCGCTTCAAAAGGCCAAAAAAGTCGGTGGAACTAACATTTAAAAAAAAGAGGTTCTCGAGGAAAAATTTAAAAAATTTTGTAGTTAAGGCTCTTTTTAGATAAAAAAATAATACATTAAAAAAAAATAGAAAAAAATTCATTACTTGGATTCATGGCAAAAATAGGTACGAAATTATACTAAAAATTTTTCTCTCAATATAAACGAAACTTCTTTAAAAAACGTGAGAATGAACCCAAAAAATTATTTTTCATATTTTCACAATTGGCATAAAAAAAGAACTTGAAATGCGCCAATAAATTTCTTTTTAGGTTCATTTCTATACTTTGATTCAAAAACTAACAGAACCTTTTTTAGGATAAATTTTTTCTATATTTTGGAGAAAGAAAGAGAAGACCTCTAGTTGGTCCATTCGTCATAATTTGAGGACCTTTTATACATACAGAATTTTCAAGATACGTTTGGTAAATTTTACATGGAATAACCCAAAATAATGATCAACTGAAAAACTAGGTACTTTAAGTTTAAGAGCTTCCGCTTTGGAACGTAATCGTTTGGTTTTTCGACCAGGTATCCAGGAGGTTGAAAATTCAGCTCCCATAGACGTTTCGGCCGAGAATGTATGCTTCGTACCACGATTCGATTCGAACGTAAAACCAGGGAAATCTTCTCGTAACGTGGTCACCTAGAATTACAAATAGAGATATTTTACAAATAAGCAATTTTTTTCAACATTCGAGGATACTTTTTCAAAGGCAATTTGCAGCATCGAGAATAGAATCGAATTTACTTTGAAAGATTTCAAAACAAGATATCATTTTTATTTTGGAGAAATGAGTGAGAAAGGGAGAACTTATCACCTCCCTAAACAAAATCAACATTTTAAGACATTCGATAAACTTTTTCTCCAACTTTTGGAAAAATTGGATGAAAGCATATTTAAAAATGTCGAACCGCCATCTTTCGACTTTTTTCAGTCTTCAATTCAGACAACTTCGCAAATATATCCTCCAAGTTGAAAATTTATGTAAAAAATTCTAAAAAACTTGTCAAGATTTTTTTAATTTTTCAAAAAAATATATTGAAAAACATAGAAAACCTGCTAGTTTTTGAAACAAAAATCGTCGTTTTCCAAGGAATTTCGATTGTTTTTTTTTCAACTTCGATGCAATATAAAAAGATACGATCAGAAGATTCCCACGAAAATAAGAAAAAATTCATTTCAAATCAATCAAAAAATTCTACGAAATAAATTTCGTAAAAATCCTGCTTAGAATGAATCATTATTTTGAAATCATCGATACTACCGATAAAACTGCATAAAAACATCAAATGCTACTAAATTTAAACTGATCCATTCTCAAAACCACGTACTTGTTGTCCATCCGTATTATGTATGGTAATTTCGCCTTCTTTGCGAGAAATCAGAGACCAATTTCCAACAACTAATCTGGTACTGCCGGCGTGTGATAAGATAGGTTGCGTATGAGTGGTCGGTTTAATCATACTTCTGACTTTTTGTAATTTTTCTAAAAATTCGCCACGATTTTCTGCACAGAAAAAAATCCATAAGTTAATTTCCCATGAAAATTAGAAAAAAAATCGCATCCCCAATCAAACTCACCAGTACTATCGGTCCCACCTTCGGGGCTACCGCTCGAATACATAGTGGATAATTTTCCATCGACGACAAACCGGAACCAGCCGTTGCTGCCGTTCGACAATTCCAAAGCGGCCGCCTCGGACCAAATATAAAGACAATCTCTGCCTCGACAGAAACACCAATCCTTCCAATAGTAGGCCCGACCTGGTAAAATCTCCTTGGCGTCTTCATAGTACGCTTCAGCTTTACCTTGATCATCCTGCGAACAAACCTTAGTGTTATTTGGGACTCCTTTTGATACATTTGACAAATTTTCGATTACCTGTTGAGATAAATCAATAGAAGAGATGGTCTCGTCGCCGGCCAATCCAGTCTGTAAATCTCCTGAGGTAGTTAATTGTTGAACTTTGCTAAATACACCGAGCCTGGCGAAATGATCCAAAAATATTTCTTGACTTTTGACCATCAAGTCTTGGATAATTTGTAAGACCATGATTTGGCCATCGTCATCGTCCTGCGACAAAAATAAATATCATTTTTAGCCACTCGAATATTTTTTCGTATTTTTCGGAAAATTAAAAAAAAAACTCGCACAAAAATTCACAATTCCTACAGTCTGCGAATCGAGGTTCAAACTAGATTTTTTTAGTTCTATCTCAAGCGGTTTAACAGCTTCGATTCGACATTCCCATTAGTAGAAAAATACAAATGAAAAAGCGCAATGGTCACGTTTAATAAAAAAAATATGACTTTTAGAAAATAAAAACGATGGAATGGGTTAGATACGTAAATCATGCACCATCAAACATTTACCGGTTCTTTGCGAATAATATACTTAGATCGCAGACGTTCAGCTTTACGCTTTAAATTACTCTCAGAAATACTAGTTTGTGGCCACCACCATAATGATTTCTAAATTTCCATCAATTTTAAATGAAAAAAATTACTATTTTTCGATAAAAAAATTTCTCAGGCTAAATCAAAATTATAAAACTGCGTTAACGCGTCAATTTGTGCATAAAATACGAGTAGGTTGTTTTCTATTTAAAATATCTTTGGTATTATGGGTTACGACGTGATACGTACTTCGTTATCTAACACATTGGCTATCACTTCGACTAACATGGTACCCAAATTACCACTGGGCGACTCCGAGACGCATATTTCGGTCAATAACGACGCTTGAATGTAATGTATCATTTTTCTAATCAAATTCAAACTAGATTTCCTGCAACGAAAATTTAAAACAAATCGATAATTTGGTATAAATGTTGTTTTTTCATTTTCAAACCAACGAATTGAATTTTTCACCTTATCGACGGTAACATCGTGGACTGAAAAGTGTTACAAAATACTGGTAACATTCGTTTCAGGTATACAGGTGCCATTTCCGGATCACCTTTCGGTTCTAGGGATTCTTCGGCATCTGCACCATCGGTTTTCTTATCTTTATCACAAGATAACATCCACTCGCCTATTTGAACACCGTTAAAATTAGTTTTTCGTTTGTAAAAAGTCAAGATGGTCGTTCAGGTCGAAAGGAAAAAGTACCAGGAGATTGTAAAATAGCTGCTACTTCTCTATGGCCATCGTCCATACGTTCTCTGGCCTTGTCTAAGGGCGTTTTGCCATCTTCGTCGCGTAAATCGGGATTGGCTCCGTGTCGCAGTAGCACCTTGGCTATATGAGGACGTCCGAAACACGCTGCGTAATGAAGAGACGACGATCTCTGGCCTTTATTGACGTCGGCTCCTCGCTCGCAAAGGAACTCCACCATTTCTTGGGTACCGAAGGCCGAAGCCCAGTTTAATAACGTCTGGCCGACGTCGTCCATGTAATTTACTTCCATACCTAGATGGAAAAACCCCAATAAATAAATCGTATCGTTCAAAGAGTCTCATTCAAATCGACAGATTATTATTTACCACTCGAATCGACAGCTTCAATCAAAGCCTCGCAATCTTTACTACGAATACAATCGATCAACTGACGATACGACTTATCGCCGGAGCTTTCGATTCGTCGCAATCTAGGAAACACATGAGCTGCTGCAACGGCCGCCGTCGATGTTATGCCAACCGAGCTTGTAATTGTGATACCTCTAGAGATCGCTTTTCTTCCCTCGAATAGCAGCACCAATAATAAATCCATCAATCGCATGCAATCCAGCATACAACTGTACGAAACAAAAACCACAATCGTTTATTTTTTTCCATTCATAATTTTCTTATTGAATCCTGTGATAATGATCGACGATAAAATTCCGTTCAACGTACCGTTCGTCGCCTTTCAAAGCTTTCTCAATAGCGTCTGGTAAATCGGATCTAAGTAGGTCCTGAAACATAGTTCGGAGAAAAATCGTTATTAATGGTGGCAATTATTCATATGTACATGCGCAGAGTGAATGACCTTTGTGAATACGTACGTGTGTGATGGCCGGCGAACCGCGGCAAAGAGCAGAAAGTAAGCTAATGACCGTTGATACCGAGCCAAAGGATTTAGATTCTGGTAAAACTGTACCGCTCGTGTTCAGACTTTGATTACCTAAAAGAAATGGTAAAATGAAATTATTAAAATAATTATTTTCAAGGTTCGAGATTATGATTGCATAGAAAGGAAGGAATTAATGTTTTCAATTCATTGAAAAACATACCACTATAAGGAGTAAAACCACCGAACAAAAAACCAACATGTAATTGATATCCACTTCGCACAGAAAATTTTATTTTGGGGAAATTTTTCTGAACTTTTTGAATACGATATTCATTTAAAAATTGGAATTAACGAAATATTTTTAAAATTTGATAAAATCGGGAGGTTTTTGATGAAAATTTTGCGAGGAAGAATGATGCAACTTACATTAATTTTAGCAATTTTTGATACTTCGTTTTGTTTCCTCCCTTCTTCCCAGATTTTTCAGTCTTCGATTCAGAGAACTTTGCAAATATATCCTCCAAATTGGAAATTTTTGTGAAAAATTCTCAAGTTTTCTTTTTTAAAATTTTTACTCTAGAAAAATTTTGTCAAGATTTTTTCAATTTTTCAAAAAAATGGAAAACTCCTAGTTTTTGAAACAAACATCATTTTCCAAGGAATTTCGGTCGTCGATCCACTCAAATTTTTTTCTACAGGTATACGATTTTATTTCTCAATTTTGGTGCAGAAAAAATTCACGTTCATCCGATTTATGAGGAGAAAATAAGAAAAATTGAACAAGATTTAAATTTTATCCCAAATTTTCGATTAAAAAATTAATAAAATGAGACACGAAAAAAGTTTAAGGATCTTAAAAGTAATTTTGAGAAATACAGAGTTTGTTTTCAACTTTTTGTTGACAGTTTTGCTTGATTCAGGAAGAAATGAGATCAGAATTAGACTGAATTGGGAGGGGGAAGGGGGAAGGGGATATTATTGAACCTGGTATTTTATGATTTAAAAAATCATCTTTCATACATTATGTAATTAGATGGATTCTCAACACTGAAGAAAATTTAGCAGGTGAAGGAGAAAGAGAGATTTTTTCATTTTTTGGTTTCAAACGTGTTTCCATTATTTATATCATACAAATCATCACGAACAGAGAGAACTGGTTCAAAAATAACAAATTTTGGAGAAATCTACATTCTAATACCGAAAATTCTCACTCGTGAATCAAATTTTATCATGTTCAACTCGTCTAACTAATTCCAGCGACTTCGATTTCCTCTATGATCATTAAATTAACTAGACATGCAATCATTTTTAAAGATTTTCAACACGCCGAAAATGTGGAACTATTCATCCCCCCTTCCTCTTTTTTCACTACGTAAAGTACTAAAAATTTTGCATAAAAATTAACAGTTTTCTTAAAATCAAAAATTGATCATTTTAATTAAAATTGCAATCACAATTTCAGGCATTATAGCGAAATTTTTGAAAAAAATGTTACTTTCAGTAACTTTTTTTGGACAAAAAGTGACCAAAAAGTGACAAAAAATAACAAAAAATTAAATTTTTTCGAGGGGCAATTTTTACAGTTTTTTTTTGGGGGGGGGTCAATTTTTTGTAGTTTTCTGCAAATATTTGAAAGATAAATCAACTGAAAAGACGTAATTAATTTTATTTATTAAACTCCTTCGTCAAAACAACAAACAAACTAGCAAAAATCAATTTTTCAATTTCTACGTGAAAATTTGAATTTTTGCCTGGAAGTGCGAAGAAAACGTGATTTTTGAGGGGAAAAAGTAACCAAAAGTGACTGAAGTCGAAAAAAGTGTCAAACACCCGAAAAAAGTGACCCGTCATGATGCTTGCAATTCGATCTTTTTCATCACAACTAAGCTGCTCTATCAAAATTTATCATATTCGCTAAATTTTTGTCAATTGACTAAGTTTTGATAAAATTGATCATTTTTATTATAACTGGACCATCCTATCAAAAATGGGCAACTTTCATTTAAATTCATTGATTTTACAAAATTAATACTTTTTATCAAAATTGATAATTTTTTTATAAAAACCATAAATTTTAAACCCAAAAACAGCATATTTGATCTAAAATTGGTCTCTTTTATTTGAGTTCATCACCACCAAAAAACAAATCTATTTTCATCAAAAATAGATCATTTCACCAAAAAATGATCATTTTCATTATAATTTACCAATAAATCAAGGAACTGATATTTTCTTTTATAATTTTATTTCCACCTTTAGACAAGAGATTTTTTCCAACCATTTCGAGAAGTGAAAATTTCATTCTAACTTTATTCGTGAATAGTTTCACTTCGATGCCAAACAGGAAAAATAATTTTGAAGCTGAACAGATTTTAAACCCAAAAAATTGTTAAATTTATTGACTTTTCAACTTTTTTTCGAAGTCCTGAATCCATTTATTTGAAATGATAAAATACGCACATTTAAAACCAGAAAAAATTCCCAACGTCTCTCTCCTCTCGCATTCGCAATAGAATCTCAAAAATAGAGCTCACAACACAAAATACTCTGAAATATTCTAAAAAACAAACCATCGACGAAAATATACCTCAATCTCTTTTCATTTTCTCAAAAATATCCTCAAATTCACCTCCAATTTTTTTTTTTACATTGGAAACTATAATATTGTCAATTCAAAGTTGAAAAACCATTTGGAATCCTATCCCCTCCCCCCTCCCCCCGCCATCAAGAACTCAAATGTCAAATCCAACTCCAGATATTTTGAAAAAATCTGTGGAAAAATTGCAACATCTATTCAAAACTGAAAGCTCAAGAATAATAAATTCGGCAACTTTTTAAAAAAAATGTCAAAAACTGAACAAAAAATTCACACGTTATCTCCAAACGAAAACAAAAACCCTCTGCGTTTCCACCTAATCTATACTCCATTTCCCAATAAATCAATTCGCAAGAATTCTCGAGGGGGGAGGGCAAATCCTACACCAATTTTCAACCAAAACCACTCGTCTCCGATCAACTAACCAGTTCCGGTCGTCGACGCAGACTGCAAAGGTGCCGCAGCATTCGATAACCTGATTAGTAACTCGTTCATTAATCCGTGCTGAGCCAAAGGGGCCGGATCGATACCTCTTCTTGTGAATCTGTACAAAACCGTCGAGAAAAAAAAGCAACGAATTAAAACTAATTAACCGTATCGTTGGGAATTATAAATAAACGACATCGCAACCGTCGTATTCTTATTCGCTATTTCCATCGCGTTTTAAAAACTACGCTTCAGAAATGAGAAAAAACCTGCAACAATGTGCCATCTTCAAACAATTACCGCTCGGTCGCTTCTTTAATCAACAAACATGACCCTAATAAATTAGCTTTTCGCCTACTCGAGATCGAGTTGCTATTTAATTGGGCTAAATGTTCGTCGCCTTCAGAGTGAAAAAAAATACTAATTACGAGCCGATGCGATGTACGAGCAAATCGACGGAAGAAAAAATATACTCAGGACTTCGTACCTATCGGATAAGGATGCGAAACATCGGAGCGCTCCATCGGCAACGTGAGCGTCTTCGTGCTTGAGTAACGTCGACAATGATTCTACGCAAATAGGTAACGAAGAATCATGCGGTTCCATTTTCGAGCATAAACGAGACACGACCGACATGGCTGAGTGTAACGTATCTTTATGTATCGCCGATCCATTATCACGAATAAAGGATAATACGCAATTCAAGCCACCGGCGTCGAATACAGCGCCCGCTTCTCGAGTACATATTAATTCTAAAACCTACGAAATCGAGTAAAAACAAATGAATTATAAATATTCGTCGAGAAGAACGCATCGTCGGGTATCCTTGACGCGTCGGTAGCATTCTGGGCGTCGTAACGTGTTCTGCGTGCGTACTTACTTTGATACATTGTTCGGCTAAATCTCGACTCGTTCTTGAATCCAGTTCGGCGACCACTAAACGATTGCAGATCGCTTTTACCGCACCTTCCATCGATATAATACGTCTGGTGCATTCGGCCGATACGTCCAGATAATACGTTATCGCTCGGGCAGTCACTTCCAGGACGTTGTCTGGAGCGCATTCGTCCAAAAATATACGGCATAGGGCTGGTAGAAACGAACGAGGTGGACAACTGTAAAATAAATGAACAAAATTATTTAGTGTAAGTAAACGAGATGCATAATCATTAATCACCATGTACTTTTTAATCGATTGCTTAATTAAACGAGTATTAGGTAATTTATGTACTGGGACTGGGAGATCAGGGCGAGGGGAGAGGGGAGGTAGAGGGAAACTTGGCCAAGGTATTAGGTAGTAGTTTGTTTTGAATATTCTGACATCCACGTTTCCAAATTTTCCATTCATATCGAATTATCGACTGTTTCGTTCATCAGGTTTTTCGAGAATTTCATTGAATGGTCTACTAGCCTTCCATTCCTCGACCGAGAGAAAAGGAAAAGAAGATACGAAACTTTGGAAATGATCAGAAATTTGAAAGAAATTTAGTGGATGGCGAATTAAAGGAATTTGGAAATCTCGATTCTCAAAAATGAAACCATCCAGTTGAACAGATCAAAGGGTAGCCAGTTCAGTATTCAATTTCGATATCGAGGTGTTCAACAAAATTTCATTGGCTCCTGATTATTTTTGTAGTAAATGGGATTTCGACAATCCGTGTCCAAATTTATTTTGAATTCTAAGTTCAAATTTTTCCGACTCTGAATTTTTTTCAAACCATGTATCCAATTTCAAAATTTTTCCACCAATTAAAAAAAAATGATTTCATATTTCTATCACTTTCTGAAATTTTTTCTAATTCATTATTGAGTAGAAAAAAATTTATTTTATTGGAAACAATGTTCGAGTTACAATTAGTTGAAATTTTCCCCTATTTTAAGGGGTTATGAAATTAGTTTTGGTGAAGAAATCCAAAATTGAGTTTCCTAGGGATTTGAATTCTCTATTTTATTCTCTTGGAAATGATACAAACTACTCTCTCATTTCTGAATCAGTGAAATTTATCAAAAATCACTGAAAAACAGTCAGAATTGCAGTACAGTAATAAATTAGTGAATTTTTTTTCACTGAAAGCAAGTCAGTGAAAGAAAATCACCGGAAATCAGTGAAAATTCACTGAAAACTCAGTGATTTTTTTTGGAATGTACTGAAAAATCTGTGAAATTCTTTGAATAATCAGGGAAAAATCGCTGAAAATCAGTGACTTTCACTGATTTTTCCTGTGCTGCAATTCTGACTGTTTATCAGTGATTTTTCACTGATTCAAATTTCAAAATGAGAGAATACTTTCTAAAAATCTGTTTTCTCAAGGTTGAAAAATTACTTTATTACGATTAAGATTTTCCAAGAATTTAGGAAAATTTTTGGTAAATTGTAAGTTATTTAATCAGATGATGCTGATACAAATGAACAGCCGCAAACTCAAAATTCTCAACCAGAATTATTTGATCAGCCTTGTTCTTCAACAAAAATTGAAAAAGCTGTTTTTCTTAAAATGTTGTTCATGTACCTTTTTCTCAGGAACAACTGTATCGATCAACTTACTTTTTTTTTTGTTTTCTTCAGCAAGTTACACTCTATAAATAGACGGGGGCTTTTTCATTTATCATGCATGGAACAGACTGAGGAATTATTTGTATGCCAAAAAACATGGTGTTTTAAGAGAGCTTTCTACGTGTAAGATTAATTTCGGAAGCATGAACTAAATTTTGAAATTCCCCCGTTAAAGTGTAGTTCAAATATGACTCTACCTCTAGTGACCCTTCAAATTTCAGACTTCTACCTTTTCTGGTACTCGAGAAAAAAGAACATGAAGATACACGTAAAAAACCTGATTTCATACCCCTTAAAATTTTTCACAGCTGTAACATTTTTCAAACAATTAAATTTCCTCTAAATTTTTCCAATTTGATTTTTCTAGAAATAATTTCAAAATTTCCCCATTTTTTCGGCTTGAATTTTTTTTTAAATTGTCAACTTCATGTTATTTAAAATTTATTTCAACTCAATAATTGGAAGAAAAAAATCAAAAACGGAAAAATTTCGAGAAAATTGAGTTTTACTCAGTCATTAACAACAAAACAAAACCGAAAAACAATACCGAAAAAAAAACACTAAAAAACACAAAAAAACGAAACAAAACCAAAACCAAAACCAAAACGTACGAAAAAACCAAAACCAAAACAAAACCAAAACCAAAACGTTCAAAAAACCAATACCAATACCAATACCAATACCAAAACAAATTTTGTTTTGGTATTGTTTTTTTTCGTTTTTTTTTTCGGTTTTTGCGTCCCTATGACGTTGCGTCGTCGCGTCCTTGTCTGACGTCATTTTGTTTTGTTTGATTATCGCATTTGTGCGTTATCGTGTTCAGCCGCTTGTATTACCATATTAGCTGTGTGTAATCATGCGTGAAGCCAACAATTTTTATCCAAAAGGTAATCGAAAGCGAAAAAAATGCAAAATCGGTGAAAAATCCTATAAAATTAAAATTCAGTCGCGATTTTGCGGGATACACTAACGATGCGCCACTTTATGGTAATCTGCCAATCAGAAACGCCGTTCGCGGAGATCCGATGATCACATCGTCAATCAAAAATTTTCATCACGGTCGTATTCACATTCACAATCACAATTTCACATACACGTAGTTTGAAATTGAAATATCTTCTAAATTTGTTCCCAATCTAAATTTTTTCGACTTTGAATTATGAATTTTTTTCGCGATTTCATCCAAACTAATTTTTTCTTAATTTTTTCCAATCCTTCAATTTTTCTAAATTTTTTGTTCTCCTTCAATTCAACCATGAATTTCATCGACTTTGAAATTTTTTCTCGAAATTTCATCCAATTTGAAATCTTTTTCTAAAATTTTCCCTACTCTAAATTTTTTTCAATTTTTTTAATCTTCAAATTTTTAAAACTATTTCTTTTTCAACTCTACAATTTTTCTCTATTTTTTCCAACCCCGAAATTTTTCTCAATTTTTTTTCAGATTCAAAATTTTTTCTTGTTCTTCTATAGTACGCAGAGTCTTCGTTGAATGAAATTAAATTTAAAAAAAAAAAAACGTTCATCCCAGGCGTTGAAATTTTTATACTTGTTGAATTGTTGTTACGCATGTAATTAGAAAACAAAAAACAAAAAAACAAAACCAAAACAAAAACGAAAAAAAAACAGAACCAAAACGTTTGAAAAACCAATACCAATACCAATACCAATACCAAAACGTTTGAAAAACCAAAACCAAAACAATACCAAAACCAAAATGTTTTAAAAACCAATACCAATACCAATACCAATACCAATACACGTTTTGTTGTTAATGACTGGTTTTACTGCTGGAAAAGTTTTTCAAATTTTGAAAAAAAATTGAATTAAAAAAATTGAAAAAATTTGAACTTACATAAATAATCGAAATTCCATTTGTGGTAAAAATAATTATGAGCTAGTCGAAATTTCCGAATCGAAATTCAGAACTTTAAAAAAAAATTCCCGGACTTTGGGCGAGATATTTCTACTACACTCCCCGTCCCCCTCCAATTCACTCTTATAAAAAATTGAATTTATTCCAAGGTTTTGCAAACCTGCTCAAACTATTTCAAAATTTTCATAAAAAGGCAATAAAAAAGAACAGAATACGATATGAACGAGACAAAAAAGATTTGTTTATAAAAAGTTAGAATTCACAATATGAATTATCATTTTAAAAATAGAAGAAATCTGGAGGGAAATGCAGAACGTGGTGGACAATTAGACATCTAGGACATGTTTTTCAGAACAATCAGAATTTTTTTGAATTGTTGATCATAAAGTAAGTAGTATACAGATACACTAACATTTTCATAGTGATTTTTTTCTGAGAGTTGACTTGGCAATTTTCTATTTTTCACTTGAAATGATTTTTTTAGCTAAAATTATAGAAATTATCATGGTTTCTACAGCGATTTTTCGAACTCAATCTGATTCTAGATTCATTTTATGGATCTCTTCTCAACATTCTTCAAATTCAAGAGAAACATTACAGTAATTTCGACCTCGATTTTTGTGTTTTGGTTCCTGGCTCAATTTTAAACTTCAGCCAACTTAATCAAAATTTTCAAAAAAAAGTAAGGTCGGTAACCTCCTAGCAGCACAAAAAATATCTAACTAAAAAAAATTGCAATTTTTTCCGAATTTCGTTTTTTTTTTTGCTATTAAATATTCATACTAATTTTCTCATTTTGTACTGCAGACAGGTTGGATTAAAGTATCGTAGAAGAAGGGTAGAAGAAGGACAGACAATTTTCAATGTCAAGATTTTTTTGTCATTCTCAAGAAGGGGACTAAATACGTAAGTAGCGAAAACCCATCGATCTAAGGTCGATGGAAAAAACACGACTAGCGTGATAAAAAATGGGGAAATTATTTCAAGGTTGAAAAAATGTTCAAGCAGAAAGAAATATTTTTCGGAAGGGGAAGATGTTCGAAAAAAAGGCTTGGAAAGCAAAAACTTGCCAGTTTTTAAAACCTCTTACAACTCATTTAAGACATCTTAGTTTTTTTAAAAATGTTCACTTCATTCTTTTTCTAAAAAAGTGATTTTTTGCAAAAAAAATTGAATGTACAGGAATTTCAAAAACAATTTAAGTCACATCAAAATTATTTTCTTAAGATGCCTAAAAATTTGACTTTCCAATTTACTGTATCTTTTCTCACATTGCATCAGTCACAATCCCGAAATATGTCAAATTTTTGACTCTATTTAACAATGATTTATCATCCTTAGAATAGGTACACCGAACATTTAAATATATACGATTGAAACCAAAATATCAAAATTTCAGGGTTTAAAAAATATCAATTACGATATTGCAAAATCGATGAATGCCAAACATCGAATTATTGATTTTTATCAGACCTAATAATATTAAAATCGAACATCAAAATTTCATAAGAACTAAAATACATTTCAAAATATTAAGTATAAAAATTACAAAACATTGATTGATTTTTGAAAAATCGATAAACACCAAATATTGAATTATCGATGTTACTGTATTGTACATCGAAATCGAAAATAGAAACCCTTCAATATCAAATACTACGAACATCGAAAAAACTGATAAGTAATTCGATTACAAAAATGAATTAAATTTGTTATAATGTATTGATCCATTATCAATCGTCTTATCAATAGGAAGAGGGAGAATTCGCCTGACCTTCCCTGACAACTCAAAAATTAGAAAAATGTTGTCTTCTTTAGAATTTTTTTTTGCAATGGATTTTTTTTCAAATTTGCGTACTTAGAAAGTCGACAATTTTTTTCTCACTGCTCTTCCCCTTAAAAGCGAGTCTCGCCACACCGCTAGATTCCATAATTAGAAATTAGGAAATTACCATCTACTGGGAAAATATTGAAAATATACTGATTTCTGACTTATCGATTTTTTTTCGATCAACATCAAACATAGACACGTCGAATAGATACCAGAATCTACATTCATAATCACATAAGTCATAACCAATGCTCTATCCAAACATTCAATTTCAAAAAAATAAACGAATAAAAATACATCGGAATACTGAAATTAAAATTATTTCTGTACAACTATCATGAAATGCCTACATGAAAAATCGATAAGCCAGAAAAAATATTGGCATTGAATGTTACACTTACACAATCACTGCTCAAAAAAATCGTTAAAAATTCTAATTATAAAGATGATTATGTCCATATATGTATTTAAACTTGTAAAAAGAGAAAGAAGAGAGGAGGAAGAGGGAGATTCATTCGTAATGAATTCAACGAAATTGTATGACTGGGCTGGACAATGGACTTCATTATTTTTCGTTGAATAAAACAGAACACACCAATCAAAAGATAAACTTCCAATGGCTGTTTTGAATTTTTTATACAAATTTGATTTTTTTTTTTTTGAAAAACATCAATTTCCTCAGTTTCTCGAATCATAGAATTGGAATTTTTTCAAGGTTGTTGAGATATCGATTTTTCTATTCAAATGCCAAATTTACGAGTATTTCTTTATTTTTCACGAATGGATTCTCGAATTCAAACACTCAAAATCGCGATAAGTACGAATTGCTCAAAAAATAATGCAGTTTTGAACAAAGAAAAAAAAATACAAAACAAGATTAAATTCATAAATAGCAACGATACTCTTTCTTTATCGATACTTGACGCGACTAATTCGATGATAAACTATCTTTAATTATTTACGTACTTTCCCCAAATGATGCAACACTCGAAAGAGAAAAATTAATTTAAAGATTACATTAAAAAGAAATCATACGAGTGTTTCACTATTTCCAAAATTTATTTTTTTTCGGTAGAAATTTTCAAATCATGCTTAAATTTTCTATCAAAAGTTAAATTTATATGATTTTTTGAGAAATTGTAAAACTACAAAAATTCTCATCCAAACTAGATACATTTTCAACCCATCAAATCTTTAAAATAAAGAAACATCGGGCCAGAAAATTGAATACAGTCAACATGCTTTGTCTATTTACATCACTTCAGGTGTTTTCTTGTGCCAGAGGCCATGGACACCCGACACATATGGCATACCACGTGTATCACAACTACTTTTACCAACGTTATTGTTTCAATTTCGACTGACGAAATTTTCCCTCTTTTTCGTTCTTTAGGCTGAATTGAAATGTCAACCAAATATTCGAGACCCTAAATTATTTCAATTTATTGATTTTTCTTTCAAATTTTTCCATTCTTTTTACCGCACGAACCGCAATAGGGAAGGCAACACTTGCCATCGATTTGCTCTGTTTTTAACCCAAGAACATATTCCAATGTTGGAAAAGAATTGAAGAAAAAAGTAGCACTCGAACAAAGATTTTAATTAAGGACACTACCACGGTTATTGAAAAATTACTTTTTACGTCTCTCGCGAAATTTCCCCAACTTCTGGCCGCCGTCCAGAACCTACTATTGCGTCGAATACTCACAATCTCTCCTCTGTAGTTGGCATTTATCATCATTTCGATATAATATAAAGAGAATCGTTCTTTTAATTCGCATTTTCAACTGCGTGCGCAATGCAATACACATGACTACATATCTTTGACCTTAAATACGCTACGTGTTGTTTATTTACAATCGTCATTGTCGGTAAAAATTATTCTCCCGCGTTTATAACCGGATCGTATACGTAGAATAAAGCCAATGGTAAAATGTGGGAGTAAAAATTTTTTACACATCATTTCTCCTGCACTACCATAAAACCGCGTATAAAACTTGATAATTGGTACGAAGATCCGAAGTTGAAATTTTTAATCAATTTTGAAAAAAAATCTGACGTTTAAAGTGTAATTAATAATCGCAGAGGTCAACGATAAGACTTTACTCTCGATTTCGACCAAATTACGAATTTTTTTATATTGGGCAATCGTTTGGTTTGTTTTTGTCTTCTTTGAGAATCGCGATTGCAATTGACGTACAATGTAAAATTCCTAGGGACAACTGAGACCATTCGTCAAGACTTTCTCAATGACAAAAAGACAACGCCGCATAACGGTCGAGAAGACGTGCGATACTCCCACAAACTCGTCATCGTCGTCGTCGGTCGTCGTTGTTGTTGCTTCGGTTGTTACAACAACACGCGACGACCGACGTCTTCGTTAATGACGAAAGATATGCGTATATTTCGAATACTCGATCGAATTTCGCTGATTTACTGCCATAATAAATATTATAAGGCAGAAAAGTTCGATTTATTCGAGTTTCGAGCTTGCCAGATTTTCGATATGGTATTTTTTCACAAAGAATGGGGAAATTCCGATTTTTCGAGATGATTTGAATTGAATGAGGTTTCCAAAACCCAAAACATTGATAGAAGGATTTGAAACGGTTATGAGAGCCTGAGAAGAGAGCAGGAAATTTTATTGGAAAAATTCTTTAAAAATCGTCAATTTTGGAGAGAGAGGGATGATTTTCATCAAAAATTGCTCAATTTTCCCTCGAAACCATTTGAAGCTTTTTTTCAACTGGTTTGCTCCCAAGGTATGTACTAATGTATTTCTGGTCATCTTAGTTCATAGATCTCAACAAAATTTTTCAAAAAAAAGGGGGATTATATTGATCCATCTCTCCCAAAAATGAACCAAGAATAGGCATCATAACGAAATTTTTGAAGAAAAAGAGCAAAACGTGAGAAAAAAGTAACTAAAAGTAACCAAAAATTCAATTTTTTCGGGGAGCAAATTTTTGTACAGTTTTCTGGGGGGAGGGAGGGGATTTCTTTTGTAGTTTTCATTGTTCCATGGCAAATGACTCAAACTTTCAATTTTAATCAAAACTCAAAAAAAAAAATCGAAAGAATTGTGCAACAAATATTCACGAAAGTGCAGTAAATCACATTTCAAACACCCCTCTTCTCTCCGACAAACACGACACTATTTCGTAAAAATGAAAAATTTATCTGGAATATCATTTGTCAAATGTTATTTTTGTGACTTTATGACAGCATTACCCTCCTCTTCTTCATCAATCATCACTCGAACACGTTCAAATAACTCATCGATGATATAAATTTTTCAAAATTTGAAAAAAATAAAACTTGTCATTCGAAGTAATTTTACAGCGATGAGGTCAACAATTTTTGAAAAATTTGGACTAATTGAAAAATGATGAATCACATTTCCTCACCTTCAACAATTTTTTAAACGAAGTCAGGTCCTAAAAACCAAAAATTTCTATGAAACCCCAAGTTCGAACATCAGTTTATTTTTGGTATGAATACCCCTTACCTACTCCCTATCGACCTTCTCAAATTCTCAAAACCCTCAAAATTGGAAATGAATTATGAAAAATTCAAAAATTGAGATTTTAAGGGCCCTAGGGGCATAATGATTTTTAGAAAGTCGAATTATCTTGGATTTACACACAGTAAGGTTTTTAAATTACAGTTCACCCCCCCCCCTTATTACTTAGACTTTCTCCAATCCTCGAAACCCTCAAAATTGGAAACGAATTTTGAAAAATTCAAAAATTGAGATTTCAAGGGCCCTAGGGGCATAATGATTTTTAGAAAGTTGTATTTTCTTGGATTTATACACAGTAAAGTTTTTAAATTACAGTTCACCTCCCCCCTCCCCCACCCCATTACTTGGACTTTCTACAATTCTCAAACCTCTCAAAATTGTAAATGAATTTTGAAAAATTCAAAAATTGAGATTTTGAGGGCCCTGGTGGCATAATGTTTTTTTGAAAGTCGAATTATCTTGGATTTAGTTTCATAAGCCTTTTAAAATTTAAATGGAAGTTAGAAAAATCGTATAGGATATATACTTTGAGGGTTGAGTCAAAAATTCAAATCTCAGTCTTTTTATTAACGCGACACTTCTATTTTCCTTCTTTGAATCACGATCAGTTCAAATTTTTTCAAAGGAAAAGTTCAAATGAATAGAGAATTACTGCGATAATTCTATATCGGTATTAAAGTAAACTCTCTCAAAAAATTGGATTTCATCAATATTAATTAAAATCGTCGATTGAGACAGCTCATGGTACCAACAAGTCTGTCTTTCTCCACTCCTCACCTTTCCACTTCAAGAATAACCGAAGTTGAAATTGTTAGGAGAGAAAGGGTCTATAAATTTAGGACATGCTACTAATACTGTATTTTTCTAGTTTCAACCACCCAAAAAACAATTTTTTCAACTTTCCCTGCTAAAATTTAATTTTTTCTCCAACAAACGAAACTAAAAACCATAATACCATAATTTTCGCCAATTTTTCTACTCAACCGGTCTTTTTTTCATCTGATGTACAATTTTGCCATAAGAGAAGTAAATTGCCCTTTTTACCTCGATTTGATCCTTTTTTCACCCTCTCCTCTCCCTCAACACACACATCTCACTCTTCACAGAATCAATGAAAGTAGTATTCAACCGAAATCCAAATAAAATTCAAATACTTAATCGAGTAATAAAATAACAGGTAAAATGCGAGAAATAAAGTTTCAAGTTTTCTGAAATTATTTCTCATTTGGAATAGATTCAGATTTTTTCAATTTAAAAAAAAAATCGAGAAAGAAAATTTTTTGATAAAAATGAGAACAAAAAGTAACCAATGATGAGAAAAGGGACCTAGTCCCTGAAAAGAACTTATAACCTATTCTATAGATCTACAATTGAGATGCCTGTTTAAATTGAAAGAATTTCTGATCGACAGATCTAATTGATTAGAAAAGGAAAATTACATAAAAATTCATTGAAAATTTAGGAAAATATTTCAGAAGTTTTACGAAATTTCTCAATAAGGGAAGAAGAGATAACATCTCAATCAAAAATCACTCAATTTTCCCTCAAAACCATTTTGAAGTTTTCTCCAACTGCTAGGCCATCAAAAATTGCCATTATATACCCAGTTTTTCAAATTGAATACCATTTCAACTTCAAGCCGCAGTCTGCATTTTCCTACAGCCTTTCCCAGAACAGGGCAATAATTGGCAAAGGGGCGAGGGAAGGGGAAAGTAGATGGTAGAATAATCCAATTCTACGTACGAATTATCGTTAATAATGCAACAACTCACTTTTCGAAACATCTATCCACATTATCGGACATCAAAAGCAGCATGCAAAGTTGTTCCAAGGCGATTAGCTGCATATCCCTTTCATCCCCTTGGCCCATATTTAGCCATTCCAGCAATGTTTCCGGATCCACGTCCGCCATCGTGGAGGGCTACTCTGAACTTCTTTTCACGTGTATGTTAAATCAGGCCAAACATGAATGCGTTAGCTGTGAACAAAAGAAAAATAGTCAGGCTTAGAAAATTTCTTCGAAATCCCGAGTACAACGCATCGCAGATCATTCGAATACCTCGTGAAATCTTAAAATCGATAAATCGGTCGAATTTTAGAGCCGAGCGAGGAGTTGTGAATAAATTATGAGATTCGGAGGTTTCGTTTTGGCTTCTGAGACGAATTATGTTAATACGCTGAACGTAGTCGTAGAATGAGTTTAGCGACGTCGTCGACGTTTAATTGTCTAGAAATTATTTACGTTTGAGGTGAATTTTTTTGGCGACGAGGCCACCATAACGTCTAAAGAAAAAAATTTACGGTTCTTCGTACTACGATGCACAATAGTACAAAGTGCAACCAGGAAATTACGATGACTCGATTTTACACGAACGTTCACGAAGTACCTAAACAAATCTGATCTTTCATCAGCGATATTCGAAATAATTATTCGATATTTTGAAATTTCTGATCATTTCAACTTTTTCAAGAGGTACTGTGCATAATTGAATAAAATATCATCAAGTTCCTTCCCCCTCCCTTCTACTACTAGGAATCTAGAACTTGCTTTATGACATAATCACACACTCCGTTTCACATTTTGGGGTTGACTCATCCCTGGTGAAAAAACCATGACCAAGCGATTTAAAGAATTCGTAAGTTCGAAATTGTACGCTAAGTAATTACGAATCGTCCACCGACGGTATAAATTTTTAACCTGTCTCCAACGCCAGTCCCTGCCATTGGAGAATTAGACGTTAGACAAATCACAATACAGAACATAACTGTGCTTTACTTTACTTTTACCAACTTGCAGATGCACGATGCAGACACTTTGACATAAATAAAACATACAGCATCGTACCGTACGATTCTTACGGTACTAGAACAAAAGAGTGAAAATAAGGCTCACGTAACGTTTTGATCGAAGTTGCGAACTTGGGAATTCCGTTTTTGACCAAGATATAACGTGAATTCCATAATTTCTTGATAGCGTAGAAGAGTATCGAATTACGAATAGTATTCGATACCAGAAGCAGAATGAGAAATGGAGATTTACCTGATATGAAAGCTTTTCCGCATCAAAACATGGTTACTGGAACATCAGCGTAAGGAACTTGATTGGTTTGAAAATTACAAATGAAAATACTTATGAATAACACGATCGAACTATACAACTTTCACCAATTGCAATATACACTCGCGAACTTGAATTATGAATTGTAAGAATTAATTAATCAGTTACTAAACGGCAACTTATACTAATAAGTAAATCGCGACAAATAACAATTAATTATAAATCTTTAGCGAGTTTTAGGAACAAAACTACGACTTCCCTATCACAATCACATTACAAGCTAAAATTTTATTACGTATATTTGCGTTCTAGAAAAATGAACCTGCGCAAAAGCGTTTACAACTTGTGAAATACTGCGCAACAGTTCCACTTCCAACTTTACGAGCAATTCGTCCTGTAGAGAGCGCTGTTCAGTTTTAACCGAAACCGAAACGTTAATTTTTTAAATTGAATTACTTTTGATAATTCTTATACTTTTGATCTGTGATGTGTGACTTATCACTTGAAAAATCAAAACAAAAACAAACCCCGGGAAAAATGAAAAATCAGTTGACCGAAAATGAGGCGGAATCATTGGGAAAGCGCACTATTTTATTTTGTACAGAATTCCTTCCGCTGCCTCCTTTTTCTAACTTTTGCTGACATTCTTGTCACATGCATTTACACTATTTTTACTAATATCCAAAATCTTATGACAAGGTTGCATTGTGCATTTTTGTTCAATAGATTTTGTCCGTTGCATCTTTACGAAGACAAATATAATGCTCAATATATATGTACATTTTTTGGCATTTTCAATTTGTTGCTTTCTTGCTACAAAAGGTATCCTCCAACTGAATTCAAATGCAAAATTCTTGCCATCGAAGTCCAGCAATCCTTTCTCGAAAATGTATCAATGTTCGTGAAAAAGCAAACAAATTATATTTGTAATATTTATGTGAAAGAGCACGGTCTATTTTTTATGTTAAAACAAAAGGTTCTACAATAATAAGTTTTATACATCGATACAAATCCTAATCACTTAACCATAAAATAATAGACTCACTAATTTAACTTTAATTTCAAAAGATGGATTCTACTTCCGATAAAATAAATTTTATTGACGAATAAAACCAAATTCACATTTACATAACACGTATGAATAAATTATTTTAAACGACGGAAAGAGTTTGAAGATCAACTTTAGTTGCAATGCAGTCTTCATTAGGTAAGAAATAATATTTTCAACTTTACAAAATTCAGCTGAGATCAACGATTCTATAACACAAATTCGTCACTCGTTTATTACTCAAAATATAAAGCTGCAATTCGATTATTTGCAACACTTACTGGGCTGCCTGTCTACTGTTCCTTCTTGCGGTCCTGCCTTTACCTTGAGATGTAGTTGGAGTTGGTGTTTTCTTGGCTAAAGCAGTCACAGAAACGATTACTCCAAATGTAGCACGAATCGAATAAAAATTAAAATAATTTATACTTGTTCTGTCGCTGATGACTTTCATCCGTTCTGCGTACACGCTCTCCGATATTAGTTTAGTTAAATCTGTGACGTAATTATCGATAATAACAGCCCTAACTTCTTTAACAAGGGCGGTTCGACAAATGGGGCATTTCTTTTGTTTCTTTTTCCACTCTTGGAGGCAAAATGAGCAGAAAATGTGGTTACAGGTGGTTACAGTCGACTGTAAATGTATGAAAATTTATGTGAACAAATTGCAACTGAAAGCTAGATAATTTCGATATGAATGATGAAAATATCAACTTTTCACGTACCTCTATCATCAATTCACCACATATGCTACACTGGAATTCTCTTTCCATTAGTTCCATCAAACTAGCTTTTACTTCCTTGACCATATCACAACAGTACTCTTCTCCTGAAGCATTACCACCTGAAATATACCAAATAAGTTAGTGATCTGACTTGAATATATGGATAAATGTCAAAATGATTCATTTTTACATACTTCCGCACGCAACAGCACTGCTAGTGGCGACGACAATTTTCTCTTTGACCTTTTCCTCCAAAGTTTTGCATTTCTGTAAATTAAAAATCAAGTCAGCATGGTTATCTGGTGAATATTAAAATTATCAAGTCATACATCTTGGAGCTTCGAGATTTCTTCCATTGTTAAACTTTTGTCATTCGTTAATTTAGCATTATCGTCTCTTAAAGCTTTCAACTGATCTTCTAGCGTGTTGATGGTGCGCTGCAACGCATCTTTATCCTGCAAACAGCCAGACACACAAGTACGTAAATAAAAATGAACTTTCTGTCATAATAACATATTTACATAGATATACGTACCCGTTTATCCTCCTCCCGATATTTATTCTTTTCAACTATGTTTTTATACTCCAATTCCATTATTTCGAGTTCTGCTAGGTTACGCTTTAAATCGGCGTTTTGCTTTTCCAACATTTCGGTTTCCTAAACAAGATTTGAAATTCATAAATACAGCATGAAAATATCAATCGAATACAGTTACGAAAATACCAACTTCTTTCGACGTTTCCAATTCAATTTCAAGTTTTTCTTTTTCTTTGACTTTGAGTTCTAAGAATTTTATTCTCGATTCTTGCCAACCCATGTTCTGAAAAAACATTTCGATGAATATTTTCAAACTGATGAAAATACTGACGAAACATTTGAAACTTACTTCTTTGTATTTTTTATTTTCTTCTCGAATCTTTTCAATTTCGGCTTGTAAATCGTTTTTTTCGCGAACGAGGGCATCGTGATCATCTTGATTAAAAGAAGTTTGAGGTTTCTGAAAAAGTAGCACCAGAAGTATAGAATTTCATTACAATACATACAGATTATAAAGATTATTTCTTACATCATCGTGGAAGAAGCTTTGCGTTTCAAAATTATCTGGACGCTCTTTATCGAACGCTGATTCACGAAATTTACTAACGAAATTCGTAGCTTGGTGTGTCTGCTCCATCAATACAGCATCCATATTCAATATAATACGACTCAGATTCTCGTCTGATTTCTTACTTGACGGCAACGTTTTTACATTTCGAGATTTGAATTCAGAATATTCGTTTTCAAAGAAAGAAGATAGCTCTTTGATCGACGTATTCAGAATATCTGTATCACTTGGATCGATAAAGTATGACCCGCAAGATGAATTGAACTTGGCTAACTTTTTTATAAATTCGAGTCGATTATTCAAATCGTCTTTCAAGTTTTGTTGGACTAAAGCTTTTTTGCTAAGACTACGTTTACCACGATTAAAGTAACTTTGTATTTCTTTTTCCAATGTGTCGATACTGGGAGGCGAGCTGAAATAAAATCAACGATTAGCTTCAGGTTACGCGTTTGATGAAAATGAGTAAGATTGAACTCACGTAATAATCAAGGTATCGCTTATCTGAGGTGACGAATTCAAATCGGATGAAGATATTTGATCCGAATCTATTTTATCGAACGATTCGGTTACCGAATCAGACCAATTGTCGAAAGAATTATTGCTGTCTTTAGGAACCGGAACGGTATCTTGTAATTGTGAAACAGGAAGAGTATTAGGTAACTCTGAATCGTTGTTAATTGGAACATCTGGCTCTTCAATATTAATATTTGAAATCGGTTCGACATCATTGTCCATATTATCGTCGTATGGAATGACGCGCCCGCTATCATCGTTTGGAATGATGTCTACATTATCATTGTTTGGACAGATATCCACGTTATTATCGTTTGGAATAAAAAGATCGTCATCATCATTATTGATGTCTTGAAAATATCTATCATCTTCATCTAAGTACCCCATGCTCGGATACGATATATCATGTTCATTGACAATGTCAGGATTTGAAATGGGTTCAACGTCTTCTTCTTTCTCTCTAATGAACAGAATTACAATGAATGAAGTCTAATATTTGGCATAATTCGTAAAAAAACCTTAAAAACAATAAACATACTGTTCATCATCACTGGCAGACAGTCTTGCTCTCTTGAAATCCATACAACATTTATATCGACTATCCGGGGAACATTTGAATTCAAAAACAACGAGTGGCGAAATTTTTATTTTATCACCGCATTCCAGAAAGGCTGATTTCTCTGCTTGGAGTTCTTTGCCTTGAACAGAGACTGGTTTTCTACTCTGTAAAAAGAAAACTACGCGTTGAGAGAATAGAAAGAAAATCGATGATTGAAGAAAAATCATACTTACATGCGACACGATTGACCACTTGTCGGAATTAGCATCGTAATTGAAGGTGCAATGCTTCCTCGAAATGAAGTTTTGTAGTAAGGCCAAGTTAGATTCTTGAGATCTTCCAATGAGAAACTATAAAAGGAAACAAATGAATTGGAGAATTGATTTGGTAATGAGGAACTTGTTTTGTAAAACGTTGATTTGTAAACTATAGATAGATTATGGAATAATACTAACTTTTGGCGAATCAATGATAGTGTACTTCGGTAGGTTTTGATGGTTTTGATCCTTAATATCACTCAATAAAATTAAAACTGGCGCACCAGCTTCGCGTTTTCTACTCATTGTTAATAATATTATGGCATAACAATACCCTGTTCTAACACTAAATAAGGAACTTCACTTGAATTTTTACAATTAGTACTACATTGGTTTACTAAGAACTAAACCCAAAAGATGATCTAAGGAAAATCGTAACGGGAAAATTTTAAAATTTTAAAACATGAATTGTTTTGCGCGTATGTTTTTTTTGAAAGAAAAATTTTCAATCACGATTTTGATTTTGATTGGATTTTCACAGAATGTCACAGAAAAATGATGAAAATTTATCACATGTTTCTTCAAAAATTCAACTGTGGATTCTGATTTTATCCGTTTTTATTTTATTATCTGTGATAAAGTTTATCAAAATAAGTTTACAAGTATTAACGAATTTGAGCACTATTACACCTTCTATTATAAAATGGATTACTCTAATTAATTCATATTTTTCGATATAAAAAGGAATTAGAAATCAGTATTAATCAATCTGATTGACCGTATCCTAAAATAATTGTATATTTTTTCGCATAACGTAAAATTTGTTAAATTTTGATAGGTCTAGTCATGTTGTTCAACGTGAATGAATGATGTTTAATTTTTTACAGATGATCGAGATGATTATGTGTATGTGTCCAAAATTTCGAAGATAGAAAATATCACATCCTACGGAAACTTTCATTTTTCGTTAATATTTTAATTATGCAGTGAATAGATTACATTGAATCGTTTACGATTGATTTTGAAGATAGTAGAACATCTACGAAGAATGTTTATATTTCAAGATGTTTGTTAAAATGCATCGGGTTATGTGTTTCATCGTCACTGCTCTACTAATCTTATTGCAAATTTCATGCCAGAATAGTGTAGAAAAGCAGTTTTTATGTAAAAATGAGGATTGTACGGGTAAGAATAATGACTTCAAAGTGTCGTAAATTGTGTTTTTTTCTTACTCGTTTGTATTTTTAAATTTCTGCGAAATATGCCACCATACTCGAGATATTAATCAATTTAATTGTTTTGTAGAACCAATCGGCAAATTCTCGGTCAAGTTGAATTATAATGCTGATTCATCGGGGAAACTATCTGCCAAAGCAAAGGATGAAGGCATAATTCTCGCCAGACCTAAAGATAAGAGCACCAACCTTTGGAAAGTAAAGGTATGACTGATTCAAATTCTATGATAAAAATCGTCAACTTATTCTTGAATTCGAAATTATGATTTACAGATACAAGATAAAATTGGATTTATGCCCAATTCTCATATCCTCGAATTTAAAAAATGGGAAGCTAATATCACCGTCAAGTTGTCCATTCCAGCTGATTCTGTTTCAAATTCAGATTTCAGTAATACTCCTACTACGTCCGATCATAACAAAGATGTAGAAAAACATATTGGAGCGAACGATGCATCAGTAACTAAAATCTCAACTGATGATGTGAACTCGAGTGTACCTAATGTTGAGGAAATTCGTAACGAGTCAGTTTCGACAATTGTGAATGATTCTTCGAACGAAACCAATAACGTGGATATAAACAAAGATTCGAACTCAACTTTGGATCCTCTTCTTAAAACAGATTCTACCACAGATCCGAATACTACTCCATCGAATGATGAATCAACCAACAAAGATACAACGGTTAATCAATCTGATAACAAATCTTTGGAAAATCAGCTACCACCAATTGTCGAAGATCAATTTGAACCCATAGGTTTGAAAAAAGAATCTCACGTACCAGATATTCCTATAAAATTGGAAAATATTTCAGTGGAAGTTAATGAATCAGAGGTTGTAAACGTCATCAAAGAGTCTGAAATTATCGCTGAAAGTTCAACTAATATTAACCGAAAATTATCTGAGAATCTGACTCAAGAAATAGATATCGAAAAGGATATCTTGGCTGGTGAAATTTCAAATACCTCTGAATCAATTTCGAGCCATATCGAAACTCTAAACGACACCACCTCATCTTCGAGTGATGCGAATAATACTCCAACGAAAAATAACACTGCTCCGGATATTTCTAAGAAAACTGAAGTTCCTAACGATCCCAGTGTAAACGGCAATGCCGTATCCCAAGATGAAGTTCAAGTTATTTCAAAACCAAGCCCTGAATCGAACATTTCTGCTCCAGTTGATGACCATGTTGTACCTCCTTCAGATGAAGTTCAAGTTATTGCAAAACCAAGCCCTGAATCGAACATTTCTGCTCCAGTTGATGACCATGCTGCATCTCCTTCAGCTGAAGCTCAAGTTATTGCAAAACCAAGCCCTGAATCGAACATTTCTGCTCCAGTTGATGACCATGCTGCATCTCCTTCAGCTGAAGCTCAAGTTATTGCTAAACCCAGCTCTGAATCTAACATTTCTACTTCGGTTGATAGCTCTCTAAATAGTTCTGCAACGCCTGAAGTATTCAATAATTTCGGTGGAGATGTGAAACAAAGCTCGGACGATGATAAACCAGTTCAAGCCACTTCTATTCCCGTTGAAACTGTAACTAGCGAAGAAACTAGTGCAGAATTCAATCACGAAATTCCAATGCGTAGTTTTCCAAACGACAAAAAACCACCAGCAGCTCCGGAAAAATCTGACATTTCTTCTGAAGAGATTATAATTGCAACGGAATCGGAAAACGAGAACGTTACTTCTGAAGAAATCAGCCCTTCGCTCAACTCCACCCATAATCTCGATTCAAACGAAACGGAAACTGAGAATATAATCGAAGGAACCCAACAGCACGATTCTGTCACACCTAAAGCAATACCTTCTGACGTTTATCCGCCTCCTAATATCGAAGGTACTACTGAAATAGGCGATATTAAAGCACCTACTTCTGCAGAGGAGATTTTCGATTCCAACGAATCAGTTCCTTTAGAATCGCCAACCATTCCATCTGGCTCTCCGGCTGCAGAAGATTCACCTCTATCAAAATTATCAGAACCTTATAAATATATCAAATCACCACCGTATCCGGGTATGCTGCCCAACATCGTAACTGAAAGTCAACCTAGTGTTACCGAAAAAAGCGACGAGGTTTCTTCGCAGGAAATAATTGAAACCGAACCGGAAGCAATTTCAGATTCTAGTAGTCAAGCGAGTGGACCTGCTTCTGCATCATTTAACGCTGAACAGAAACAAGGCCTTAATGATTTTATTCATTCATCTCGAGCGAAAGTCACCGAAGATGAACCAGAACCGATTAGTGAGTCAGAAACTCTGAAGGAAAAATCTATTTATGAAACAATTGGAGAATTTTTGCCAGATTTTAGCCTTTTAGCTGAGAAATTGAACAGTTTATTTGATTTTGGATCTACATCTCCAAAAGAGGCTCCCGAAATTGAAACCAAAAGTGAATTTTGTTCTGCTGGTAGGTATTTTCGTTTTTAAATCTATCAATTATACTTATCTATTTAAAATAAAAAAACAAAAAAAACGATTGAACCATACTCGTGATTTGGAATAAATATCAAAGATTTTTTTCAATCCAAAAAAAATCTCAAATTCAATGTGAATGACCTGATGATTTTCTTAAATTTAATTACGATACCAGTGAAGCATAATTTAAAAAAAAAATTAGTATTCCTACTTACCTAACATGTTCTTTGACCCATAATCGGCAAAAGTTTTACACGAAGGAAAACATTACTATGGAACAAGATTTGCCCAAGGCTATCCACTTTTATAAAAATCATTGTCATTTTTCGTCAAATTAAACCGCACATTACGAGTTAAATCAAAAATATTCATTTTTTCAGAACAATTCTGCGGTACCGATCATTTAAATAGTCATATGGATACACCAGCGAATCCCGAAAGCGAAAATATTCTCGAAGTACCTTTCTTGGTAAGTAACAGATACTTTCGTGTGCCCACGACACACTCGAGTAACTTTTACTCAACATAACTTTATTTTTTTGTCAACGTGTTGTTAAGTTTATTACCGCAATAGCGATAAGAGTCGATATGTGCAACGTAACGTTGTACGTTCGAAGTTTCGTGAAAAATTCAAAATGAATATCGAGTGTTATATCGACGAATTAATTCAATATTTTGATTTCGGTTTTGATTTACAGGGTGTTGTTAGTAAAGAACAAGTTACTTATGTATCTGGGATCTTGACCTCCGTGTTTATAGCTACAATTCTATTATGGTGGCTGATGAATTATTTCAACGTAAGTACTTAATTCTAGAGTATTCCAATTTCGAATAATTTTCGTGGTGTTATTGATGTACGAATAATTACAGAAAAGCAAGAAAACTGGTTTGCTGATATCGAGAATCAATCAGTTGGAAAATAAATTGTTAATTTCCACCAGAGAAATAGCATCTTTGCAGGAGAAATTAGTCGAACAGGATTGCCAAGTGAGCATTATTAAAATCAAAGATGGAAAAACCGTATCGTTTTTATTTTAATTCTTGAATTTTTGCAGGCTGAATCAAAACAAAATGCAGCAGATATTAGAAGAATCACTGAAGTTTACGAACATAAAATCAATCAGTATAAGGTAATTTTCATTTATTTCACTCTATTGAAACCTTATGCACAATTCGTCATTATTATTTCACGTACCTACTTCAGAAAAGAATCGTCGAACTGGATGATAAAGTCCTATACTTGGAAAAGGAATTGGAAAACGTATCAAATTCTGCTCTAGAAATGCATAAATTGCTCGAAAATTCATTAGCTACTCAAGCTCAATCTAAACTAGCTCTCGATGAAGTGGAAACTTTACGAACATTGACTGAAAATCAAGAAATTCAAATAGACGAACTGAAAAAAGAAATCAATTCCGTTGTTACCGAAGTACGAGATGATTTTTTTTCTGATAGAAAATTCGATGAAATTAATTGTTTTTTTTTGTTTATAGAATGAGTGCTTGAAGGTGGATAATGAAATGAATAAATCCAATATTAAGAAATTGGAAAAAGAATGCAACGCTCAAACTAAGAAGAACGTCGAACTGTCTGAAAAGAATCGTAGCCTGACATTGCTGTTAGATAAGGTATTGACAGTTCAATAGTTATTCGACGCATTTGAATTATTTGGAAAAAGAAATCAGAACTCCATAATTTCTCTTTTCTTAATTTAACTAGGAATTAGAAAATAACACCGTATTGGAAGGTAATTACAAAACGGAGATGTACGAATTACGTTCCAAATTAGAAGACATCGAAATGAATTTCAAACGGTCGGAATTCCAAGTCCAAGAATTGCAACGTGCTATTCTCGATAAACAAGATACCGTCCACGGTTCCAGCAACGATGTTCAATTGAGAATACAAATATCTACTTTGGAAGCGATGAATAACGAGCTTAGTGGACAACTGAATGAACAAAAGAATGCCAGGAGAATGCTCGAAGGTTCGAATTATTTTTATTTTATATTCAAATTAAATTAGACATTTTTTTTAACCACCTTTTTTAATAGAACACGTTGGAGATATTACTAAAGAATTGAACAATTTGAAGAAATCGTTTGAAAACAGCGAGAAAGAAAGAAACCAAGCTGTTACGAAGTTACAAGTTTTGACCCAATACTTCAAAGATAAAGAAGAACAATTGCATAGGTGAGATTTCGTCATTAAAATTGATTTTATTGCGAAATTCAATAATTAATCGAATTGTTCGTTACCAGGGAACTCGAAACTAAAGATAAGCTATCTTTGGAACGTGAAAGTAAAGATCAATCGTTGACTCAGAAATTGTCGTTAATGCGAGAAGAAATTAGTAATTTAAAGTAAGATGATTGATTTGTTTCCATTATGATTCCTTAGTTTGATTTGATTTTTTTTTTCAAATTTTCTTTAGAACTCAGAATGAAGAATTAAGAAAAGAAGTCCTAGATCAAGAAGCTAGTTACAAAGTTCAACTTGCCAATGCAGAGCAAAAAACCAGAGAACATTGGGTACTGATTAGTAAAATTAGATGAAACTTCAATGAAATTAAGTGATTAATGTAAATCATTTGATTTCAGTTCGCTCTGAGACAAGCCGAAAGAAAATACAAAGAGAGTCAACAAGAAGCTGCAATTTTACGAAATAAGATCTTAGTTTTAGAAACCAACATGTCTAGTATAAGTCTTAAAGCTGATGATAAAAATAATAGTGGTAAGTAAACGTACAACACAGCTCCGAAATCTTTACACCTTTCAAATTCAAAATATTTTTTTGGTAGGTCTGAACGGAGATATTCCTGGTTCATCTTCTATACTCTATCATCCTTCTTTATCACCAGATTTGTTACCATATCCATCTCCATCGGATTTCATTCCACCACCTCCTTCGCCCATACCTAGTCATTCGCCGGATTTCTTTCCACCGGAACCTATCTACTCTCCGGATGAAAGACTACCCCCACTGGGTGGTCGTCGAGGTCCATCACCTCCGCCGCCTGTTTCACCAGATGATGATTTTAGTCCACCACCTCCTGTGATGAAATATGCTCCCAATAGAAGTCACAACGTTGAACCTCCGATTCCAGGAGGGTACAGTAGAAGAACGCCTCCTCCTAGTGGTCGCCATAGATCGCAGTATAAGTCTAGGCCTCCCAGAAGTTCTATAGGTACGATTGATCTATTTTTTTTACTGAAATAATACGATTTTCGATTCTATTTTTATTTATTTTTTCATTCCAGATTCGCCATCTTCTGGTATGTCTTTAGAATCTTTGGATAAATCAGGAAGATGATATTACGTTACTGAATACTTGTAAAAAGTGTTGCCGACCAAGACGATTACGAGCTATTTTTATTTCTTATTGTTTTACTTGTGATATGAATTGTTGGTAGTTAATTTATATACATTCTTGCAGCCAGGGCTTCGTAATTTATAATCCATAGTTGGAAAATATTATTGCATCGTTTACACCGGTATCATTTTTCATTTTTTTCCCTAGAAATCGACCAACACCATTTTTTTTGTAATTTGCTGTCGCGTCGCAATTTTATTTATTATTTTGAAAGAAAGAACGATAAACTTTCGTTAAACTTAAGTAGTGAATAATATTTATATGTACAACTATTTTAAAACTTCATTTAAATTGAAAATCAAACCTGTTTGAAAAATTCTTCTATTGTGTAAACTGCAAAAAATGCTACATATTTGTTAATTTTCAAGTTTTTTTAAAAAAAATATTGTTTTGTTACTTATTGTTTTTTTTTGTTTTCTGCATATTTGAATATATATTAGCGTATTGTAGCAAGTTTCGCTTTGTGTTGGATGAGTTTGTTCTATTATCATATTGTGATTCAGAAAATGGTACTACGATACCTTTCAACGTTTATCGCAGTGTTATCCTGTTCCAGCTACAAATGTGTTATCGAACTTGTTAAAAATTGACCTGGTCACGTATCGGTGGTTCATTTGATAAGACTTTTTTAGGAGTTGTGAAGGGAATAGGATGCGTATAAGTTTTAGGAAAAGTTATCTAGTTTCAGCGTTATTGGTGCTGAATTTTCACTTTGAAATCGAAATGAAATAAAACTAGAATGTACTCTAAAAATATGTTTTTTATTCAACATTTTCTTCAATTGTCGTCTTGAAGCATGTTTTTAGAAAAATTCTGCGATAAACTTCACATATTCAAGGAGCCAAATCAAATCAAAAACAAAAAACTCGATTAAATCCGAAGAAATACATTTATATGGATTGGAATGCCAATAGTATAAATTTTAAATAGATCGCTATTTTTATTCATGATGTTGAAATTAATAATGGACGGTTTCAGAACCGCATTTATACAACAGAAAAAAAACAAATTTAAAAAAAATGCCATTCCGTTAATCAACGGTATTATAACAATTTCTTATCCGTTACGCGTTACTATAAAACACTCGACTGTAGCAAAGTCGAGCACATCGTGAAAAACTGCTTTCAATAAAATTAACCATAAGATTAACAAAATACGTACGTAACATTAAGCGTATGGAAAACAAAACGTTTAACAATAAATTTGGGTCTTAAATGCGATATTGATTGAAGGTGGGCAATTCAAATGTTCCAATACTTCGTGACGTGATTGCTCACCAGCTCGAAAAGAGGAAAAATTAATATTAAAACATTTCAAAATAACAACTAAGTAGACTTAAACTAGAGAAAAAACCCTTATCATTCAAGACCCAAAAGACGAACTAATAGGAACAATCGTAACTAGAATCAGACAGCCACAATGTTCAATGTACAATTACTACAAAATAATGTAAGACTTAATCCTTCTTCTTTTCTTGTTGTGATTTAGGCGAAGAGGGTTGGTTGGTGTTACCGTCTGTAATCTCCTTGGGTGATTGGTTCTTCTCGATTAATCTTTGTTGTTCCATTTCGGCCGAATAACCGAATTCATTCAGACGGCTTGGATCAGTTTTGTAAATCCATCTTTGGTATAAGAAGATGAAAAATACGACATCTGGAGAGTAAAATAAACGATTTAAACATCGAACAACATCTTTAGATAAAAATACGAAAATAATTACCATCTCGTAAACAACCAATACGATACATAGTTGGCATTTTGATAACGAAGGCGAAAATATCATCGATAAAGGTATTCAAAAATTTGTACGACATCATACGCCATGGTAAATGCGCCACCGATTTCAATTTGTAATTAATAAATAGCTGCGGCGTCATCATGATAAAACCTATAAAAAATTCGATCAGAGGTTAATTGCATATTGGAATCGGATGACACATCAAAGTGTATAAAACTGACGTGTACTTACCGAAAGTCAATAAGAAACTATATAACATGTTTAAGACCCAAGAATACCATCCTTTGTGTTCTAAATATAATAACGAATAACACGCATATCCGGCTAAAAGTGGAAATAATATCCATGATAGATATTTGAACGCTAGCTGATCGTATTCTTTGGTACTAGATTCGACGTATGAGCCTTTATCTTTCATCACAAGTTTTGGGAATAAATTGAATATTTTTTGTTCCCGATTTAGGCTGAAATCGGCTACCTGCAACATAGAACGAGAGTTAGGAAAAAGAAAAATCAATTTTGAGAAAATCGACTTACTTTGTTAATTTTCCAAATCTCGATTAACAGACCAACAAAACAACTGATCGTGATTATCATATTGGCTTCATTATCTAATACGTATAAAAATACGATTACTGACTGGAATACGTTGAACATTACAGAACGTACTGAGAGCCCTTCCAGCGATTCTCTATTATTCCAAAATTGAATATCTGCAGGAAAAAAAAACGTTTAAATATTTTCGAGGAAAACTTTGGGTAAAGAAATCGGTTTATTTATTCACCATTTTTGAAGGCTAGCAATTCAAAGACACTATGTAGAACGGAAACTATCACAGTCGTAGCAATTAAATAAGGATTTGTTTCGAGCAACATTTCTTTCAAAGAATCCTGTTCCTCATCTTCAGTCTCTGAGGCACCGCCATCGGTGTACATGCTAACCGACCATTTTGATCTTTGAGCTTGCGCAAGATATATTTGCCATTTGAACAAGGAAATTGGTTGGAAAGTTAAGCTTAATTTAAGAGTCCTAAAAACACGAATTTATCAATAAGACAAACTCTAACGACAGCTGAAGTTGATTTATGGCGAAAATTACTTGATGGTATTGTTGACTGGAAAATAGTCGCGTTTCATGTTCCAGAATTCATTATAAAAGACTACCGGTTTATATTGGTGGCCTTCGGGGAAGAATTCGACATCTAAAACAAAACAATACCATTGTCTTACATTATCTTTTTTATCTTTAAAATTTTAATCATCGCGAAAATGAAAGATTAACACTAATCCAGATAACGGCCTCTTACGTTCATTGATTGGCGACGGGACTCCTCCCATTGCCCATTCCGTGTTATCAGTAACGAGCGATATGGTCAAATTAGGGTGCCAATGCGAAACAATTTCAGAACTCATAATTTTAGCTTTCTAAACACCAAAAAAAAATGACGTCAGAGATAAATCAATATGGAAAATAATTTTCAAAATTTAAATTCGTCATTTTACTTCGATATCTTCCTTTGAAGCTGCTGTTTCACCGGTTAGGAGATTTTGCGTTTTAACGAAGAAACGTTTTTTGAACTTATTCAGTCGTTTGCTGGAATGTACCACTGTAGGATCACTAGGTGATAATAACTGCGTCAAGTCGTCGTGTTGTTTGTCCCATTTCACTAAATAGGTATGAATGTAAATGGAACCGTTGTTTTTGACGCTCTGCAATTCACGATTACGAGAGAATTAGGTAACAATCACACGTGGTGTGAATAATAATTCAAACAAAGACGGTACTTCGCTGGGCGTGATTTCGATTTCTTTCGCGAAAGTTCCATCACCATTGAGGCCTGCTGTCCAATCACCGTATACGAGACCGTTCTTTTCCCATACTAGAGCGTCAGGGTTGTTGAAATCCACGAATGCCGGGTTTTCCGAAATGAACACATACATATCCTGATAAAAAACACAATTTTCAATTAACTAGATCTCCTGATAGAATACTTATAAGCAAATTTCAACTTACGAATATCGTCCCATTACTGAAGAAGTTTGAGGCAGGTAATCTATGAGGTTGTCCTGGTTCACTAGTGGTCTGAGGGGTTGGTGACTTACGGAAAAAGTTGGTAATAAAGTATATAATAATAGCTCGGATTATTAATGTCCTAGTAACCGATATAAATGACTCGAATCTTGAAGGTTGCCTTTGTGCTTGGTTATTGTCTTGTGGTTGAGCTTCTTGTACTTCATTGTCGCCCTAGCAAAATTGAAAATCAATTCGTCAGTTTGAAATAGAACAAGATACGATGAAATGTAATATGAACACGTAAGGAAACAAAAGACAGAAAATTATCAATAGGTGAGATAATAAAGTGACGATTGGTTACCTGGGCATTGGGATCGCCTTGCCGCCTAACCACTCGGTTTTCATTCTCTGGGTTTTCGTTTTCCATTTTGTTACTTTAGAGTGATTAACTTCATGGGCGATGAGCTCACAATGAATCGACACTTCCTAAAAAAATTATTTTCAATTCAAAAAAATTGATTTTTTTATAATTACGATTTTGTAATTTTAATGGGTGACATCGCGCATTGTGACGGGCTGACGGCATTGAATGAATGTGATTTTTTCAGTGTTACAACTTAGCGAATACTGTTTTCCCAGAATCAAGTATTTCCTGACTTTGGATTTTTAAAGCATTTTCAATTTTTACAATCAATTCAGCATAAAAATGACAAATTAATAAAAATTGTTCAAAAAAATTAAATTAAAAAAATTAAAAATTCACTTTTTTATGATTACAGTTTTATAAGAAAATCGTGATTTAATGGAAAATATTTTCTGTTCTTAGTTTTGTTGATTCTGCAAGGCGGTTTTCTCAACTTCAAAAATCGTTGATAAAATCGATAAATTTTTTAATTTTCGTGGAAAATGAAAATGTGAGATCATTTTTCCCTAATTCATTCTTAATAAACCGTGAAAATGTGTGTTCATCTTTAAGACTGCCCGTCCCATCACTGAAATCATGAGCGAATACTTCCTCTACAGTGCAGTGAAAGATTTTCTTAATCGTTGGAGGTAAACAAGATTCATAATTTTCGATTGATTTGAATACTCCCACGAAGTTTCCGGTTTTCTATCTCACTTGTACCCTTGTTTCAGTTGCGATGTATCTTCGGAAGAATTTCTGCAAAAGCTGTTACATTATCAAGACCGATATGTCAATCGAAATATCGTCACTAGTCAAGAGCATCATACTACTGTAGCCAGTCGGTCTCCCAATCCTGAGCAATTTTTACAAAAATATGCCGAACTGGATTCCGGAAAGTTAGTATATCGTATTTAATATTAATCTGCGATAACGTGCGTAGCGGTATCATTCGTGTTTCGCTTTCAGGACAGATCTTCTGCCTAAATACCTAACGC